>CP139505.1:321414053-322014053 GCA_021014915.2 Artemisia tridentata subsp. tridentata
AAATATACAAGTAATTTACATTGCAATGCAATTAGTAAATGTGTCATTTCCGAAAAACCAAACACGAGCAAACAAACAACATATGTAAACTTTGCTCATGAACGACTTAACACTCAAAATCACATGTCAAGTAAAAGTGCCACACATAATATGTTATTAACTATTATGTACGACATCAATCTTTGAGAAAATCACATGTATTTCTCTTATCAAAAGATTGACAAAGGATAATTTATATCATATGCATCTCATTCCCTTTGTAACATGAATGGTTGTGTTACAAAAGAATACATTGCATCTTGTTAACAAATACCGGATATTTGATTTGAATAATAACCCAATACAACATGTGTCATTGCTTAAACAAGTAAAATTGGTCATACACTAAAATACTTGTTTTACTAAGCATTCGTAAGAGTGATAAGTTTCCTCTTAGAAAAGTATATTTGTTGAAATATACAATATGTCTCATTTCAAATATAATACTCACAATATCTATTGAGGTAAGTAAACTTTACTAGATTCTTTTCTCAAGATATGCAAAGGAGCATTCTTGAAATACTCTTGATGTAGTAGATTCTACATTGTATCACATTAGAGCACCTCTTGGTCCTAGAAAACCAAATCATGTTAAAATAACATGTAACAACTCAACAAACAAAGATGTTATCTAAGAGATCATAAAATGCACCATCTCCACCAAATAACCTCTAAATCTCAAACACGTTATTAAAACATTTTGCTTGCCTTTGTTAGAAGTTGTGTACGACATGTCATCTTCGTAACCGACTTTCAAAATATGGTTAGTTGAGTCATATTAGGTCACGTATTAGCGAAATAAGCTAATATCATCTTTGCTATACTTCGATAGGCAAATATAGGAATTTGAATTTTTCTAACATGAGAATGACTATTGGAGAACCTATCACACTAGAAATTCAATTTGACCTAACGGTTGAATTGCTTCTAGGAGATAAGTTGGGTTCGTGGTAACCCATAAAAATGGTCGTGTTTAGCCTGAATTGAGCACCACTAGTGATAGTCTCATACTCATTCTCTAACTTGAAAATTTTTCATTCCTACATTTGACTAAAGATAGTTTACATCAGTGAACTTTATCTCCCATTAGGATTTCATTTTGAACAAGTAGTAATTAGGATCCTCCTTAGCGAACCTAGATTACTTGCATCCCACATATGTGTTTCAAAATGATAACATGTTCTCGTAATATATGATTGAATGTCTTCATGATCTTAAATGCTAAATGATTATCATGTTTTGCATGATGTTTGCATTTATTCCTTATGTGCATTTTACATGATTTGCTTGTAAATTTTGCACACACACTATGTCATTTTGACACATAATGAATTAGGTATGCCTATCACTATGAAATCTTAGACGTCATATAGTCATACACTAGTGTCAAAATCTATAAGTTAAAGTAGTCACGAAATTTTCCTAATTCCTTGGTCATCATTTCGCCTTCTTCCAAGTAATTCACCCTTTTGTCATGGGGAGGTTAGATACAAACCTAGTAGAACTCGAAGTAGGTTTGACAACTTAAATATTTCATCCAAAATATTCAAGTAAGTTTAACTTGCCATCGTAATTGTTAAATGTCATATCCGAAACATCATATTCAAGCCTTTTAACAACATATGTTAAAACGCTCATCCAAAAACTAAAAGCTAACATCAACCTTCGGGTGACAAAGGACTCACGAGTTACTATATAAGTGATTAGTAGTTTTTTTCATCCTCGTGTGAATATACACTTCTTAAGATCCCAAACCCTGCTGCGAATCCGCACCATAGGCCTTGCTTTACGTCTTTCAAAACCCCATGAAACACTCGTGTGCGAAGCACATCGAAATCCGTAAATCAACCAAACCTCTCAAACGAGAATCCTCTAACCATCTTCGTCTAGGTCTAGGAATGATGGAACACATTCCGTGAATTTCACAATTCCCTTGTGTTCAAATGCGTCCTTTAAATCCCTCTCATGACTACTTAAATATTTCACTAGAAATATTGAAGTCATCCCTTACGTCTCGTCTCGTTACTTTTTAAATATTTCACTAGAAATATTAAGTCATCCCTCACATCCCTCTTATGACTACTTGAATATTTCACTGGAAATATTGAAGTCATCTCTTATGTCTCATCTCATGACTTTTTAAATATTTCACTGGAAATATTAATTCATCATTCACATCCCTCTTATGACTACTTGAATATTTCACTGGAAATATTGAAGTCATTTCTTATGTCTTGTCTCATGACTTTTTAAATATTTCACTGGAAATATTAAGTCATCCTTCACATCCCTCTTATGACTACTTGAATATTTCACTGGAAATATTGAAGTCACATCTTGTGTCTCGTCTCATGACTTTTTAAATATTTCACTAGAAATATTAAGTCATCCTTCACATCCCTCTTATGACTACTTGAATATTTCACTAAAAATATTGAAGTCACATCTTGTGTCTCATCTCATGACTTTTTAAATATTTCACTAGAAATATTAAGTCATCCTTCACATCCCTCTTATGACTACTTGAATATTTCACTAGAAATATTGAAGTCACATCTTGTGTCTCGTCTCATGACTTTTTAAATATTTCACTGGAAATATTAAGTCATCATTCACATCGCTCTAATGACTACCTATGTATTTCCTCGGAAATATAAAAGTCATCTCTTCTCTTCTAGTACCGTTCATCTCGTAAAAAGAATTTATTATGTATAAATTCTCTCTTCGTGTTGAAAAGTCTCACTAAATCAGCGAAATTTATTCGTAAAATCCTCTTAAATTCCAATGACAACTTAAATATTTCATCCGAAATATTTAAAGTATATTTAATTTGCGAAATGCAATTAAATGTCATATCTCGTTCTCGATCAACGTTCATCGAATTCCGTTGGATTCATTTATAAAAGAATTTATTTGGTATAAATTCCTTTAATCTAAGGTCTAGAAAAATCACAACATATGTGAAACTTCTTTGTAAAAAATCTAATTCTGGCTCAAAACTGACCTCAGCAGGTCACGGTACCCTTAAATAGGGGACGGTACCGCTAAATTTAACGGTACCGTCGGACCGTTGTCTGCTGAGACAATTTATTTTGTCTTCAATTCTCATTGTTTCAAAAACACTATCAAAACCCACTCATTGTAGTCTTGAACCAGAACCGTTTCCTATCAGAATAGATTCTGCCTATCTTCTGATTCCTTGGCTTTTTCCCCTTTCACTTCTGCATAGTACTAAACACATCGTATGTTTAGTTACTTCCGTATCCATTATCTTCTCAACTTATCTACATTTCTCAATCTTCGTTCTACACTACCAATACTTCCGCATCCCACTCATCTTCCACACACTTCAAGCGAAGAACCGCTAGGATAAGTTGAGATAACCCTTCTTCGTCAACATAGATAACCCCACTAGAACCTTATCACTAACTCCACAACCTTGAAGATTTTATCTTCTTAACCCTTAACATATTTCTACGTAATCACATGCCTCATCATATGAATGTTCTATGAATATTCACAATGATTGAGAAGAGCTACGTGACTTCAAAGGTGAAGTTTATTGTATGCTATCCACCACTTGTCATGACGTTACTAAGCTCATCGCTTCCGTCAACGTTTGCATTCCTCTTTATTTTTTTTTCCTTTTTCCAACAAATCTTGTCCGGATGGTCATCGATTAAGGGGCAGCGAAAACTAACTCATATAGTCTTTCACCAAACACTCTCAAGAACACACAAATGTGGTTCTTATTCCCTAGAATTCTCTACTAAAACTCTCACCTCCTAAGTAACCACTACTTAGCAAAACCTCAGTCACAAAACCACAATCGGTTCTAGCTTCCTAACCTCTACTCTGTGTGACCACCTAGATATTTGTTCTATACAAACATCTTTAACCCTCACATCAAACCTCACATTAATATCATTCATCATCACACTCAACCCTTATAACTAAACCTTACTTTTGACAGTGATATTTAGTTTCAAAACCTTCAAACCTTATATCAATCCCACTCAAACCTTTTAGCTACACTTCACTCTTGACAGTGATAGTTAGTCTAAGAACTTTCAACCCATCGATCATTACACTCAAACCTTACAACTATTCCTCACTTTGGATAGTGATAGTTAGTTCAACAACCTTCAATCCTCACAATCACACGAAACCCTTCATGTACCAAATTATCTCTAACACACAACAAGGATCATCCAAACTAGAAATCTAGAACTTCGTTACCTCAACCTCGTTAGAGATATCCACCCACAATCCTGTTAGCATCACATGCACATTTTCTTTTTCTACTTTGAAATATATTATGCATCTCATTGTTAGTGCAAACGATATATTAATCTAAACCGTCTTTTCCCACCTTTTCTCAAAGGTCAAATCCAACACTTCCCATCTTGTGGAATCATTTTCATTTGCATCTAGGTGCATATCGTTCTCATTTTCATTTTTTTTGTATAACTTCTATCGAGTCTACTTTATGGCATGGCTTGTCATAATAGTAATCATTTAGAGTATGTCTTATCAACAAACTATCCTTAACACCAATCATCTTAGGTAGATGATTATGTCGTTCAAAAGGTTTGTTAGAACCCGCCTTCCCAATGACAACTTGGAAGAAGTTATTTTGTGTGTCAGTCAATGAACGAATCTCATTCTTGTTAGTGTGATTGATTGAATAATTACACCTTAGGTTGTCGGTTAAGTAGTGACTCTTTAATGTCATTGAATTGCATTACGCATTCACATCTTTGTGTCGCTCAACTTTCTTGGGATTTCGTCTTGGTTTTTATCCGTTTGGCACACCTTCATCACGTGTCAGACCTCTAGCATACTTTGATATGCTCACATACCTCATCAAACTCATTTTTTTGGTAGCTACATTTTAACATAGTTTAACCCTTGCATGTCTTGCTATGAGCATTCTATCCCTATAATGTTGCTCCTATTCTTTTATACATTATGTTGCATGAAGCTAACCCTTGATGAAGGAAAAGCCTTTGTAAAAATTTGATCCATGGATCCGCTAGATACTAAGGTAAATAAATAAGGGGATTCAATCACCATAGGGGAGCATTGAGCTAGGGGGAGATCGGGGGTATTTGAATACATAGCATGGAGTCGTCTTCACAAGTGGTGTTAGAAGACTTCACTGGGATGATGCAAGCTCACCTTTCTAGGGAGAAAGGAAAGTAGTGCAATAAGGGGGAGTAGGGAGTGAATTCAAGGGAGAGCTCGAAGCAACTACCTTTTTGCTTCGACAAAAGGGGGAGAAGGGAGTGTAAACAAGTAACTTTTACATTTTACTGTGTGTTACGGTTTACATATTTGTCATCATCAAAATGGGGGAGATTGTTAGTGCAAATATTACAATATTTAAACTAAACGTTTTCTTCGGTTTTAATAATGACAAACATGTAACATGTAATGCATAACGTAAAATGCGCAAGTTACTTGTAGACACAAATCATCAACGCATACTTACATCAACATCTCTGAACGTATCAAGTATGCCTCAACAGAGTCGTAAATTTTCATCCCGACGTAAATCACTCAAGGTATGAACAAACAAATTTAAACTTGACGGATGATCAAAGAAATAAATTTTTTGTTCTAAACTTCACATTTTTAATGTGACAAAACATTTTTTTCAAAAATACATTTTACAAATTATTTTTGAATTAAAAATAAATGTTTTATTTTGAAAAATAAGTTTAAAAATCCCAACAGCTATTTCCCCCCCAAAACAGCTCTAAACATCCCAAAATAAACCTTCCCCACTAAAAACAAAAATAGGAGTGTTTTTGTCTGGGATGGTACCAATAAATTTAACGGCACCGTCTGACAATTAGTGGTACCGTCTGAACTTTAGCGGTACCGTCCGTACGTAACGGCTAGTTTTTTCTTTGCCTATAAATAGTGGACCATTTTACATTTCTAACTTGATTTTTCCAGTTAATTTTCTCTGTTCTAATCCCTTCTTATTTAGATCACTTTCTTTGATCATTTAGAGATTCTTAGTTTGTTTAAGAGTGATCCTTTCATCCAACCAAGAGATCACCTTCATTCCTCTACTAGTGCAAGAGAAGAACACATAGTATCACAAAGATACAAAGTGTTATAGTGTTAGGCTAGTGCACTCGTAACACTTGTTACGCGCTTGTTGTATACTAGCATACACCAAGTTGATTTTCTTTTGAGTAGTTTGTGAGAGTAGATCATTGTGATCTTGTCAAGATCTTGAAGATCTCTTGTAGCTTGTGAGCTTGTGTGTTGATCAAGTGGATCAAGGGTAGATCGAGTCAAGTGAGAGTAGATCATTGTGATCTTGTTGAGATCTTGGAGATCTCTTATAGCTTGTGAGCTTGTGTGTTGATCAAGTGGATCAAGGGTAGATCGGGTAGATCGAGTCAAGTGAGAGTAGATCATTGTGATCTGGAGATCTTTTGTAGCTTGTGGGCTTGTGTGTTGATCAAGTGGATCAAGTGTAGATCGGGTAGATCGAGTCAAGTGGGTTGATTGTGTGAAGTAGGAAAGATCGTGTGGATCGTGGTAGATTGGTACTAGCTAAGATTAGTACTCGACATTTAGCTTAGTGTCGGAAATAAGGATAAGCGACGTTGTACGGTTTTCTCTGCCTGAAGGGAGCTTGTTGATTAGTGAAGTAACTCTCGAGTTGGGTACTCGGGGAGTGGAGTAGGGCGAAGAGGAGCTTCGTGACCGAACCACTATAAATCATCGTTTCTGGTTTGCGCCTTCTTTACTTATCTCTTTACTTTTATTTTAGTCTTTATCGCTTTATATTTATATTTGCATTGCGTTTATGTTTGTGTGGTTTGTTGCTTATGTTATGTTGATTATGTTTGTGTCATGTTTTGATTGTGCTTGTGTTGTAGTTTACTTTATACCATCTCTAGATGTTGTATGATCATTGTTGACACTTTTCATATTACGTCACACTTGATCGGGTGTTTGATACAAAAAGTTTTTAAGTTTTTAAATGGAAACGTATTCACCCCCTCTATGGTTTCCACAAACTTGTTCACAAAGCTATGTTCTATTATAAATTGACATGCTATCTTATGTAATTGGGAAAACATTCAATCAATATTAATCTCTATTATTTAAAAATAATAGAGATTAATATTGATTAAAATAATAGAGATTAATATTGATTGAATGTTTTCCCAATTGCATAAGATAACATGTCTATTTATAATAGAACATAGCTTTGTGAACAAGCTACCATAAACTAAACTCTGGTTTGAGTCTGTATAGCGGTGGGTTCAAACCCCATGGATTAGTCGGCCAAAAGGTCGAAAACCATGGTTACAAAAAAAAAAAAAAAAAAAAAAAAAAAAAAAAAAAAAAAACCCTAAATCTAGTGGACCTCAAGCCCACAATTGAGTTTAGGTCAATAATCCAATCATCTAACAGGACGAACGACGCAAACTTCTTCCCACTATCTACTAACCTGGGTCTAACATAAAGGGCATTATTTTTTGTTTTTTGATTTTTTTGCTTGTAACAAAGATGTACTTTGTAGTGTACTCTTATATGGGAATCACAAGAGTTGATTCTGAAGAATAATATGGACTTATTTGTGGAACAGGCCGGATATTTGTTTCGGGTATGACAAAAGGAAAATGTTCCTCATTAAAGCGAACACGACGAGCAATGTAAAGATGCTCGGTTGATAAGTCAAGACAACAATATCCATGATGAATAAAAATGTAGCCTAAAAAGACACATGAAATAGACTGAAAATCCATCTCGTGACACCTCAACAGAGGTATTGTATTGATTGTAATTGTAAGAGTAAATTACAAAGATGGTCCATGTGGTTTGGGTTGACTAACACGCATGGTCTCTTGACTTTGTTTTTGCACGTATGGTCCCCAACTCTGAAACTGTTAACAAAGATGGTCCCTTGACCAAACGTCCGTTTGGTCAAGGCGTTAAGTTATATCACGTAGGGAATGGGAGAGGGTATTTTCGTCCATTCACTGTAGCAACTCTCTTCCGTCTCTGCCATATGTCTTTCCCAATGCCACTCAGTATATACTCCCTCTCATTTCTTTCTTTAACATAAATCCACTCATTTTCTTTAACCTAAATCCCCAAATCTAAACCCTAATTCAAAAACAAAAATCTTACAAGAACAATGGATATGGTTAGGTGCCATTGTGGAAGAGTTGCCATTGTTAAAACCTCTTGGACGAATGCTAACCCAGGCCGTCGGTTTTACTCTTGCCCGATTCAAGTAAGTTTGTGTAAGATTGAATTAATTGAATCAAACTAACGTAAAGCAAATAATTGTTGGTGTAATGTTGTTCAACAGGGATCACACTGTAGATGGATTGATTGGTATGACCCCCCCCCCCAATGTGTAATCGTTCTCTTCAAATCATACCGGGTTTATTAATGTTAAGGAACAATCTTGAACGAGAATTAATGGAAGCCCAAACTGGTAGTGCAAAAATGAAGAAGTATCTTGTTTGGTCTTGGATCTTGGATCTTGTTTGTTGTTCTTTTTGCTATCAAGTAGGAAATGTATGAAGTTGGATCTTTTGTTTGTGTTTGAAGTAAGTGTTATGTTAGTATGTTAAGTTTAGACATGTAAGAATGTACCAAGTTGTATTTTGGCATGGATGATGAATGAAAAAAAGCAGCTTTATCTTAACAGAAACAAGTAGCATTTCATTACATAGATGCATACATTGATGCATATGTCATTACATAGATAGATGCATACATAGATGCATACTTCATTCAAAAGATAAAGTGATACATTCTTAACAAAAGACAGTGTTGGGAATGCTTCAAGTAAGGGTCCTTTTCCCTTTCCCTTTGGTTGTGATGTTTGCATAATTCTCCTTGGTTGGAAGGCCTAGCACTTGAATCCTTTTCCAGGTGATTGAAAGAGCTTCAGTGGTAACAAGAGGATTGACAGAGGTTGAAACCTTTTTGGAAGACCTAGCAGCGGTACTTTTTTTAGACAGAGTTTGAATAAGTGCTAGGAAAATAGCTAGACCATGGTGAAGTAATTGAATCAGAAGAGGTTGAATCATTTGAAGAAATTTCAAAGATTTCTGGCTTTGAACTCATTTTTGAGAATTTTGGAAAGATTTTAGGTTTTTAGTGGAAGTAATTTGTGTATTAGTGGGTGTAGTTATGTGAATTTAAAGGCAAATCCTACCCATGTATTGAAGTAAAAGTTAATGCCATTGATTTCTAGGTTGGTGTATTGATTTTAGTAAATGCAACAAGACTTTGACTTTTACAAATTGACCAAAAAAAGCATAACATATTTGTGTACAGAAGATTTTGTGCAGACCCAAAATGAATATACCATGACAAGGAAATACAGACCCAAAATGAATTATAATAAAGTCAAATGCAGACCCAAAATGAATTCTAATAAAGTAGTAAATGCATCAGCTGACTTTAGTAAATTTTGTATGGGTACATTTTGTATGGGTTTGACTTCTTCACTTGCATCAGCTGACTTTAGTAAATGCAGACCCAAAATGAATTCTAATAAACTCAAACCTATACAAAGTCAAACCCATACACAATTTAACCAAATGAATCTTTATGATGACTGTTTACTAAAGTCAAACCCATACAAAATGTACCCAATTCAAAGACAAGCATTACAAACCAATCCAATTATCATCCAAATTCATCTGTAAGGTGACTTTCTACTAAAGTCAAACCTATGCAAACAAAACCATCCATATATGACCAAAATGAAGCAGTCAAACACAACAAGGTTTTAGGGAAAATTTGCTGTCATTAGCAGCTAGTAACTATTGGATTAAAAGAGTCATTGATGTGCGTGTCGTTGTGTTCAAGTTTTAAAATTTATAAACACGATTTATCCAATTCTCTAATCACACATACGAGCAAGTATACTCGTCCGTGGTAGTAAAGGTGGGTAAGTCGAGATCTTCCCAAGGGAATTGGGGTTGAGGATTAGTAAATAAGTTTTAGCAAAATGGAGTGTCAATCCAATTTGAAGCAAATTAAAAACAAACAAGCAAGGTTCAATCAATCAAAAACTAATATACTTGTGTGTAGTTTCCATGACAATTGTTTAGAGTAACCAATCAAGTTGGGTGTTACTTGTAATGATCCACAACTTAAAATGAATGATTCACAATCTATGGTTTTTGTCATGAGAAATCATATCTAAGAATTCAATCTCCTAGTTAACTCCTTTCGGCCATTATTAACTATTACGATAATTCTATTAAGTCCTTTTTGTTGTTTGAAAGCATGTCTTATCTCAAGAATTCCTACGAATCCTTTGGCCTTTTTCGTGATGAAATCGTTTCCAAATCCATTTTAATGAGTAAAGGTGTTGCTTGTCACACACCACAATCCATACTAATTCGTGCACTAACTTTTTGGAATAAAAACATAAAGAAAACTCCTTTCGGCCTTGTGAATCTTTGAAATTGTTTTTACCAACCAATTAAGCAAGATTAGATTTTATCTCAACAAACTCATAAAACAAGATATGTTTTCATGCATCACTATGATAAGATTACTCCAACAATTGTCACATCATCCACACACAAGTATAACTAAATTACTCCATAACAATCATAACCAAACACAAATAATTAACCAAACTTTCATTCATCATATAGTAAAAGTAAAAGTAGTTCATGATAACTCAACAAGAAATACCTATCAAGGAATTACAAGAACTAGAATTGTGGAACTATAGCAATCCACACTCCTCCAATCGCCTATTATCACAAGTAAACAACTCCACACACGGACGCAACTCTTGAGACTCGAACTCAAGATCTCCTGGACGTTTTCACAGCAACTACAAGCTTTCGGGCAATAATAATAATAGTGGTGTAGCTTTCTTAGGTTATGTCACTTCCCCCAAAAGAACTCTCTTTGTAAACTAACTAAGGGTTCCTTAAATAAGTGAGGAAACCCTTCTTATCCAAGCAAAAATGTCCCATATGATTTAACAGCTGAGAAATGATAAGCCTCAATGATTATGGGGCTTAAATTCACCATTTAATGCAACTTTGTAACTTCAGTGTTGGCCAACCGATCGGTATTTGGCTCCTACCGATCGGTTGGAGCTCTCGGTGTTTCCAACTTCACTCCATCCGAATCGGATGCGGCAGCATCCGATCGGATGGATGATCCTGCCATGCACTTTTATTTTCTTTTATTCATTTCTCGTTACGTGCTTGATCCTTCGCTGTACTATTGATTTCCTTCATAGAACTTGATCTTTTTCTTGATATATTAAGCATAGAAGTCTTGGTCTAATCAATTCTTTGAAGTATCATGTGGTTTCTTTCT
Organism: Artemisia tridentata subsp. tridentata; assembly: GCA_021014915.2. Lineage (NCBI taxonomy): Eukaryota > Viridiplantae > Streptophyta > Magnoliopsida > Asterales > Asteraceae > Artemisia > Artemisia tridentata. The sequence goes on from CP139505.1 coordinate 321,425,442, forward strand.
CGTAATTCTCCTTATGTGCATAATCTCTTCATTTCTTCGTGTTTTCCTCCACTTTTCCTGTACTTGGCTATATTTACTTGCATACACACTTTTTCATCATTTAGCAACAAATACATGCAAATATAACCAAATATGATGCACAAAACTAGCAATAACGCACCTAAAAACATGTTAGATTTAAGCGTTATCAAATCCCCCACACTTGAGTTTTGCTCGCCCTCGAGCAAGTCTAATTTTTAGAAAAACTGTACTCAATGGTATTTTCATTATGTTCATGAAAAAAAATCCTTGAAATGTATGCAAATTAAATTGAGTTTTGTTAACATCACCAAGTACCTCACAAAGGAAATTTTAAATTCACACAACTCTCGATAGTAGATTTGATTGTAGATCACTCAATTGCTCAAACGCGATTCATGTCTCTTACCATAAGCTTGTACTTGTATCAAAACAACAAAATAAAACATCAAAGAGGTCTTTTATTTGGGTTTAGGCTTCAAAAAGGGTTTTGATTACCTAGCTAATGTATAGATATTTCATACAAGTACATCATAATTCGCTAACAACGAATCCTTGTGTAGTCAAATAACGGATGGTCACTAGATCATGCCTTGGTTCGCTAACGACGTTACTTGCATAACGGATGGTCACCAATTTACTCACCAGATCGCTAACAACGCTTTTCAACTACCCAAAAACTCGGATGGTCACTAGAACATACATGTGCTACATATCTAAACAAAGCCATCACTAAATCCGAATGCTCGAATAAAGTAATTGGTAAGGGAAAGGGATAAGACATGGGAATTTGATTTGGTTCTATATATAAACAAAAACAAAAATCAAGCCCAAATTCAATCCTAGCTCTTTACATCACAAATGATTATTCACCAAACTTCTTCGATCATTATTCCGCATTTCATATAAACTCCATCTTCCATAATAGCTCTTTGAATATCTTATTTCCACACATACATAGCTCATTGTTTTTTTTTTTTTTTTTTTTTTTTTTTTTTTTTCCACACCCCCACACTTTGGATGAGCACACGCTACAAAAAATATAAATAAGAGTAGCGACCTCCTTCTTCATTGGAACAACGTATACACATACAAGGTGTGGTCAATCATGCAATCATCAAAAATAAATAGTTTCGAACTTCATTTGGACTTGATTCGGGAAAGTCTAAGGTGTATGGTGCAATAATTTTCTGGGTTAAATCAAAAGAAAAGATAGGCTCAAAAGGGTGTAACTAAGGGTATCTAGCATATAATGCTAACAAATGGGTTCCAATTACTAAGGACAACTAACCGATGTGGTTAGCAAAAATGTATTGTAAACGGAAGGCCATTTGGTGAAAATCCTAATTTGCCTCTTATCATTTGAATATATTTTATTACTTGAAAGTAATTTTAACCGTAATGCATAACAAGTACAAGTTCTAGAATCGACATAATCACCGGCACACTCATACGAAATATAAGGCATGAATCCTCACAATTTAAAGTGGTGGTAAAATGTACTTAGCAATAGTTACCAAAAACTCTCAAAACTTGACTACATTCCAAAAAATTTTTTTCAAAATAACCTTATTATTTACCATTGAATCAATTTGTCTATCAATTAGAAAAATCAAAGGCGAATAAATTCACACATTCTAGTCCTTGAAATCCAAAAAAATAAAAAAAACAAAATCTTTCCTATTTACTTCCCTCCCCCACACTTAAGTTTTGCATTGTCCTCAATGTAATAAAACGAACTTCAAAGTAAATGAAATGGAAAGAAAAATAGAAGAAAAAAAACTACCCGGAAAAAATTAGCATAAGCCTAGTTGATCACAAGTAATCTCATGAGTTCTTCCAACTTCAAAAATTGATCAACACTAAGCTTCCGTCAATTCTTCCCCTGCAAAGACTGCAAACTATGCTCGAAACAAACAAACAAAATACCAAAAACAATAAACCAAAAAAACATAATAATAAAAATAAAAATAAAAATCCAAACAAATCAAAGTTAAAACAAATAAATCCTACAAGAGTTAAAGTTTAAAGTAGTAGAAAATAGAAAATAGAAATAGTTAAACCATCATTGTTTTGAAACCATAATCATAAACCATCCCAGGTGGTTATTGGCTGAATATCCAAGACTTCTGGAAGCCCTCTTAACTTTCCGTTCCTGCTCTCTCTAAGGTTTGTGAACTTTTTTATATCAATACTCCATGGAACAACTGGTTCTCCAAAATCGCTCATTTCTTTTTCATTAAACAACCCAAGATTCCTAACTCTCGTGTCTTCCTATTTAAGGCCGTATTAAAACTCCTCTCATCCCACGTCTCACAATTCAACATCTCTGAACACTTTGCTAACTCTATATCCACATAATAGCCCAATCTTTTCGCCAACTTGGTCACATAGTGACCACCACAGATTGCACTATTGTCCTTGATTCCTGGTGCTCTCCTTGAAAGATACTCGGCTATTATCTAAGCCGCATTTCCATTCTTCTCCTCTAACAACTTCATAACCCAAAGATCCGGTTGATTGCACTTGTCCAGGCTCCCTGTCCTATGCAAGACACTCCAAGCTATCAATTTTTGTAAAATTCTCAACAACGGATTCCTTAGCTTTGATGAATTCCTTCTAGTACAGCTTGGGTCACCAACACTGTTCCAATACTCAGCTAACCCGGCATAATCATTATGCCTCCTTACTAATCTCACAAAATGAGATGCAAACAAACGATCCTTGATCTCATCTGGCTCGTATAAGCCAAGAACCACGGCAAACTCCGGCAAAGTAAACTCATGCTCTCTACCACAGATCCTAAACCAAATGCATTTGTCATTCATAAGATCCACAACCTTCCTCTCAAAGTAAAACGTAGAGAAAAACTCCAAAAACCATTCACGGTTAACATTCTCGTGAATGCTAAACGCATTCTCCCACGAATAATCCTCAAAACTAGAACCATCTCCTTCATATACATATGTCATTCTCATCAAATTCCTTAACTCCATCTCACATTCATACTCATGAAATAAACTCCAATCAACTAACCTTGGTTTGGCGATTTTCCTCCCTTGTAACTTCGATAGACGCTCACGAAAAGCGTGCCTCTCTTCGCTGCTTAAGCCACTAAACTTCAAATTCTCGTTACGCTCTGGATTCACAGTATACTTAACCTTCTCTTTGATATTCCTATTCACAAACTTTTGCACAATTGGATTACTAACTTCACGCGATGAACTCGATCCTCCTGCAAGAAATCTTCAAAAAGTTTTACCGAGGGCTCCATCCGATCGGTATCTCTCTCCATCCGATCGGATGGAGTTGTGACCTTGTCCAGCCGATCGGTAGCAACTCGCAACCGATTCGGTTGTACTCACTGTATCAAAAACAAAAATTTTTCGACTCCAAATCAATCCTATCTAGTTCCACTCTTCCTTATCCTGCATTTCATCAATCACTATGGTCTCTACACATCCCACTTATCTCTAAATCATATCCATAACATACTCGCATGATCAATCTTAGAACCTATGAACATATTCAAAATCAAACCTTATTGATGTTCTAATCCACAATGCATCATCCTAGGAACACTAATTAACATCTAAACAACATCTGGAAATCATTAATTTCTACCCAGAATCGATTCAAAGTTTTGACCCTTATGATTCAAAAAAATCAATTAATTCATTCTTCCTCAAGACTTAATCAATCCATCTCATTCTTTTTGCAATGACTTTCTCAATCATTTACCCATCTATTCCAGAAAAATCATGCCTTAATTCGAACTATATCAAAAACGCCTAAATTTTGACCTAATTCAATCAATTCGAATTAAAACCTAATTGACACAAATTGATGATGTTACTTACTTGTTTTGGTGCCATTGATGATCCTTCAACTCTCCTGCAACTCTTAAAACTCTCCTAATGGTCGAATTAATGAACCCCAAGTGTGGTGGAATGAGTGTGTGTGTGTTTTTATGATTTTTGAAATCTTGGGTATATATACTTCACTCCATCCGATCAGTATTTCATCCAACCGATTCGGATTGAATTTTTGCAAAACTTCACTTTTTCTTTCTTTCTTCAATACTTTGACACTTGCAAGAACAAATAGAAAGTACTTTACTCCCTAAAAAGACTTCACTTTAAGTAAAAATACCACCAACACACTTATTCTCCCAACTTGTTATCCAAACTATCTCTACAACTTCTAAAACAAAACTTAACTCCATAGATTAAAACTTAATAAAACCATAAGGTAACCAAAAGGTCTTAAACTTAAATGCAAAACATTAAACTACTATTAAAAATGCATTAAAAATAAACAAACAAACATTAGCACAAGCCTTGTGCTTTATTCTTCAACTTTTGCTCTTCAACCTTCATCCTTCAAAGTATTCATGCTTCAAGATGTCTTCACTTTGAAATTTGCCGGATAACTTTCGGTTAGTCACTTGTGTTTTAAACTTCCTTGCAAAATTTCTTCCATCCGGACAAACTATATCAAACTTCACATGCCATTCTCCATCACCTTCTTCTTTCTTGTAAACACTAGCTCCTTCGGGTCCCCATTCCAAATTCTTCAATTGAACCGGTAAGGATCCAAGAAAATCTGTCAATTTATGGAACACAAAAACATTCTTGAATGGGTTATAGAAAACCTCCATAGCTAATGCTCTTTCCAACTCATCTTCAATACCAAAGTAACTAGGGACAATCGGTCCATATTTAGGTCTTCCCTCTTCATCTCTACCAACTTCAAAACAACCTAAATGGTCTTCTTCTTCTTCTTCTTCATGCACTTCCTTAATAATCTTGCCTCTAGGTTTTGGATAATAGGTATGCTTCAAGATCCCATCACTAATAGTCATAGTACCTCTACCCATATCTATAATAGCTCCGCAAGTTCTCAAAAACATTCTTCCTAACAACAAAGGTAACTCCTTATCTTCCGGGATATTAAGTACAAGAAAATCGGCTAAGAAAGCTTGATATCCTACTTGCACTCTAACATTCTTCACTTCTCCCATTGCTTTTGCTCTTGAATTGTCAGCCATAGTAAGATTATATTGATTTGGTTGAGGATTACCAAGTCCTAATCTTTTGTACAACGGGTATGGCATCACATTCATACTTGCTCCTGTATCGGCCAATGCATACATTGCATCGGTTCCATTCACCTTAATTGGTAACACAAAATTTCCCGGATCGCTCTCTTTCTTAGGCAACCCATTTTCAACTATCCTTTCCCTTGCAAACTCATCAAAATTCTTATCCTCTAGCCTAGCTGTTGCCATCATAACCGCATCTAACTTCTTACGATAAACCATGTAATTGTTCAATACTTCTATAACCGGCTTCTCTTCCATAAGCTCCTTAAATTTCATTTCCAAGTTCTCCAAAACAGCTTCTTTTTGTTCTTTAGTCAATGGTTTAACTACTTGAGGTGATTTGGGTGATGAACTAGATGAACTACTCTCATTTTTAGGGGTGGAGGGTTGGGTAAGTTTGTTAAGTGGTGTTTTCTTGCGATTAGCCTTTCCCATTTTAACAATCTCTCCTCTTCCTTCCTTCTTCTCTACCATATCATCATCAACATCAATTCTCATCTCTCCCATAGCAAAATCAACCCTACATTTAGTTTTCACCATGAAATTTCTACCAAACATAACTTCCGGTTCATCCACATTTCCATATTCCAACACAACAAAATCAATCTTGAAAACATGACCATGAATATAAACTTTCACATCTCTCACTATCTTCATACCATAATTCTCATAATCAAGCCTAACAAAGCCAAGCTTACTAAGCATTTCTTCCGTAATGTAATTCTCACCATATTCCATATTAAGTTGAGCATCCCAAGCCTTAACTCCTTCCACACCACATGGTGTAGCATACCTCATAAATGGTACATCAAACTCTTTAGGTGGTGCTTGCGTGAACACAACCACTCTTTTCTCCTTAGGTAAACAAACACTGCTTTCGCCAACTTCTTCTTTCCTTTCTAAACCAATCTTAGCTTCATCCAAAATGCTTTCCAACTTCTCCAAAGAATCTCCTGAATCTCTCAACATCTCTTCCAAATGTCTCAAATATTCCGAAACATTGCTTAAACTCTCCATTCTACTTAAGCACTACTATAACATAACCACAAAACAAAAATTCCAAACTATTAGCGTGAGGGTTAGTTATAATCGAACCATATCAAAATATCAAACAAAAATAAGCTAACAAACAACTTCAAATCATCAAAACAACTAAAAATAAAAAATCATAAAAACTTTTACCGAGGCAACCATCCGATCGGTATCACCTTCCATCCGATCGGATGGGAAAACTGCAAAAGATTAAATCTCACCAACCGAATCGGATGCGGGCGGCCTCCGATCGGTTCGATCGATTTTTTTTTTTTTTTTTTTTTTTTTTTTTTTTTTTTTTTTTTTTTTTTATAATAATACTAAGACTAACTAATGACAACCTCTTTTTAACTTGTTTTTGTGTTTTTTTTTTTTTTTTTTTTTTTTTTTTAGAAACTAAAAATAAGAATAAATTTACTAGAACTAATTAATATAATCCTATAATTAATTATCAAGCATTAAATTATCTAATTAACTTTTAACTCTTTAACTAATGAACATAAAAACTAATTATAACTCATTCAATAAAAACTATAAAACTACCAAACATTAAAATTAATAAATTAACTAACATTAAACATAAAAACTTTCTAATACCCTAAATTAATTAATCTAATTACTCTACTAATTAAACATAACATTAATAAATCATAAAAACTGAAAAATAACAAAAATTACTAAACAAAAAATATTAACGAGACCACCAACCGATCGGATGGAAATCCATCCGATTCGGTTGGTCCGAACCAAACTTTTTTTTTTTTTTTTTTTTTTTTTTTTTTTTTTTTTTTTTTTTTTTTTTTTTTTTTTTAACCTTTTTAACTTAAAAAAAAAAAACTTAGACTACTAAGCCCAACTACCAAGAAAATCTTAACAATTCCCCGGCAGCGGCGCCAAAAACTTGATGTGCGTGTCGTTGTGTTCAAGTTTTAAAATTTATAAACACGATTTATCCAATTCTCTAATCACACATACGAGCAAGTATACTCGTCCGTGGTAGTAAAGGTGGGTAAGTCGAGATCGTCCCAAGGGAATTGGGGTTGAGGATTAGTAAATAAGTTTTAGCAAAATGGAGTGTCAATCCAATTTGAAGCAAATTAAAAACAAACAAGCAAGGTTCAATCAATCAAAAACTAATATACTTGTGTGTAGTTTCCATGACAATTGTTTAGAGTAACCAATCAAGTTGGGTGTTACTTGTAATGATGCACAACTTAAAATGAATGATTCACAATCTATGGTTTTTGTCATGAGAAATCATATCTAAGAATTCAATCTCCTAGTTAACTCCTTTCGGCCATTATTAACTATTACGATAATTCTATTAAGTCCTTTTTGTTATTTGAAAGCATGTCTTATCTCAAGAATTCCTACGAATCCTTTCGGACTTTTTCGTGATGAAATCGTTTCCAAATCCATTTTAATGAGTAAAGGTGTTGCTTGTCACACACCACAATCCATACTAATTCGTGCACTAACTTTTTGGAATAAAAACATAAAGAAAACTCCTTTCGGCCTTGTGAATCTTTGAAATTGTTTTTACCAACCAATTAAGCAAGATTAGATTTTATCTCAACAAACTCATAAAAGAAGATATGTTTTCATGCATCACTATGATAAGATTACTCCAAAAATTGTCACATCATCCACACACAAGTATAACTAAATTACTCCATAACAATCATAACCAAACACAAATAATTAACCAAACTTTCATTCATCATATAGTAAAAGTAAAAGTAGTTCATAATAACTCAACAAGAAATACCTATCAAGGAATTACAAGAACTAGAATTGTGGAACTATAGCAATCCACACTCCTCCAATCGCCTATTATCACAAGTAAACAACTCCACACACGGACGCAACTCTTGAGACTCGAACTCAAGATCTCCTGGACGTTTTCACCGCAACTACAAGCTTTCGGGCAATAATAATAATAGTGGTGTAGCTTTCTTAGGTTATGTCACTTCCCCCAAAAGAACTCTCTTTGTAAACTAACTAAGGGTTCCTTAAATAAGTGAGGAAACCCTTCTTATCCAAGCAAAAACGTCCCATATGATTTAACAGCTGAGAAATGATAAGCCTCAATGATTATGGGGCTTAAATTCACCATTTAATGCAACTTTGTAACTTCAGTGTTGGCCAACCGATCGGTATTTGGCTCCTACCGATCGGTTGGAGCTCTCGGTGTTTCCAACTTCACTCCATCCGAATCGGATGCGGGCAGCATCCGATCGGATGGATGATCCTGCCATGCACTTTTATTTTCTTTTATTCATTTCTTGTTACGTGCTTGATCCTTCGCTGTACCATTGATTTCCTTCATAGAACTTGATCTTTTTCTTGATATATTAAGCATAGAAGTCTTGGTCTAATCAATTCTTTGAAGTATCATGTGGTTTCTTTCTCGTAATTCTCCTTATGTGCATAATCTCTTCATTTCTTCGTGTTTTCCTCCACTTTTCCTGTACTTGGCTATATTTACTTGCATACACACTTTTTCATCATTTAGCAATAAATACATGCAAATATAACCAAATATGATGCACAAAACTAGCAATAACGCACCTAAAAACATGTTAGATTTAAGCGTTATCAGTCATCATCCTGTTCTGGTATCCAGAACACATACACAGAAGTCAAGGTTATGGTGCATACAAGCAACCACTGACATAAACACAAATATGACCAAAATGAAATATTGTTTATGGTGCATACAAGCAACCATTGAGATAAACTGACATAAACACAAACTAGCCAATGTTAATCACTTTCTTCCTGGGTGTTTTCTTCTTGGAACCTGCTTCACCAACTGCAATACCCTTTCCCTTATCCACACTTCTTCCACTTACACCAGCTGCATCACTTACACCATCAGGAACATTTGGGTCAGTTCTTCCAGTTGCTGCAACAGCAACACCAGCTGCATCACTTGCACCAGCAGCAACATTTGGCTCAGATCTTCCACTTGCACCAGCTGCAACATTTGGCCTTTTCTTCTTTGTCTTTTCAACTCTTGGACCTGTGTAACTTCTAGAATTATGACCAAGGCATCCACACTTGTCACATGTAACTGTCTTTAACCTTCTTGAAAGCTTGCAGTTCTTGACCATGCTTTCTTTCATCTCCAAGGTTGACCTCCTTCTCCTTTTCCTTGGCCTGCCAGGTTGATCCTTGTGAACTGGTGGAATGATTGTTGATGGAACATCACACTTAGGCCGCATTTTTGGTCCCTTTATTGGCATAATCTTGAATGAATAGACTTGCTTTCATGTCTCTAGCATGTAGCATGGATGGACCCAGGTCTCTGGTATGCCTACTTCTTGCCTGTTTTGTACCATGTTGAAGTTTGTAGCCACTGCATGCTTGCATGGTAGCCTTGTTAATTCCCACCTCCTGCATGAACAAGTTCTCTCAACAACATCCACAACACACTGATTTGCCTAAGGGCCACTCACTTGGTAGTGTTGACCTCCATTCCATTAAACTGTGTACTGGGTAGCCTCTTTCTTGATAACATCAAACAACTTCTCTGCAGTAGGTGTGAGAGGACCACTAGAACTAGCAATCACTTTATTCACTGTCATAATCCTCCTCATCAAATATTCCCTTATGTATTCCAGTGTTCCTATGATAGGCTTGTCCCTTCCATCAACCAGTTTACCATTAAATATCTCACACATGTTGTTCAACAATACATCTGACTTTGCCCTTCCTGTTAATATACTTGTAATTAGTTACTATCTAAACAAGTTTAGCATCTACACAACAAGTTTATAAACTGTAAACAATTTTGTACCTGAAAAATGGGATCTGGCCCAATGTTGTGGAGGAATCTTCACTAACCAATCATAGCATGGCTTGCTGTAAGCCTTTAACTCCTCCATTGCTATCTTAAAGTATGGCACAGTTGAAGCAGTAGCAGCTTTCCAAAGAAAGTCTTTGTATGCCCTTCCATTCCAGCTTTGTTTCATGTTTTCATGGATACGTCTAAGACAATATCTATGCTCAGCACATGGAAACAATTTGGAAATTGCAGGTATAAGACCCTGTTTATTGAGTAAATTACACTAAATTAATATACAGTTAAATAATGATAAAAGTGAAGTTGAAGTTTCTGTAAACAATTAAATGTACCTTTTGACGATCACTGATAAAAGTGAAGTTGGAGTTTCTGTAAAGATCAAGATCATCTCCAAGGAAAGTCAAAAACCATTTCCAAGACTGAAGGTCCTCTGTTTCAACTATCCCATAAGCGAATGGATAGATACCATTGTTTGGGTCAATGCCTACAGCAGTTAAGAGTTAACCTGGAAAAGGTCCTTTCATAAAGGCTCCATCTAACCCCAAAATGTCTCTCAAACCAGCTTTGAATCCTTCCTTACAAGCCCCCAAGCAAACATAAACCCTTTCAAACTTTCTAGTATGTGAACATTCCTCCTCCCTAGTACATTGGATCTTCACAGTTGTGTTTGGATTTGTAGACATCAACTCCATGCAATAATCTCTCAGCATCGCGTATTGCTTTGTGTAATCACCCCTCACTTGCTTGCTTGCTTGTGCCTTAGCCCTCCATGCTTTCATTTGAGAAACTGAAACCTCATGTGTCTTTTGTAATTGATCTTGAAGAGCTCTTATAGGTATGTCTGGGTTTTTTTCAATCTGATCTACTATATCTTCATCAAAGAACCTTGATGTGGCATACAAGATTTGTCTTGATTGTAGACAATGGTGGGTAGCATCATATGTTTTAGTCTGCCAAGTTTCTGTGCCCTGGACCTTTGACACAAGCAATACCCATGGGCATTTACTTCCACCTACTTTCCTGTTACTAGGTTTACCTCCTTTAATAACCTTTATCTTATCCCTAGTCCACTTAGTTGACCCAGATGGTTGACTAGGCCCAGCTGCTACATTTGGCCCAACACTAGGCCCAGAAGTTTCAAATGAAGGCAATTGACCAAAACAAGTTGCTCTGACCCTGCCTTTATCATTCTTCGCGATTTTAATTTTTCTTCTGGTTTGTTTCCTTAATTGTTTGAGTTTCCTTCTCCTAAGCCTATCAAACGCATCTTCATTCTCAGACCCACTTACAAACTCTTCATTGTCAAACACATCATCAATATCAGCATCAAGATTTTGTACACCATTATCACTATCACAGCCAGTGAATTCTGCTTCCAAATCCACATTCAGTCTGAAATTCTCCATGTCCACATCAACTTCAGGTACATCATTGTCTAAATCTACAATGTACTCACTATCATCACTGTCATCCTCTGTCCCATCCACTGTATCATCATTCTCAGTCCCAGAACCATCAACCTCTGGGCTACTTTCTAATGTAATCTCAGGGCCACTTTCTACCCTAACCTCAGTCTCTGGGCCACTTTCTACCCTAACCTCAGTCTCTGTTTCTACCCTAACCTCAGTCTCTGGTGGAAGAATTTCATCTAGGCCATCAAAAGGGTTGAACTCAGCATCACCCAAGTAAGGGTCATAAGATGAGTAGAATTCATTGACAAACTCACTAGGTACATCATTGGTTTAAGAATGTAACTCATTACCAACATCACTACCTTGACCCTGCTATGGTATCCTAACTTGACTAGACTCACCAATTTCAGATGGTATTTCTTTAGCAATACCACTACCTTGACCCTGTTCTTGTATCCTAACTTGACTAGTGTCACCTGTTTGTGAGGGTATTTCATTAGCAACAACACTAACCTGAGTTTGGGATGGTATTTCAACAACAACACCACCACTTGATTGCCCATGTTCTTGTACTAAACCTTTTTTATTGTCAAGTTCAATCCTAAGTCTCTTAATCACTCCAGTTGGTGATTGTTTTGGTACATCTTCTTCTATTTCCTCTATAACACACCTCTTTTTCTTATTTGGTGAAACTAACAATGCGTAATAGATATCACGGTTGGTCATTTCATGTTCAACATACACATGCAACAACTTATGACCTAGCCTAACATATTTACACATGTTAAGGACATCTTTATCACTAGCTAAAGGTTGTATCCCATTGTCCAAACTCTCATCAGGTATAAGAAAGTGATAAAACATAAGTGAGTGACCATCATTACCTAACTCTTCCACCATACCATCCATTTCGTGAACAGAGAACTCATCCACATCTACTACATCCACAAAGTTAGAGTAACCACCTTCGTAGGTTCTATCTGGTCTATCAGTGAACTTCCCACCATAATGAACCTTGATTGAAAACAAATCAGGTTCATTTGCTGTAAAAAAATTAAAGAAAACCAAATTAAGGTTTTTCATTCAAACCATGCAATAACAACAAGTAAATGATAATCGATACATACCATATAGTTGGTGAATGTTGGGAATTAAATATTCTAAAGATTAGTATCGGGAATTAAAGGATTACAAGATCAGTTCTACTCAAAGAAATACTCTAAGTATCATTCTATTGCTAGCACATTTGATTCTACTACTAGCGTTAAACATTCTACTGCTGAAAGATGTTGCTGCTAGTGAAGAAGATTCTATTGCTAAGTGGATAACTATCAAAGTATTCTGCTGCTGAGAAGATAAGTATAGAAAGATATTATGTGTATTAAAGTCAACAATACATGGTAGATAATATCTTTAGACAAAGGGTTCAGTAACAAGTTGAAAACACAGATACATGTTGTTTTTTAATGACTGACACTCTCAAGCATGTGTTCGATTAGACTTGACAATATTGTAAAGATCTCTGTTGGACTATAAAAGAGAAATCTTTAACTAGATATTATGTGTGCTTAATTTAGATCATAACCGTAAAGAACATAGAACAAACACAACAATATCATAAGTAAAAGAAACATAAGATTCAAGGTTTTGTAACTGATGCGCGTGATGTGTCGTTGCGGTTTAGCAGTTTTAATGCCTACTCAAGTTTTAAATTTATATTTAGCCGACTTATCAATAACACACACACTTAACGAGCAGTGTACCCGGTCAGTATGAAGATAATGGTAAGTAGAGTGTCGATCACTAAGAGTGGAACGTATTATCTAGTTATTCTAATCAGTATTTTAATATCCTAACGCAAGGGGGTTTCAGCCTGAGAGACTGGCACAGTTTTGTTTGCAATTAAATAATAAAATAAACAAATAGGCACGAATCAGCAAGTAGCACACACGTACACAGATAGATACTCGAGACAATAAGAGGGCTGTCCTTATGATTAAGTAGATTGTCACTTGTTTTATTGATAGCTTTATATGAAGTGTATGTAATTAACCCTTTCTCGTTGGTCCTATTCTCATCGGCGAGTAAACCCTTAATGATTACTTATGTCTAAAAGTTATTCCTAAGTGATCAATTTAGAAACAACCGTGGGAGCCACATCTTGTCCCGCAGTCGGATGCCCGCAAGCCACTAATAAACACAGAGGTTATCAATGCACTAATAAGTAGTAACCAAAGACATCAACATATAAACTTTAATTGATGGGAAAGCAAGTATTAAAGGGAGTGCAATCTTTCGTTGTCACATTACACAAGCCACCAATCCTGATGAATTAAAGTTTGCTAACACAATAAAACAAAACTACTTAATGAATTAAATACATGCAGCACCTTCTTACAGCTCTTGTATCTTCGATTTGGGTGTGTCTTGTGCTGCCTCCTTGACTGAATTCGTCCTTTTGCTCTGCTGTCCGAACTTCGGTTTTAGGGTTTCGAACTCTTTAATTCGTCTGGTCTACGGGGTATTTATAGTTTCTGTCTGAGGGAAGATGCGGCGCATCTACTTAAGTAGATGCGGCGTATGTACTTAACTTCGCGTGGGGTCCAAGATTATAATATTCAGGAATATTCGTACACCGCCAGAAGATGCGGCGTAACTCTTGATTAGATGCGGCGCATGTCCTCTTGTATCTTGGATCGTATCTGGTGATATCTTGATAGAGATGCGGCGCATGTCGAGAGTAAGATGCGGCGCATCTGGAGCAGAATTGACTTGATCTTGTCCATGTCAGTAGACTTCCACTTTATGCACGTTTTGCTCCATTATTAGTCCATAATCGCTAAGTTTCACCAAATGCTTGTTTTTACCTGAGAATTACAAAAGTAAACGATTAAGTATCAATCCTCATACATAATATAGTAAAACAAGTCAAATTAATAGGATAAATGATAGTAATAAAATGTACTTATTTGAGTTCATCAAATATCCCCCCACTTGAACTTTACTTGTCCCCAAGTAAACCTTAGAATTTCATTTATGAAAATTTATCCTAAAAGATGTATTAGGATTTATTTTTATATTTAAGCATGTATTCGTTTATTTCATAATCACACAACTAAACACTTAACGAATTAGAAGTAAAATAAAATAAGTCGATAAAAGCAAATCTAATCGTTTAACTGTCCAGTCGCGACGAATATTCTATCATAAGCTTGGCAAGTATACACATCTCCACCACTAAAGCTAAGGAATAACAAGTCTAAAGCGGTAAAAAGGGTTTTTAGGCTTAAGGGTTAATTATTCTTTTTTACACTATCGATCTCAAATTCCAGAAAAGGCGACAAAATCACAAATACATGATCGAATCCACGAACACGATACTTGCAATTGCTCAAATCCTTAACTCGAATAGGCTAAAGATAGGTCCAAACTTCACCAATAATAATATATCAAAAAGGGCGACAAAATCATAAATACATAGCCGAATCCACGACCACGATACTTAAGATTGCTCAAATCCCTAATCTCAATAAATCAAAGGTTCGGTTGGATAAAGAACAATACAGGGTATGGATAATATTTGGGATATAAATTGGTGTAAAAATAAAAATAAACAAAACAAAACAAATAGATTAAAATCCTAAGTGTGGTTAATCACTATCCCAACCATCCCATGAATAAGACTCATATCATTGAATAACTCACGCTTTAACACTTGAAACACACGCTTTTGGTAGACACGAATTATACTCAACAAAATCTTAATCAAAGAATAAACCTTAATCGGCATTCCCATAACTGCCAATTCCCATTCAATCCATATATATAATACAACAAATAGTGGTGATATCGACCACTTACATAACTCTACATCGTTGGCTTAAAATAAACATCCAACTTTTTTTTTCTTTCTTTTTCTTTTCTCATTTTTTCGATTTTTTTTTTTTTTTTTTTTTTTTTTTTTTTTTTTTTTTTTTGAAACATAAACATAGATGTGTAAAATTTCACCACATCACTACAACTTTCTTTCCGGATAATTTTTTTTTCATACTTTTCATACTTTCAGAAATAACGGTAATAGTGAAAGTAGTAAACACACGAAAAATAAACTCAAAAATATACAATATTTACTTTCACTCCAATTTGCATTGTGCAATTTCCCGACCTAACCATAGATAATGAATTACGCATGCGAACACAGGTAATGTAAGGAAACACACTCTGCCTATAGCAATTAACCAACCACGGATTCTAATCTACAGGGTAGGCTAAGGTGTAAGGGTGTAACGAAACATTTTAAACATAGGTGTAAGAAACGAAAGGAATGGCTCTGAGGGTTTTTCTAGGGGTATCTTACTCTAAAAATGAGAGTAACAAAAGGGTTTTATACGGGGGTTAACTAACCAGTGTAGTTAGCTAATAACACATAACATATAAAGGCTATTTGGTGTAATCCTAGAATTTTACCAAGTTAGACAAGTCATTCCAATTATATAAATAATACTCATTATGGTGGTCTCGAATAGTATACAAGCCAAGTTCTAAAGTTTACAAGTCACCGGCACACTCATAGATTTGTGAATTTTGGAAAAATCATAATTTTTGAAAATAACGTCATGTGTGCAGTTATGTAACTTAGATCTTAAACAAAAACATGCTAAAAAATTTTTAAGTTTGATATATTAAGCACATTTTAAGCATAATTTTTGAAAAAGTAGGACAAGTAAGTGTTAAGTGTTCTAATTCTCCTATCCCCCCACTTAAGTTAAACAACGTCCTCGTTGTTTGTATAAAAGGTTAAAAACTGGAAAATAAAAGAATTAGAACAAGAAAAACTCCCCTGAGATTTGCTCGGTATGATCCTCCATTAGCAAAAATCATCTTTCTTGTGGATTAGAACGTTAAAGCTTCATACTTGATGTATCCACAGGAAATCCAGGAAACTATAATACCACCAACACTTTAAAACACACCTAAGATAAGAAAGGTTCAACTTGCATAATACATTAGTAGTTAGGAAAAATAAAACTTAAAAATTAAAACTGAAAATCATCAGGTCAGTCGATGCGCCGTATCTTATTGAAGAAGATACGCCGTATCGAGCCTGGAATAAATACGGATCAGAATAAAGATGCGCCGCATCCTTAACCAGGGATGCGCCGCATTAAAATAAACTGATAAATAGTTTTAAAGTCGAAAAATAAAAATGCAGAAAAATAAAATAAGATATGACCATTGCAGAGGATGCGTCGCATCTCAGGACTGAGATGCGCCGTATCTTCGTGCGGCCTGGACTGACTCGACACAGAAAACAGAATAATAAAAGATAAATCCGGGTTGTCTCCCGGTAAGCACTTGTCTTTATTCCAGAGTCTTCAAGTTAGACTCACGTTCAGCTCATTAGTATCGATCATTGAAGGAGTCGGAAACATCACGCTCCTTCATCGCCAATTTAGTAATATTGAACACTCCTTGCTCGTCCTTAATTTCCACGCCGTTCTTCTTCAATATCTGTATAAACAAAGTCCTGTCCCTTACGGGCAGAGATGACAAAATGATAGACGGGAAATTCTTATTATCATATAGGCACAGATAAGCAAGGTGGGGTGGTAGTTCAATAAACACATCATTGTTCAAATTCGTTTTCTCAACTACTCTCCTACGTTTATTAATTACTACACAATCATACCACTCATCATCAGAATCACTAACAATATTTCGTCTAAGTTCCGTAGGTACATTAAGGTCAATGAATTCCTCAAAGTCTTCATGATTAGGATTAGTTGAGTTGTTTTGAATCAATGTTTCTCCCATAAGTCTAGCTTCAAGATCGAGGTCCATACGCTCTCTTAATCCTAGCACATAAACACCTCTAATTATGCTTTTAACCGGATCTTGGCACTTATAGACTAGTTTATTATTCCCTACCCTTAATGAAATTTTTCTCTTAAACACATCAATCTTAGCATGGGCAGTAGACAAGAAAGGTCTTCCGAGGATTAAAGGAATCTTAACATCCTCGGGCATGTCTAGTATAATAAAGTCTACGGGAAAAATAAACTGCTCAATCTTAACTAGCACATTATTAGCAATCCCTTCAGGTCGTTTTACTGTTTTATCAGCCAATTCAATAAGTAATTTAGTTGGTGCTAATTTTCCTAGTCCTAGGGTAGCGAATGTCTTAAGAGGCATAACACTAACACTAGCTCCTAAGTCAGCCAACACATTATTGAAGGATATATTATTAATAGAACAAGGTAGAGTAAAACTTCCTGGGTCTTTTTCTTTATGAGGCAAGGCATTTGAATCGGTTGCAGGGCTCTCTTCTTTCATTGTTGCCTTGATCTCCTCTTAAATTTTTGTCTTCTCTTTTAGTAGTCTCCTTAAGCTGATTGAAGAGTTAAAGAAAAATTCGGGTCTTGCACCATCATTACCATTCATCGACCTTCTAGGTATATTAGGAGTGACTTCTTCGGTGGTGCTTATGGCCTTGACATGATCCCTTGGATTTGTTTCAGTTGAGCTCGGTAAACTTCCATATCCCCTTTCTTGAAGAACTTTGCTCATTTGACCAATTTGTTGTTCCAATGCTTTGATCGAAGCTCCTTGATTTCTTGTAGTAGTGTCCGTTGAAGCTCGAATTTCCTTGATCATAGCAGTATTCTCTTCATGTCTTTTAGCAGCATCAGCCATAATTTTCTTTAAAGTATCGTCTAAAGTCTGCCTCCTCTCTTGATAAGCGGGATTGAAGTTGTTCTTTTGATAGAATCCCGGACTAGCTTCCCTAAATCTTGCTGAAGGTCGGAATGGTTGTCCAAATTGGGTGTAATAAGCTTCTTCAAATGTCTCACTTTCATTCTTGTTCGGGCAATCTTTAGTGTAGTGAGGTCCTTCGCACTTTTCACATCCAACTTGGGCAGCATATGCTCTTTCATCTCGCTTCTTCATCTCTCTACTAATTTTATCCAATTGAGCTTGAATAGCGGCAATCCCGTCAAAATTAGTGCTGCTCTTAGATCTAGTAGAGGTCCCATCGTGCCATTTCTGAGAATGATCAGCAGCTTCTTGGATCGCTTTCCTAGCATTAGTTGCACTCATCTGAGGTACAGCTCCCTTAGCATCCAAAATCTGTCTTGTAGGCACGTCTAATCCCTGATAAAACAATATTATTTCCTGCATAGGGGTTAGATAGTGTTGAGGACATTTTATCAATAAATCTTTAAATCGTTCCCAAGCTTGATAAAGGGTTTCATCAGGCTCTTGCTTGAAACTATTGATAGCCTCCATCTTCTTAGCAGTCTTAGCAGGTGGACAATATCTCTTCAGGAATTTGCTCTTCAAACCTTCCCACGTAGTGATTGAACTAGCAGGTTCATTCCTTAGCCACTTGTTAGCAGCTCCTTTTAGTGAGATTGGGAAGATTCTTAGCATGAGTTGATCGGTATTGACACTTTCTGTAGTAAACAAATCTGCAATCTCCAGGACCTTTTCGACATGCTCATTAGCATCCTCTTGTTCCGTCCCACTGAAAGCATTCTCTCTGAGCTCTTTGAGAAATTGTCCCTTCAACTCAAATTTTGACTTGTCATCAAACTTAGGTCTAGCAACTCCTGAAGTGTAATCAGCACGGGTATTGTTCATGTATTCCTCCATAGTAGTGTTTTCGCCCATTGTTTCTGTTTCAACTTCCTCTTTTTCTTCAGAAAAGTAATCAAGCTCGAGTGAACTTGAAAGATCAAAGCTTCTTGTGTTGAAAAGCCTTTTAAGCGAATGCAGGGCTCGTTCAGGATCTTCGAAAGGTTGAATCAAGTTCCTCGTAGAACTCCTGGTCATGCACTTCCTGAAATCAATCACAAAAGCATCAGTAGGGTATGCTCGAGAAAGTAATATATCAGATAATTAATAACGAAAACGGAATACGAAAAATTAAAGTTACTGATATCTGCAGACGATGCGCCGTATCCAAAAAGTTGGATACGCCGTATCTTATAATCGTTAAAATTTAATCAGACTTTATTCAGAAAATAGATACGCCGCTTTAGAATTTAAGAATGCGCCGTATCGAATTAATTAATCAAAAATCAACTTATCCAATTAAAATTAAATGCGTCGTATTAACGAAAGTTAATGCGCCGTATTTTCGTTACGTTTAAAAATAAAAGATTTTTGATTCAGTAAGATGCGCCGTATCGACAGAGATCGATACGCCGTATCTGTTTAATAATTCGCAAACTGTTTTTAATTAAAATAATAGATACGCCGTATCTGCGAAAGCAGATGCGTCGTATGGCGTTAATGTTTTAGAAAATTTTTTTATTAAAAACAGATACGCCGTATCTGCAAAAGCAGATGCGTCGTATTACTTTATCGCTTAGAAAAATTTTTCTTATTAAAAACAGATACGCCGTATCTTGGGGAAAAGATGCGTCGTATCGAATTAATTAAACGCGTTGTATATAAAAAAAAATTGAACGCAATACGTCGTATCTGAGAGATCAGATGCGCCGTATCGTTTGATTTAGCACAGTACAACGATAGCAGAACACACAAAAAACGAAAAATAAAACAAAAATAAAACACACGAACAAAAACAAATAAAAGCAAAAATAAAAGAAAACAAATAGCACACAATACAACAATTATGCAAAATAGTACAATGATGCAATTAATCTAATAAAAAGAAAAACAAATCAAGATACACCACGAGTATTTTAATTAGGTTTTTCTATTAAAATACTAAATCAAATTAACAGATAATAACAATTCACTCCCCGGCAACGGCGCCAAAAACTTGATGCGCGTGATGTGTCGTTGCGGTTTAGCAGTTTTAATGCCTACTCAAGTTTTAAATTTATATTTAGCCGACTTATCAATAACACACACACTTAACGAGCAGTGTACCCGGTCAGTATGAAGATAATGGTAAGTAGAGTGTCGATCACTAAGAGTGGAACGTATTATCTAGTTATTCTAATCAGTATTTTAATATCCTAACGCAAGGGGGTTTCAGCCTGAGAGACTGGCACAGTTTTGTTTGCAATTAAATAATAAAATAAACAAATAGGCACGAATCAGCAAGTAGCACACACGTACACAGATAGATACTCGAGACAATAAGAGGGCTGTCCTTATGATTAAGTAGATTGTCACTTGTTTTATTGATAGCTTTATATGAAGTGTATGTAATTAACCCTTTCTCGTTGGTCCTATTCTCATCGGCGAGTAAACCCTTAATGATTACTTATGTCTAAAAGTTATTCCTAAGTGATCAATTTAGAAACAACCGTGGGAGCCACATCTTGTCCCGCAGTCGGATGCCCGCAAGCCACTAATAAACACAGAGGTTATCAATGCACTAATAAGTAGTAACCAAAGACATCAACATATAAACTTTAATTGATGGGAAAGCAAGTATTAAAGGGAGTGCAATCTTTCGTTGTCACATTACACAAGCCACCAATCCTGATGAATTAAAGTTTGCTAACACAATAAAACAAAACTACTTAATGAATTAAATACATGCAGCACCTTCTTACAGCTCTTGTATCTTCGATTTGGGTGTGTCTTGTGCTGCCTCCTTGACTGAATTCGTCCTTTTGCTCTGCTGTCCGAACTTCGGTTTTAGGGTTTCGAACTCTTTAATTCGTCTGGTCTACGGGGTATTTATAGTTTCTGTCTGAGGGAAGATGCGGCGCATCTACTTAAGTAGATGCGGCGTATGTACTTAACTTCGCGTGGGGTCCAAGATTATAATATTCAGGAATATTCGTACACCGCCAGAAGATGCGGCGTAACTCTTGATTAGATGCGGCGCATGTCCTCTTGTATCTTGGATCGTATCTGGTGATATCTTGATAGAGATGCGGCGCATGTCGAGAGTAAGATGCGGCGCATCTGGAGCAGAATTGACTTGATCTTGTCCATGTCAGTAGA
Source organism: Artemisia tridentata subsp. tridentata (assembly GCA_021014915.2). Taxonomy (NCBI): domain Eukaryota; kingdom Viridiplantae; phylum Streptophyta; class Magnoliopsida; order Asterales; family Asteraceae; genus Artemisia; species Artemisia tridentata. The sequence continues at coordinate 321,446,749 of CP139505.1, forward strand.
CTTCCACTTTATGCACGTTTTGCTCCATTATTAGTCCATAATCGCTAAGTTTCACCAAATGCTTGTTTTTACCTGAGAATTACAAAAGTAAACGATTAAGTATCAATCCTCATACATAATATAGTAAAACAAGTCAAATTAATAGGATAAATGATAGTAATAAAATGTACTTATTTGAGTTCATCAGTAACCCTAGTGATAGTGAAGATCACTCGTATTATCTTGAATAATATTGAATCGTTTGGTGTTAACATTGTTTGTTCATTGTTCCTTAACAAACATAACTGTTCCATTTCCATATCCAAATAACCTTCTAAGTGTGGTTAAGTAGATTCCGCATACTTAATCATATTAACTCAACATATCATATACACAAAGCAACAAAGGTCTAAACAACCTTATAGTGTATCGTGCATCCTCCTCAATTGGTATCAGAGCATGGCTGATATAGTTGATTTAGAAGAAGAAGAAGAAGAAGAAGAAATGGACGTTGAATCTATTCAAACCAATGTTGCTGCAAAATTACCCATGCTCAAACAGAATGAGTTTGAGATGTGGAGGCTGAGGATAGAGCAATATTTCCAAGTGCAAGACTATGCACTTTGGGAAATCATTGAAGATGGAAACTCTTACCAGCCTACAACCACTACATCAACAGTGGATGGCAAAGTGGTGACAACTCTGCAACAACACCCAGCATCTGCAGAAGACAGAATAAAGAAGAAAAATGACTTAAAGGCAAGAAGCATGCTGATGATGACCATTCCCAATGATCAACTTTTAAACTTCAGCAAGTTCAAAGATGCCAAGTCATTATTTGAAGCTATTGTTGCCAGATATGGTGGAAATGAAGCCACCAAGAAAACCCACAAGACACTGCTCAAGCAGCAGTTTGAAAACTTCTCCTCTACCAACAATGAATCTCTTGACCATATGTTTAATAGGCTTCAGAATATTGTGAGCCGACTTGCTATTCTTGGGGTTGAAATACCTCAAGAATATTTAAACTCAAAATTTCTGAGAAGCTTACCAGAAGAGTGGGCTATACATGTTGTTGTCTGGAAGAATAAGCCAGACCTTGATACAATGGAGCTGATAGATTTGTATAGCAACTTTAAGATTGTGGAGCAAGATTTGAAGAAAATTTGAGGTACTAGTTCTAATACCGGGAACATGGCATTTATGTCAACTCCTAGTACCTCAAAATCAAGTGAAGAGGTGAAAGTTGTTGATGGTGTTGGTGCTGCTAGTTCATCAAGCAGTACCATGGGTATTTTGGATGAGAAGACTTATTGTGCATTTCTTACAAGTCAAAATGATGGGTCCATGCTCACTTATGAAGACCTCCAAGAGATCAATGATGATGATCTAGAGGAAATGGACCTAAAATGGCAAATTTCTCTTCTTAGCATGAGAGCCAAGAAGTGCTATCAAAGGACGAGGAAGAAGCTCTTAATCAGCAACACTGATACTGCTGGTTTTGACATGTCAAAGATAGAGTGCTATAACTGCCACATGATGGGGCACTTCTCAAGAGAATGTAGAAGGCCAAGGCAGCAAGATAGCAAGAACAAAGGTTTTGGAAGCACATCCAAAACTAGAGAGGTTTCTAAGCCAAACTCAAAAGCTATGGTAGGTACTGATGGGCTAGGTTTTGATTGGAGTTTCATGGCTGATGAAGAAGAAGATTCTTCACAGATGGCACTCATGGCTTTCTCTACTGAGGTACAAAATCATAAAGTTTGTTCTAATTCTTGCACAGCTCTTTCAGAACTACAAACTTTAATCAAACATTATGATGACCAAAAGAAAGTCCTAAGCAGAACTCAATAAGACTTAGTAGACTATAAATGTGGTTTAGAATCAGTAGAAAAGCAGATCCTATACTACAAAGAAAATGAGTTTGCTTTTTCTGATGACAAAGCTCTTCTTAGACAAGACATATTCTTTAGAGATGCTGAAATTAAGCTTTTAAGAGAGGCTTTTGATAGGGTCATAAAGGAAAATGGAAACATTCACTTAACTACACAAATACTAGAACATGCTTCAAGAGGTGTAACCAACATGATAGAATGTCAAGTGATTAATAAAGCCAAGTCAGGGTTAGGATATAATGCTGTCCCACCCCCTTACAGAGGAATCCCTAAACCCCCAGGGATTGACCTAGAAAATTCAGGTGTCCCTGAATTTCAACAACCTGAGTTACAATATGGTGTACAGCAAAAAACAAATCTAATTGTTGATGAACCTAAGAAAGTAAGTGAAAGTTTAAGTACAACTTCACTTCCTGAGGACAAGGTGTCCTCTGATAGAAGATCAGGTAGAGTAGTCATTGAAGAATGGGTATCTGATGATGATAAAGATGAACAGGTTATGTCTAAACCTGAAATGGTTAAGAAAGCAGGAACAAGTGTTCCTAAGATAGTCATACATAGTGCTGTTAGGCCTAAAACCAACATTAAACATGTTAGGCAACCAGTTAGATATTGTGAACAATACAGAACCACAAACAAGCCTAGAGGCAACCAAAGGAATTGGAATGGCCTTAAGTCTCACCAACTAGGTGATGACTTTGACTTTTATAACAAAGCTTGTTTTGTATGTGGAGAATTTGACCATCTTGCAGCTTTCTGCAACCAAAGGGTATCTGGGTATACAAACAATAGGGTGAATTTCAAAAGGCAAACTCCTCAAACTCATTTTCACTCTAAGTCTAAGAGAACAAAGTCCAGAGCAGTTACAAAAGCAGTTTCTACTGCTAGACCATTCATAATTGTTAACCCAAGACCAACAGTTAAAAATGCAAAATTAACTTACAAAAATGCATCAAAAACTGTTAAAAGGCCCATTCAATCAAGAGCAGTGGTCCAAAAACAAGTTTGGAAACCAAAGGGAATAACTACAAATCTAGCAGTTTCTACTGCTAAGCATGTAGTTCATACTACTGCAAGGAAAAACAGGGCAAATGTTGTTAAGGCCTCAACATGTTGGATTCTTAAATCCAATGTTGCATCAACTGTTCTCAAGCGATTAAATTACATTTATGCAAGAGGCAGATCTAAGTCAGTAATGGCTTGGGTCCCCAAAGGAAACTAATACTCCTTATTACTGTGCAGGAACATTCAATTGATAAACAAGAGGATCAAGGATACTCAGATAGTGGATGTTCAAGGCACATGACAGGCAACAAGTCCTATCTTTCTGATTTTCAAACATTAGATGGTGGCTATGTTACCTTTGGAGGAGGTATTGGTGGCAAAATTTCCGGTAAAGGTACTATTAAAACTGGAAATTTAGATTTTGAAGATGTGTACTATGTACAAGAGCTTAAGTATAATCTTTTTAGTGTCTCACAAATGTGTGATAAAAAGAACAAAGTTCTTTTCTGTGACACTGAATGTCTTGTACTTTCTCCTGATTTTAAGATGCCTGATGAAAGTCAAGTACTTCTTAAAATTCCTAGAAAGGGCAATATGTATAGTGTTGATATGAAGAACATTGTTCCTAAAAAGGCTTTAACTTGTCTTGTAGCAAAGGCCACATTGGATGAATCAATGGCATAGGAGGCTTGGTCACATTAACTTCAAAACCATAAATAAGATTGTTAAGAATGGTTTGGTAAGAGGGTTACCTCAAAAACGATTTGAAAATGACCAAACATGCATTGCTTGTCTTAAAGGCAAACAACAGAAAGCCTCTTGTAAGCCCAAAATCTTTAACTATATATTTGTCTAACATTACAGCGACACATAAGCGTAGAAATGCCACCTCAATGATGACTCAATGATGACATGGCATTTTAATGATGACATGGCACACACTAAGCATGCAGCAAATCAGAAATTTTTAAAAAACTTGCAACTCATGGGACTCGAACCCGTGACCTGTTGAACAAACAAGAGACACTCAACCACTAGAGCAAGCCATTTTTTGTGATATATATTTGAAAAACAAAAATAACATGCTTTAACTTCCCTAAAAATCAGCATATCATTCTCTCAATCATTAATTCAAAATTATTCTCTCACTCCTTAATTATCTCCCTAAAATCTCTGAAACTGATTATTGCCTTCCAAAATTATACATACTGATTTTAAAATATTCATTATGATCCATTTTGTATATATAGGGTAATTTTCGGATCTTTACAACCCTAAAAAAGTACCAGCCGTCTTCCAAACTGTGCGTAACCAACCCTAAAAAAGTACCACCACACAGGTAATCTTTCATCATCAATTGTGTGTAATCAATCATAATAGTTTGATTTATATGATAATATTATAGCTTCCTTAGTTGTTCTATTTGTTTGTGTTAAATTTAATAGGGGTGAATCGCCTTGGACCTTTTCCAAACGACACAAGATAAGTAAGTTTTCTGTTATTTTTTTTGGTGACTAAAGATTTGTTAATTATTTGTAACTGTAATGTTATTCAGGAATGGAGATGAAATAAAACATATGGGTATCACTTTCTAATCTTGGAATTATGTATTACGTGAATATGCGGACTGGGATAATTGGATGGGGCCATGATCTCAAGATACAGCCTTACCATTGTGTACTTAGTAAATAAGTTTCATCTATGGGTTTGGGTCTCAGGGGTTATTAGACTTTCGCTCACACTGTCATCCATAAAAATTATCCATAAAAATTATCAAATGAAACAAAATCTTAATCAGCTAATTCTTATTGTGTGTATTACTTTGTATATTTTTGAATCCCCGTACCACGCACACCTAGAGGGACCAGGTATTGTTGTTTTTGTTGTTGTTGTTGTATATTTCCTGAATGTAGAAATTACTCTAGGCATGATGGCACAGTGTATAACTTATTAAAACGTAAACCTAAGAGTTTTTACTTATGGTTTATATTTTTTTTGTGGGTACTATGTATGATGTTCATATGTTTACTTTCTAAATGAAATACATTGGAATTCACTACCTTTTACAGAGTCTGCTATATTGAGGCACAACAAACGTGAAAACGGGTATGGTTTAAACCAAGTAATGGAAAAGGAGTTCACACCAATCAGCATGCACTCTGGTCACCTCGGTCAACTTGCAGAAAAGCAGTTCACGCCGATCATATGCAGAGCTCGAATCAACCATGACGATGGCGTTCAACAAAAACAAATGGGTATGATCCTTGGCTGTAGGTTAACATATGTTTCTTCCTTAGAATATTACTTACTAACAGCCTTATCTAAATTACAATAATTTTTTTTTGTCAGTGATTCACAATGGAAGAGAAGTCTTACTTCAGGTAACTAAGGGTTATAATTTTCCTTTACACATAGCAGAAGTCATCATATTTCACTATAATAAAATGTAACATGCATAAGAATGAACCAATACGTTGATAGGTTATTTGTTTTTCTTCTTTTAACCTGTTACTGAGTGGCAAGTTGGTCGGGGTTGGATAACGGGTAAAAATGGGTCATTTTTGGATATGGGTCAAACAGGTCAAAATTAGGGTGACCTGAAAGATATTGTTTAGCCACATGGCAAGGTAACCTGTTATAGCCATTTATTAACATAGGGTATGGCAATGTATCTTTGTAAATGGTAAAAAATTATGAATCTATTCTACACACATCAGATATTTCGATGATTTAATTGCTTCAGACAAATTAGTTGATTTAATGGTTATTCGATAAACATCATATCTACAATTCAATAAAAACTATTTGTATACTATTGTCAATCAGTGGGGCAGTTGTTAGAGATAATCATAATCCTAGCCTGAGTGACGCTCTGCACAGCCACAACTGAGGCCTACGTTTATGGAATATACTGATGTTGACAAGATACTGAACATGTCGCGCAACTCTTCCCTTCTTTGTTTAAAGGACAGGTAATTACAGCTTCTTATTTCGCCCCTTTACTCTCAAAAGTATAGATTATTAAGCTAAGAAGTAAATATGGGTTATTTTTTCACAACAAGATGAGGATTTGGGGTAGATCAATACCTGGCCCTAACAAGTCTCTAAAAGTGGCAAAACAGTAAGATCTCTAGCACCCAAATTAATTTATTACTTTAATAATTATTCTCAAATATGATGCTCTTATAATAGACAATAAATATGTATCAAATTACAGGATTGACAAGAAAAATCTGATTTAGTGGTGAGGGGAGAAGGAATTATCAAAAATCGGATTTACCAGACAAATGGTATCAATGGGACATCAAGCAAGTGGTGCACTTGAACTATGGAACTATCCAATGATCGTCCTGATCATGTCGACTTACCCTCACATGAGAGTAAGTAATCATGTCATTCTATCAAAATCAAATTCATGCTAGATTATACCTATATGGGTTTGATATTTTATAATGGATTTTGTATACATGATGGTGCAGCTTATAAGGATAGGGAAAGGAATGTAGCAAGATACAACGAGTTTCGAAGGTCAGTTTTCTTTACTCCGATCTCCAAATGGAAAGATCTAACGGATGATCAAGAAGCTATTGAAACATTGCGTGAAGTGTATGACGATGATGTGGAGCAGCTTGATTTGTTGGTAGGAATGGCGGCTGAGAAAAAGATTAAAGGGTTCGCTATTAGCGAAACTGCTTTTCTTATCTTTATAATCATGGCATCAAGGTAAAACTCTAAATAGCAAGAGCACTAAAGGGTATTGTTGTTGTTGATCATTATTGTTATTTGTTGATTTCCTGGTCAAGGTTGCACCTCATAAAAAAAAAACAAGCATCAACTATAAGCACAACTATGCACAAATTTCTTTTCTCTTAGCCGCCATTGATGCTAACAACAACTTCATTAACTATTTTCGTCTTTCTTAATTATTGCTATTGTTGTGCATGACAGCGCCGCCATCTGAAAGTCCAAAGTGGTTGCCTGATCTGATTCAAAATGCATCTATAAGCATGTGAAGGTATAATAATTAAACAATTCGTATATTGGTTGTTCAAACTATAGTGATTACTGTTCAGCAGTTGCTATTGCATTTTTTAAACAGATATTAGTGACAACAAACAACAAAGCAGTTGTAGGACATGTTATCTCATTCACAATCTATTAGTTTATGCGTCATTTGAAGCCATTGCTTATGTAGTTTCATGACTAATTTATGTCAGGATCTTCGGGCATTGATCTATGGTGGGAAGGGGATAGTAGAAGCAAGTGGTTCATCACATTAATGGTATGAATTTGAGCTAAAGCCATGTCAGGTTTGATCTGATTACAAACACTTTAATCCTTATAATAATACAATTGTGATTGCATGTTTGTTATCAGGTTTGACTGAAGACGAAAAAGGTGTAATCATACGATTTGTTATAAGCCAAAGGTAAGTTTCTTAAATATAAATTATCAACACAGAGACAAGATCATTTAAAGTCGTTTGTAACTTGAATTTTACCTATTTATTGCAACTCAAATCGTGGAGCAGCAAAAAAAAAACCAAACTGTTCTATATTGATGCATTAGAACACTGGGATGCTGAGTTTTAAAGTTGTTATCTGTTACGCAGATGCCCTTGGTGCTATTCTTTCAAACCATGTAAATAGGCCCCGTATATACATTGTGTGTATGATATCTGGTGGTGTTTACTCCAATACCGATTAGATATATATTCTTATATACCTTTGATCACAAGTTTTAACTACAAACATATTTATTGTTATTAACCTTCAATAGTTTTTTCATTGTGTGACACAGGATTAGGATTGTTACAGCTGGGAGATAGCTTGCGAGGAGCTTAGAGTTACAATCATTGAATGATTTGGGATTTTCTAATAAAGGGATACCCATATTCAATTACACTTGGCATGCCAAAGAAGCAATAAGGTGTTATTCAGTCGTTCAACGTCCTTTGCTTCATTCTAAACTACAGATCGGAGCCTAATCTTTGTTGTACCAGAATTAGGTATCTCCAGAATTATGTTTGCAAAACTGAATATACGCTTTGAAATACACCGGACTAATAGGTTCCTTTAATGTTTTTGTAGGTGATATTTGAGACGGCACGTGCAGATGTGTGTTTAGTGCAGCTGCAAACATCAGGTACTATTAACATATCCCTATAGATTACAGTAACACTATAAACCTTTAAATAAATTGTAGGTTGTATTCATAAAATATAGATGATCCAGTCATATGTAAGAGACTGAGAGGATATTTTAGATTGCTTATTTGTTTACCAAAAGCACATAAGCAGCAGTTAATGAAATAACACTTACATTTGCTTATGTTTTTTTAAAGACGCCAAGTTTGAATAGACGGTTATTTCAGTATTGGCTATAATAGGTAACTTGAAATGAGCAACCCTTTGCTCCACAATAAGCATCTTTTCCTGGATTATGTATGCCTATTTAGCGTCGTACACTTGCATTTTTATATGTAAAGAATTTTATTAAATGGATATAGTGGTTCAGCCAAGATGAAAAGGAAATTTTATTAAATGAAACATTTCTTTAATTCTAAGAATGCGGAGGGGCAATACCAGGTGACAATACCAGGTGACAAGAACCTTATAGGTCAGTCCTGTGCAGATCAGAATCTCCCAACCATATTGGTATACAATGATGTTGGCATGTTGCTGTCAATGCAACTTATGTGGGTTTACATACATTTGGTGGAAGATGCACTCTAGAAGGTGCATTTTTATTACAATTTATATCTCTAATTTCTGTTGCTGCTTTTTAATTTGTTTTAAGTAAATCATTAGGTTGCATGTCATATAGGGCCATCTATCTACGAATGGATTATGGGTTCTGTACATACCTATTGCACCACTTCTGTTGAGTATCTTTCACCACAAAATCATAAGCTAGATCCCTTTTCTCTGCTACAATTAATAGAGCTTTCTAATCACCCATACCCATTTATTAACCTGATATTAAAATTTCTCCTCTCTTTTAAAATCTGATTATAGCTGCATAATTGTACCAGGTGGTGTTCAGGAGACATTTTGCATGGAGCATTATTCCGAGGTACATTTGCATAATCATATACAAAAATAGGTTACTCAAACACTAGAAACTGTGTTAGTAAATACTATGTTCGTTTGGTTTTTATCTATTTGTGTTATGAGATATATAAATATCCCAAATTGAAGCATTTGCTGCTGAACTACAATTGCAATCAGAAGAGTGTAAAAATTGAACAAACAAATCAGATGTGTTTGGTAGCAGTAGCAGATATAGTGGAATAACAATGGGTGGTGGGTGGTCGGAGAAGAATGGTTGCTAATAAGAACACCAACCCACACTCACTGAACAAAAACATTGCCGAAATTACTTCTAAACCATCTTCTATAACTAAATTACTTGACCGTTTTCACAACTTTTGTTTGACGGTAGATTTTTTAATTAATGGCTTCTAAGTTTCAAATTTATTTTTAATGAATTATACTTTTTTTTTAATTTATGCTTACTGTGATGTTATGATTAATTGATTATGCCAACATATGAATTTGTTATGTAGTCTTAATCTGTTGTCTTCTATTTTAGTTGATGGAATTTTGATTTTTGTTTCTATATAGTTGGTGTTGTTTTCATGAATACTTATTGTTATATAAGATGAGATAAATTTATTTGTTGGCCGTGAATTAGCCGGACTATATCTGTTATTGATATGTGGCTTTTACTCACTTTCTTCTTACCTTATTGTTGTTTTGATGCACGAGCTATTAAATGATTGATTTTGTTATTATGTGCCTAGGGTCATTATGGCTTCGCTTATTTACCTTTTTAAATATGCTAGGATGTAATATAAGTATTTATATGTATAACTATTTATAGATTATATAAGAGAAATGTAATAAAGATAAATGTTTTAGGCACGTCTGCGAAATGAGGTCTGCAAAGTGATGGTTCATCTTTGCAGGCGCTTTCAAACATTTAAACATGTTTGATTATATTTTCATTTGGTTTCAATGTGCTTTATTCCATTATATTTTATAAGGTGATCTCCTATCTTTGAGTCATTGAATGTTTTAAGGAATACATGGATTGACGGAGAGTTGCTTTCAGAATTAAAATCATAGTTTTGTTAAATTTGCGGGAATTGGACAGCCATATTGAGATAATTTGTTAATTACCTTCCACCTGTGCACATGGTTCCTCCACCACCAGGTAAACCAACTGATGCGTGGGTTTTGCAACCTTACAACAGGTTTTACCTCTCGAGGGATCTCAAGAGGCTTACAACCCCACCAGGCAGTGTACCTGACCGATGTAGTATAGTGTAGTGGTAAGTACGGGGGATTGATCGTTCTCCACAGGGAATAGTGTTCGTTAGGTATGAAAAGCTACTCTAATAGGTCTAAGGGTTGAGGAAGATTCTTTTTTATGTTTTTATATTTTTTATGAAAGCAAATAAAATCTCGGTTTTGAAGGAGTGGGCGGAATTAGTTGCTAGTCAACTAACCCAAATTACTACGAATGCAAATAAAATAAAATAACAAAAATGAAAATGTTGTGAGAAACTTATGTGTAGAGAAATGTGTTTACTTAGATTTCCTTACTCCCTAACTATCTTTTACCGGTTAATTAGTGTGTATTAGTCGCGTGGATGACGGGTGTATTCCTTAATACCATTCGTGGGGTGGCGTACTTACTTCCCCAACTCTACAAGCTCCTACTTCACTCCTATGTCGAGCCGGCTAGGAAGCTCCTAACATGGGATCACTAGAATTCGCTTGTGCATTAAATACAACCATAAAAACCTTTAGTACGCATTTGGTTCATGCTTCTTAAGACGTTCAAGCAAGTTACCGAATAGGAAGTTAGCCAGTTTTCTTAAGCCTAACATAGATAAACAATCATCCAATACAACTAACAACACACTAATAACCAATAATCAATAGCTAGGTTTCATTAGATCTAAGCAAACACAAGATAAATTTAGCCTAACATGTTAATCAAAAGACAAGAATAAGATAAAATCAAACAACACATAGACATATTGAATGATTAATTGATAACTTATCTTCAATGTAACATGGAAGATCTCAAGGCAAGAAGCCTTGAAAAAGAAGCTAAATTCGTCCTAGGGTTTTCTCCCAAAATTCCACACACTAAGCTCTCCCCTCATGACAAAAAATTAGAAAACTATATATAGATTTTTGGATCTGACGGCGTCACCTTATGGATTGTGATGCCGTCACCTCGCCGCTTCTAGGGTTCCCGGATGACCTTCTTGACGCCGTCCCTCTTTAGCTCTTCCAAAATCCATTCTGGCTTATCAAGGCTTGACGCCGTCGAACCTTAAACGTGACGCCGTCCCCTTTTGATTTAAGCCGTGACGCCCTTGATCAAGTTAAAGCGTGACGCCGTCAGAATTTACATGCTATTTTCACTGGCCTATCATGAGTAAATTTCACGTCCACTTTTTCTTGCCAAAGCATGACGCCGTCCAGAGTTAATTGTGACGCCGTCAAAGGTAACTTTCAGCCGATTTTTGAGACTTTGTCGTTTTCTTCACTTTTATGCTCCAAAAACGTCCAAAATGCCTCCTTTTCCAGATTTCTCCTCAAAAGTACCTAAAATGACAAAAGGAACGATTTAGGGCGATATTTGATCAAATAAATGCGATTTAGGGCTTAAATGACCCCTTAAAAGCGGTACACTTTTCGCTTCATCAAATACCCTTACACTTGAGATTTGCTTGTCCTCAAGCAAATGCGCTTTTATTCTAATCAAAATACAAGTTAGGGGTCATTTAATGCAAACATAAAAGTAATTACAACAAATAATCGTTCCACTTCAATCATAATAAGCACGGAGATTACAAACTAGCACCTCACAAGTAGTGTTTAGATACTCACATCTCTCAAGTGTCATCAAAATAAATCTCATAAATGAAAACGGATAATATCTCTCACTACCTGTCATAGCAAATAGATTACCATAGGCTTGGGAAAGGATCGAAAACCTCCTCCACTAGGCGTAAGCACCTAAGATAAACTATCAAAGAGGGCTTTTTCATGGGTTATAACGTTAGGTGTAGGGAAAAGGAAAACACGGTTTGGTTGGATAAAGGATATTTTACTGGTGGCGAGTTAAAAATCTTGATCAATTACATGTACTATACAATGTTGCTAAGCCAAGACTCGACTCGATCTTAAGCTAGAAACAAAATAACAAAATAACAAAAACATAAAAATAAACATAAAATGAAACGGGATGGTAGTCCGTATGTTTTTTCTATTTTTCATTTTCTCATTTTTTTTGTATTTTTCTTGATTTTTCGATTTTTTTTTTTTTTTTTTTATTTATTTTTTTTTTCATACACTCTTGCCCTACCATCCAAAATAATACATCATAGGGGAGTTGCATTCCCCTTACACTTGAACTTTTACATAACTTTACAAATACTAATCTAATGACTCGAATTAAGATAATTGAAAAACTTGGAGTACTTTTAAAACATTTAGCACATATGGGGGTAATAAATGATGTTCATCCCCATTACTCCATTACACTAGTACTTTACCCATGAGTCCCAATCGTCCCAAAACAATATGTACAAGGATATGACTCGACTTAGCAACCATGTAATCAATTAGATAATTAACTTGGGTTTAAACAAATGTTGTAACAATAATGCACTAAAAATGAGTGCATACAAGGTAGGCTAAGGCGATTTGGGTGTACATTTTAGTGGGGTGTAACAAATTCTTCCTTTAAGTAAAATGCTTAAAGGTCGAAACGAAAAGATAGGCTCTGAGGGGTGTACTAGGGGTATCGTGTACTAAAAATGAGTACAACGCAAAGGGGTGGGAGAATTACTTGACCAATGTAGCCAAAGTAATTATAACAAAAACACAGGTGTAAAACAATGGGTTAATCCTAATGCCTCTTATCATGTAGTAAATCTAACTACACGAATGTAGTCTCACTTGTGGCCTTGGAATGGTCCTAACGCAAGTTCGAGAATCTAAGTGCTACCGGTACACACATCATAGCATAAATGCTTTTCCTACCAATTCTAGGGGCGAACCTCACATATTTGGGGGTGGAAAATTTTTTTGTGGTACGGTTTTTGTGCTAGTCATATAACTCCTATCCGTGAGACGCTCATTAAGATCAAAGTTTCACTCCTATATGTTGTAAAAATTTTTAAATTTGGCACTAAAATTGCCCTAACAGGTATTTATCTCAGTTTTATTACACATCTACTATTAAACAAACAAAAATCAAGCGCAATTGTATTCTCAAAAATCGAACTTTTACCCCCCCCCCCTTACACTTAAGATGAACATTGTCCCCAATGTTCAAATAACAAGATGTAAAAGAAAAAAGTAAAAGAATGAAATCAAATACTCCCCTGATTCGCTTGGTGGATAATGAAATTACACGGTTAAATCTTCCTCCAAGGAGAATGTTGAAGCTCCATGACTAATGCATCGCCAAAAGCTTGATTCCATAAACATCTCCTTGTCCAAAATAACCTGTTAAACCTGAGAAAACAAACACGAAAACCTGCATAACATCGGCGGGATAAAATCTATATATAAGGATATAATGCTTGTGGAATGATAATTTTGCAGATTCCTGGAGATTATAAGTTGGAGATTTTAATAAAAACTTTTTATGAAAACAAAACTTTCAAAAATTTCTGAAAATTAAATCTGACGCCGTCAGGTTATAAACCCTGACGCCGTCAGAAATGACCTGACAAAAATTTTCATTTTAAGTTTCCGGAAAATTTCTGGAAAAACCTTTACCTTACTTCCTGGAAATCCTGCAAAACATCATTATGACTCGATACAAGCATTTGACTCAAACAAATACGAATATGTATGCTAATTTATTATTATTACGATTCATGTTCATTTGTGTTCTAATAAACCGATTTAGATTTCCCTTACACTTAACTTTTGCAAAATACCTTTATATGTAGTTAAGACGAAGTTAAAAACAACATAAAGCATTTTCACAATTTACTTTTGAACATGAATCAATACTAATAAAAATTAAACACACATACGGAAAGAAATAAAATCAAACAAACAAATAAATAAACACACAAAGCAAATAAAACAAATAAAGCTTGGGTTGCCTCCCAAGAAGCGCTTTTCTTTATTAACGAGTCTTGTAGCTAGACTCAAAGTCACTCTACCCTATGTAAGTAAGCTCGTCATCGAGGACGTCTTTAGGGTTAAGCTTGGATTGAAGTTTCCTATTGGTCCGCTTAGTACGATATATCTTTTCAAACTTCTCTCCATCCGGGTCATACAATGTCATCTTAATATGCCATGACCCATCTCCATCTTTGGGTGGTTTATCCCAATCCCACTTGTGATCATCTTCCTCATAAGTCCACTTATTCATTCCTAGGTTAATTGGCAAAACTCCTAGGAAATCAATCATCCTTCTAAAAACTAGAGGGTCTTCAAATGGATCCAATTCGGTGTCCCTAGCCAAGAGTTGTTCTACCGTATGTGTTCGGTTCACAAAGTCCTCTTCTAGGTAAAATGGGCGTTGGGGTCCTATGAAGCCTCTATCTATCCAAGGTCCATATCTAGATGGTCTCCTATTCAACTCTAACCAATGGGGTGTCGGTTCATCACTAGTATCATATGCATGTTTCTTTACATCATAGACTGACCAAGTATCTCCTTCTCCTACCGCTATCTTGGATTCCTTACAATCAATCATAGCACTAGCGGTCGCCAAAAATCCTCTACCTATCAACAAGGGGCATGTAGGGTCGCTAACCATATCAAGGACGTGGAAATCGGCTAAAATGGTTAGTTTTCCAATGTGTACTAACACATCCTTAACTACTCCAACCGGGTAAGCAACACTTCCATCCGCTAAGCCTATTATTACCTCAGTTTCTTCAAGTTTTCCAAGTTTTAGAGAGGTGTAGAGAGGTAACGGAAGTAGGTTAAGGCTTGATCCAAGATCGGCTAATGTGTCATAAGCCTCCGAATTACCGATCTTGCAAGGTAGAACAAATAAGCCCGGATCATCTAACTTCTTAGGTAGCTTGTTTTGAACAAAGGCGGTCCCTTTTTCGCCTAACTTGAGCTTCTTCTCATCCAACTCATCAACGACCGGACTTTCAAGGTGGAGCTCCTTGAATTCTTCGTCAAGGTTTTGAGTGGGAGGTGTTTCAACTATGTTGTTGACCAATTTGGATGTCATAACTTCTTGGTCATTTGGAACGACTTGGGTTTGTTTGAAACACGTGCTCATGGAATTGACCGAATAATATTGTGGACAAGAACTAGGGGACGAAACCGATGAAATAGCGTTGACGTTTAGTTTCGGGTTCTTGACCGTGTTGCTAGGGAGTGCTCCCATTTCTCGGTCATTGAGGGCTTTCAACAAGGTGTCAATCTTATCGGTCATCTCGCTTTGTTTTTGTTTGAAATCGGCTTCAAACTTGGCTAAACGAGCTTCTTGAGATGCCATAAATTGAGACATCAATCCTTCAAAGTTATCGGTACTACCATTGCCGGAAGGATTGTTGTTGAAAGTACGGTTCGAGTTGGAACCGCTTGATTGGAAACGATTAGGTGGGTTGGAAGAATTGGGTTGTTGCGTGTTTTGGTTTTGTTTCCACCTAAGGTTCGGGTGATTTTTCCATGAGGGGTTGTATGAATCACCGTAGGGGTTTGGCTCGGGTTTGAAAGTGTACCACTTGTCTCCCGCTCTGTCGGTACGCGAGGATGCGTAGTCCACAAAAGCTTGTTCGGGGAGTTCCATGCAATCACGAGTGTCGTGGGGACCACTACATAATTCACATGAAGAAGTGATTTTGTTCACTTGGCTTGAAGGTTTAGGAGCCTCGTAGGATTTCATGAGAAACTTGACTTGGTCTTCAAGTTCTATGATCCTACGGTCAGAAGTGCTTGAATTGTTCGAAGGCAAAGATATTGCCTTGACCGTTTTATTCAAATCACGGGGATCACTCCAACTTTCGTTGTCATAAAGAGCAAGATCCTCTAGGAGAGCCCATGATTGTTCCGCACTTAGATCACGTAGCTTGCCACCGGCCGCTTGGTCAATGGTTTGCCTTGTGGAGAGATTGATATGGTCATAGAAGATTTGGACTTGGAGCCAAAGTTCTATGCCATGGTGAGGGACTTTTTGGAGTAAGTCCTTGAATCGAGTCCATGCCTCGTAGAGAGTTTCGCCTTGACGTTGTTGGAACATCAAGATATCATTCCTTAGCTTGGTAGTTCTTCCCGGTTGGAAAAACTGAGCAAGGAAACGAGTAGTGAGATCATCCCAAGAGGTAATGGATCCTGCGGGTTGGCGTTCTAGCCATTGACTAGCTTGGTCCCGCAAAGAGAATTGAAAGAGACGCAATCGGGTCGTCTCTCGAGTGGCAACATCAAGGTCTATAGAATCAACGATTTTAAGAAAGTCCTTGAGATGTTGATTAGGATCTTCAGAACGAAGTCCATGGAATGCGCATCCGCTTTGCACCAACCGGATGGTGTCGGATCGCAAGGGTGTGATATTGGCTCCTTGAGTAAGCTCAATGGTGTTTCGATAGCCATGGTGGCTAGGACGGGAATACTCTCCTAAAGTACGGGCTCTAGGAGGTGGTGGTGGTTGTTGTGGTGGTGGGTTGTGAGGGTTAAGGATATTACCATCTTCCATGATGTCGGATGGTATGGTTACGAACAAAGACACGAAGAAAATAGATAGACTAAAGAAAATCTAGAAAAAGAAAATAAAAATCTCACTAGAAAGGAATCTAGTGAGTAGACCTAATAGAAATAAAAATTCAACCTAAACAATAACTATTCCCCGGCAACGGCGCCAAAAACTTGATGCGTGGGTTTTGCAACCTTACAACAGGTTTTACCTCTCGAGGGATCTCAAGAGGCTTACAACCCCACCAGGCAGTGTACCTGACCGATGTAGTATAGTGTAGTGGTAAGTACGGGGGATTGATCGTTCTCCACAGGGAATAGTGTTCGTTAGGTATGAAAAGCTACTCTAATAGGTCTAAGGGTTGAGGAAGATTCTTTTTTATGTTTTTATATTTTTTATGAAAGCAAATAAAATCTCGGTTTTGAAGGAGTGGGCGGAATTAGTTGCTAGTCAACTAACCCAAATTACTACGAATGCAAATAAAATAAAATAACAAAAATGAAAATGTGGTGAGAAACTTATGTGTTGAGAAATGTGTTTACTTAGATTTCCTTACTCCCTAACTATCTTTTACCGGTTAATTAGTGTGTATTAGTCGCGTGGATGACGGGTGTATTCCTTAATACCATTCGTGGGGTGGCGTACTTACTTCCCCAACTCTACAAGCTCCTACTTCACTCCTATGTCGAGCCGGCTAGGAAGCTCCTAACATGGGATCACTAGAATTCGCTTGTGCATTAAATACAACCATAAAAACCTTTAGTACGCATTTGGTTCATGCTTCTTAAGACGTTCAAGCAAGTTACCGAATAGGAAGTTAGCCAGTTTTCTTAAGCCTAACATAGATAAACAATCATCCAATACAACTAACAACACACTAATAACCAATAATCAATAGCTAGGTTTCATTAGATCTAAGCAAACACAAGATAAATTTAGCCTAACATGTTAATCAAAAGACAAGAATAAGATAAAATCAAACAACACATAGACATATTGAATGATTAATTGATAACTTATCTTCAATGTAACATGGAAGATCTCAAGGCAAGAAGCCTTGAAAAAGAAGCTAAATTCGTCCTAGGGTTTTCTCCCAAAATTCCACACACTAAGCTCTCCCCTCATGACAAAAAATTAGAAAACTATATATAGATTTTTGGATCTGACAGCGTCACCTTATGGATTGTGATGCCGTCACCTCGCCGCTTCTAGGGTTCCCGGATGACCTTCTTGACGCCGTCCCTCTTTAGCTCTTCCAAAATCCTTTCTGGCTTATCAAGGCTTGACGCCGTCGAACCTTAAACGTGACGCCGTCCCCTTTTGATTTAAGCCGTGACGCCCTTGATCAAGTTAAAGCGTGACGCCGTCAGAATTTACATGCTATTTTCACTGGCCTATCATGAGTAAATTTCACGTCCACTTTTTCTTGCCAAAGCATGACGCCGTCCAGAGTTAATTGTGACGCCGTCAAAGGTAACTTTTAGCCGATTTTTGAGACTTTGTCGTTTTCTTCACTTTTATGCTCCAAAAACGTCCAAAATGCCTCCTTTTCCAGATTTCTCCTCAAAAGTACCTAAAATGACAAAAGGAACGATTTAGGGCGATATTTGATCAAATAAATGCGATTTAGGGCTTAAATGACCCCTTAAAAGCGGTACACTTTTCGCTTCATCATTCCTCCACCACCAGGTAAACCAACTGATCTCTTGAGGTTGAGACAGATTCTGTTTAAGCTGAAGCAAACACCACCTGTGTACATGGTTCCTCCACCACCACCAGCCAAGGATGCCGCCAAAGATGAACTAATAGATCCATGTATAGTTAATGTAAATGCTTTATAAATTGAGGCCAACTACAGGGAAAAGGTACAACATTACATATGTGTTCACAAAAAACAAAAATATACCTACTGGTGTATATATTCATCATTAATTTGTATAATCCCCAATTTCAGGTGAAGAACTGCTACATGATACAGACAATAGTTACTTGCCACCTTTATACAAAGGCTATATTCAAGAGTCTCAAAGTGATTCATCATACCATGGTTGCACCAATGAAACACAGGATGTGAGGAACGTTATTTCTACCAACACTCCTACTTCGACTATCATTCGTAAGTTACAGCATAGCGTTTATTGTACTTTCTATTTAACGGCACTATCTTTAGTTTTTTTGCATAACTTGCATGCCTCTGACACCGTTTACTGTTATTCATAGATGAACATACTTCTACTTTATGTATTTTCTATAATGTTTATGTTTGTGCTTTTCTTTCCTTTTCAAGTGTCAAATAACTATTACAATACATTCCTTACAGGCCCTCCAACAACATCATTCTCGGAATGGCGGTGGACCATATGCCGTCTGTTAACTGGATAAAGCTGCGGCCGCAGATTGGTGGCTGCTGATTACGGATGTTCAAAAATCTCTTTTTTGTACAATGTTTAGTCAAATGTAGATTAGATTATTATTTAGTCTATGATAAACTTGGAGTTTATTACAGTTTAATACAATAGATACGCACTTTTTACGGCTTTATGACTTTTTTTATATGATTTGCTTATTTAAATATTTCCATGTTTCGTAATTGCATTTGTCAAACTCCATTCAAACCTGTCAAGATCAACTAAGAAATTTTCGTAAGGAACTCTCTAAAATCCCGTGGATGCCACGGGATTACCACGAATCTTGATCTTGAGTTCTTGTGAAAAATAATGTATTTTATTAACCCGATGATAGAGATGGATCACTTGCTCTAAAAAAAACTATCATTAAAGTTATGTTTTGCAGATAAACTTCATTTCTAATAATGGATTCCATGCTTTGTATCAAGATAGAATTGTTCTTCAATTTTTTAACATGTATAAATTTATTTTCTATGATACTTACCATTGTTCTTTTTACATATAATAAATGAGCACTATTTTTGTGAACAATTATTTTGATTAACATATTCGCCGTTATTCATTATTTATTTTACATGCATATAATTTTGTCAAACAATATTATGAAGCGAACCCGCCCATCGGGCGGGTCATGAAGCTAGTTTTTAACTCTATTGATCAATCATTGTTTATGCTTCATATGGATTTATTTGGTCCTACTTCTGTTAGTAGCATGATGCATAAAAGATATTGTCTAGTTATTACTGATGACTATAGTAGATTTACATGGGTTTTCTTTTTAGCCTCTAAGGATGAGACTTCTAGCATCCTTAAGACTTTCATTACAAAGATAGAAAACCTAGTAAGAAAATGAGTAAAAGTCATTAGATGTGATAATGGGACAAAGTTTAAGAATAGAGTTATGGATGACTTCTGCAAGGAAAAAGGTATTAGGAGAGAGTTTAGTGTAGCTAAAACTCCTCAGCAAAATAGAGTTGCTGAAAGGAGAAATAGAACACTTATAGAAGCTGCTAGAACCATGTTAGCCGACTCTAAGTTGCCTATCACTTTTTGGGCAGAAGCAATCAACACTGCTTGCTATGTTCAAAATAGGGTTTTGGTTGTCAAATCTCACAATAAGACATCACATGAACTTTTTAGAGGTAGAACTCCTGCAATAGGATTTCTTAGACCTTTTGGATGTCATGTGACAATTCTAAATACCTTAGACCATCTTGAAAAGTTTGATGGGAAAGCAGATGAAGGATTCTTAGTTGGATATTCTCTTAATAGCAAAGCTTTTAGAGTATACAACTTGAGAACTAGAAGAGTAGATGAGAACCTGCATGTGGAATTTTTAGAGAATAAATCCAATGTAGCAAGTCAAGGTCCTAATTGGCCATTTGATCTTGAGTCATTAACCCATTCTATGAATTATGTGCCTGTTGTTGCAGAAACTAATGATTTTTCAGGTTCACAAACAACAAATGAGGCAGGGTTAGACAAGGAGACAAATCAAGATCATGTATGGATGCCAATAAGTACTGTTGATATAAATAATGCCTAAACACGTTATTAATATTTTTCGATGTTGGGAATTAAATGTTCTGAAGATTAAGTTTCAAGAATTACAAGTATTAACAGTTCCAACTGCTGATATAAATCTTAGGACTGCTCAAGTTATAACTAACCGTTCCAACTGCTGGTACAAAGAAGAGACTGCTAGTTGATACTGTTGAGTTGAGACTGCTAGATGGATAAGTATTGAAAAGATATTTGTGTACTAAAGTCAACAATATACGGTAGATAATATCTTACTCCATGTGCTTAGTTAACAAGTTGTGTACACAGATACATGTTGTATCTTATGTACTGACACACTCAAGATAAGTTAACAAGTAAGTCGGCTAAGACTTTAAGCAATATGTAAAGATCTTCTTGGACTATAAAAGAAGATCTTAGACTCGATATTATGAGTCGATATTAAGTGTCTAAGTGTGTTATTATTTTATAACTCATAACAGTTAGAACTAGAACAAAACACAAGAATATCACAAGTTAGAAAAACTTAAGATTCAAGGTTGTAACCCTAGTGATATTTTAAGATCACTCGTATTATTATCTTTAATAATATTGAATCGTTTGGTGTTAATCTTTATGTGTTCATTGCTAACTAACAAACATAACAATTCCATTTCCATAACATACACAACCTTCTAAGTGTGATTGAGTGAATTCCGCGCACTTAATCATATTAACACAACATATCATATACACAAAGTTGACAAGGTTTAACCACCTTATAGTGTATCTAGAGGGTCCTGGCAATTGGTATCAGAGACAGGCTATTGTTTTTAGAAGAAACATAAATGGATGTACAAGATGTTCAAACCAATGTTGCTGCAAAGTTTCCCATGATCAAACCGAATGAGTTTGAGTTATGGAGGATGAGAGTTGAGCAATATTTTATGGTTCAAGATTATGCTCTTTGGGATATAATTCAGTATGGTGATTCCTTCACTCTAGGCTATTCAGATGTTCTTGTTGAAGGGAAAACAGTTAGAAAAAGAAATACTGGACCAGTCTTAAATGAAGAAAAGATACAAAAGAGAAATGATCAGAAAGCAAGAAACTTGTTGCTTATGACCATTCCTGGTGAGCAGATGCTATCTTTTAGCAAATATCTTGATGCAAAAACTCTTTTTGAAGAGATTTGTGCATGGTTTGGTGGTAATGAAACTACCAAAAAGACACAGAAGACATTGCTGAAGCAACAATTTGAAAACTTTACTACTTTTAGTAATGAGTCTCTTGATAAGCTATTTTCAAGACTACACAAGCTTGTCAGTCAGTTAGCTGTGTTGGGTGTTGAGACAGAGAAGGAAGATCTCAACATGAAATTCTTGAAAAGTCTACCTGATGAATTCCATACTCATGTTATTGTCTGGATGAACAAACCAGAAATTGAAACAATGAAACTTAATGATTTGTTCAACAACTTTAAAATTGTTGAACAAAGTCTAAAAAGGGGTGAAAACTATGGTACTAGTTCTGGGAATGCTGCACTCTTATCAGTTCCTAGTGTTAGTCATTCAGAAGAGGTAGATGAAGTTGAAGGTGTTTCTAATGCTACTTATGGTGGTCCTTCTACTAGTTCACAAAAGGATGTTGCTGGACTTGGAGATCCAACATTCTATGCCTTTATAACCAGTCAATCTAATGGTTCTCCTCTAAATCATGAAGACCTTGAACAGGTAGATGGTGATGATTTGGAAGAGATGGATATTAAGTGGCAAGTTGCCTTACTTAGTATGAGGGCTAAAAAGTATTGGCAGAGAATTGGGAAGAAGATTACCATAAATGGTGATGATACTGCTGGGTTTGATAAGAAGAAAGTGGAATGTTTTAACTGTCATAGGTTGGGACACTTTGCTAAAGAATGTAGAAGTCCAAGGAAGCAGGATAATAGGAACACATGGTATAAGCAAGAGAGAAATAAGGAAGTACTGGTGGAGGAGCCAAAGGCTATGCTGGCTATTGATGGTATTGGATATGATTGGAGCTCTATGGCTAATGAAGAGGAAGCACCACCAAATGCTGCTCTTATGGCCAATGAATTTGCTCTAATGGCTTTTTCTGATTCAGAGGTAGATGCCATTTCTACTTGTACTAATTCATGTCCTAATCTTAAAAATTATGAAGACATTAAAAAGAGATTTGATGCTTTTAGAGAAGAGTTAATTGATGCCCTTCATAATTTAGCTAATCATAAGAGGTGTGTAGGAGTTCTAGAAAAACAAATCCAACATTTTCAAAAGAATGAATCTACGTTTACTGATGACTTAAATGCTTTAAAAAGAGGAATAGCATTTAGAGATGAATTACTTAATGATCAAAGTAAACGTTTATCTGAAGTCAAAAATGAGAAAGAAAATGTTAAGATAACTATAGATACTCTAGCACATTCCTCAGAAGGAATGAATAAGATTTGGGAAGCTCAAGTAATTGATAAAGCTAATTCAGGTGTAGGTTACAAAATTGTCCCTCCACCATACAGAGGTGTTCATTCACCTCCAGGTGTTGACCTAGCACATACAGGTTTAGCTGAGTTTCAAGAACCAATCATGGAATATGGTTCTAAGGCTAGTAAGAGCCTTAAGGTAGAAAAGATAAGTAAAAGTTTAGATAAAACTTTACTTTATCAGGACAAGGTGTCATTTGTTAAGAAAGGAGATGCTATAGTTGTTGAGGATTGTACAACTGATAGTGATGATGAAGAAGAACAGGTTATGTCTAAACCTGAAGTGGTTAAGAAAGTAGGAACAAGTGTTCCTAAGATAGTCAAACACAATACTGATAGGCCTAAATAAAACATTAAGCATGTTAGGCAACCAGTTAGATATTGTGAGCAATACCGAACCACCAACAAGCCCAGAGGTAACCAAAGGAATTGGAACAACCTCAAGTCTAACCAATTAGGTGATGAATTTGCTTTTTATAACAAAGCTTGTTACACATGTGGTAGTTTTGACCATCTTGCAGCTTTCTGCAACCATTGGGTATCTGGTTATGAAAACAATAGGGTGAATTACGAAAGGCAAAATCCTCAAACTCACTTTCACTCTAAGTCTAAAAGTTTGAAACCCAGAGCAGTCTCTATTGCTAGGCAAGCAGTTTCAACTGCTAGACCATTTAAGACTGTTAACCCAAAACAAACAGTTAAAAGTGCAAAAATAACTTTCAAACATGCACCAAAAACTGTTACAAGGCCCATTCAATTAAAAGCAGTGGTTCAAAAACAAGTTTGGAAACCAAAGAGTACAACTGCAAAGCCAGCAGTTAAAACTGCTACGAAAGTAGATGGTACTGCTGCTTAGAAAACAGGGCAAATGCTGTTAAGGCCTCAGCATGTTGGATTCTTAAATCCAATGTTGCATCAACTGTCCTTAAAAGATTGAATTACATTGATGCAAGAGGCAGATCCAAGTCAGTAATGGCTTGGATCCCCAAAAGAAACTAACACTCTTATTTATGTGCAGGAACATTCAAATGATCAGCAAGAGGATCAAGGATACTCAGATAGTGGATGTTCAAGGCACATGACAGGCAACATGTCTTATCTCTCAGATTTTGAAGCATTCAATGGAGGATATGTTACCTTTGGAGGGGGTGTTCGTGGCAAAATTTCTGGTAAAGGTACAATCAAAACCGGAAATTTAGATTTTGAAGATGTGTACTATGTAAAAGAGCTAAATTATAATCTTTTTAGTGTCTCACAGATGCCTGATGAAAGTCAAGTACTTCTTAGAATTCCTAGAAAGGGCAATATGTACAGTGTAGACATGAAGAACATTATTCCTAAAAAGAATTTAACTTGTCTTGTTGCAAAGGCCACATTGGATGAATCAATGAAATGGCATAGAAGGCTTGGTCATATTAACTTCAAAACCATAAATAAAATTGTTAAGAATGGTTTGGTAAGAGGTTTACCTCACAAAAGATTTGAAAATGATCAAACATGCATTGCTTGTCTAAAAGGCAAACAACACAAAGCCACTTGTAAGCCCAAGATTTTTAACTCTATCAATCAATCTTTGTTTATGCTGCATATGGACTTATTTGGACCTGTTTCAGTAATGAGCATAATGCATAAGAGATATTGTCTAGTTATTACTGATGACTATAGTAGATTTACATGGGTTTTCTTTTTATCCACTAAGGATGAGACATCAAGCATCCTTAAGGACTTCATTACACAGATAGAAAACCAAGTAAGCAAGAAAGTGAAAGTCATTAGATGTGATAATGGGACAGAGTTTAAGAATAGAGTTATGGATGACTTCTGCAAACAAAAAGGTATTAGGAGAGAATTTAGTGTTGCTAGAACTCCACAACAGAATGGAGTAGCTGAAAGAAAGAATAGAACACTAATTGAAGCTGCTAGAACAATGTTAGCTGATTCTAAGCTACCAATAAATTTTTGGGCTGAGGCAGTCAACACTGCTTGTTATGTTCAGAATAGAGTTTTAGTTGTGCAGCCTCACAATAAGACATCATATGAACTTTTTAATGGTAGAACTCCTGCAATAGGATTTCTTAGACCTTTTGGATGTCATGTGACCATTCTCAATACCTTAGACCATTTAGGAAAATTCGATGGTAAAGCAGATGAAGGATTCTTTGTTGGTTATTCTCTTAATAGCAAAGCATTTAGAGTTTACAACACAAGAAAAGAAATAGTAGAAGAAAATCTACATGTGGAGTTTTTAGAAAACAAATCCAATGTAGAAGGTCAAGGACCAAAATGGCTATTTGATCTAGAGTATCTAACCAATTCAATGAATTATGTGCCTTTTGTTGCAGAAACTAATGATTTTGCAGGTTCGAATACAACAAATGAGGCAGAGTTAGAGAAAGATCAAAATGATGTGATCATGCCAATATGGTCAAGTACAATTGTGGAATCAACTTCAACAACTGATGAATCTTCTTCTAGCAAAGCTAAAGAAGGTGTTGAAGATGAAAGCAAGAAAGATGGAACTGAGAAACAAGACAGTCAAGTTAGCAGTTCAAAAGCAGTTTGTACTGCTGAGACAGAGCATTCAACTGCTGGAACTTCAGAAACAAAAGAAGCAGAATTCTCAGATGATGAGGTGGAATTCAACAATCTTCCATCAAATTATCAAGTTCCTTCTACTCCACAAACAAGAATTCACAAATTTCACTCCCTGGAACATGTGATTGGAGATGTATAATCTGGTGTGAAGACAAGACATCAATTGATGACTTCAGACCAACAAGGGCTTCTTGATGCCCTTTATGCTTCAAAACAGCATGAGCTTTCAAACTCTTGCTTGTTTGTATGTTTTCTCTCACAAGCTGAACCAAATACAATTCTGACAGCCCTAGATGATTCAAGATGGGTAGAGGCTATGCAAGAAGAGCTTCTTCAGTTTAAGATTCAAAAGGTTTGGGTGCTAGTTGATTTACCTAGGAATGCAAAGGTGATTGGCACTAGATGGGTTTTTAAGAACAAAAGGGATGAAAGGGGAATTGTGATTAAGAATAAAGCTAGATTAGTAGCTCAAGGGTACACACAAGAAGAAGGAATAGACTATGATGAGGTTTATGCTCCAGTAGCAAGGATTGAGGCAATTAGGCTGTTTCTAGCTTATGCTTCATTTTTAGGCTTCACAGTCTACCAAATGGATGTCAAGAGTGCATTTTTATATGGTAAAATTGGAGAAGAGGTGTATGTTTCACAACCTCCAGGCTTCATTGACCCATTACATCCAAACAAAGTGTACAGAGTAGTGAAAGCTCTATATGGCCTTCATCAGGCACCAAGAGCTTGGTATGCAACACTAGCTTCCTATTTATTAGAAAATGGATTTCAAAGAGGAAAGATTGATCAGACACTTTTCATCAAACAGCACAAGAAGGATCTTCTATTAGTGTAGGTGTATGTAGATGACATTATCTTTAGATCTACTAGGAAAGAGATGTGTTTAGAGTTTGAGAAACTTATGAAAGATAAGTTTCAGATGAGTTCCATGGGGGAACTTACATTATTTTTGGGTTTGCAAGTTAAGCAATCATCTGAAGGCGTATTTATTAATCAAGATAAATATGTTGCAGAGATACTTAGAAAATTTCAATTTGCTGATTCAAAAATAGCAAGCACACCAATGGACTCTGAGAAGCACCTTCTGAAAGATGAAGATGGAGAGAGTGTGGATGTACACACTTACAGATCTATGATAGGCTCTTTGATGTACCTTACATCATCTAGACCTGATATCATGTTCCCTGTTTGTGTTTGTGCAAGATTTCAAGTTGCTCCAAAGGTTTCTCATTTCACTGCAGTCAAGAGAATTTTTAGATATCTCAAAGGTCAACAAAGGTTGGGTATATGGTATTCTAGGGAATCTCCTTTTGACTTGGTAGCATATTCGGATAGTGATTATGCTGGTGCTAGCTTGGACAGAAAGTCAACAACTGGAGGATGTCAATTCCTTGGGTGTAGACTTGTCTCATGGCAGTGTAAGAAGCAAACAAGTGTGGCAAATTCAACAACTGAAGCTGAATATATAGCTGCTGCAAGTCGCTCTAGTCAAGTTCTATGGCTTCAAAACCAACTCCTTGATTATGGGTATAATTTCTTAAACACTGTTATTCATATTGATAATAGTAGTACAATTTGTATTATTAGAAATCCAGTGCAACATTCTAAAACAAAACACATTGAAATTAGACATCACTTTATTAGAGATTGCAATGAGAAAAGATTAATTCAAGTAATGAAAATTGCTTCAGAACATAATTTTGCAGATCTACTTACAAAAGCTTTTGATGTTGGAAGGTTTCAGTACTTGGTAGCAAGTATTGGAATGCTTAATCTTTGAATTTTTCAAATAATGTATTGGTACTGCTGGATTTATAAGGTACTGCTAATGTATCATAAGGTACTGCTAAGCACACAAGGTGCTGCTAGTACAAATGTAAATTGTGTTATTCATTCGGTTAGTCCTATGTTTATTCTAATGCAAGACAAGTACTTTGTACATTGTTCTTTTTGTTTTTAGACTAACTTTTTCAGGTATGAATATGTGAACACAAAGAAAATTTCAAGTGAAATGGAAGCAACACAATGCTGATGTTAGCTGCTAACATGTTTAGGTTTATGATGGACTGAGTTTGGGAATTCAAACCTCCTTAAAACTTCTTTCTTGAAATCTAGTTATGATATTTCACATTGAATTGATGACTTAGTTGATCAGATAGTAACTGATGCAACTCACTTTCTATCATTTTATACTTTTAAGTATAATGTGTAAGTCTGAGGACATCTGATAGAAAGAACAGCTAGTAACAGTGAATCTAACACTTGTGTTAGAGGCAACAATTACTATGAGCTGGAAACCCTGTCAGGAAAACTCTTTGAATGAGTTTATCTGCACACAGGCAGTTATTTATAACTGAAAACATTGGTTCTCACACAACCAGAGGTTGCTTTAAACCGAAGTTTTGATTAAGTGTCTGTTATACACTTAATCCCTTCAAAATGGTTGAAAGCAGTATGATTTTTTTAAATTCTAAAATCATGAACATACTGTTAAGTCAAAAAGGTTTCTTAAAAGGATTTTCAAGGATTCACAACAACCATCCATTGATGGATCATTAATCAAATGTCCACTGATTCACCTCTCAAAGGAGTTAACACACCTAGAAGTGATGAGGGCAGTAACTTAAACTCTTAAGGAATTGATGGCTTCATGTACAACATTGTCTGACAACAAGTTCTAAATGATGGATCAGATGATAAGGAAAGATATATTTTGGTACATAGTGAGATCTTCCAAACAAGGGGAGGAAACAAAAGTTATTTGTATCTCAGGGGAGGAAATAATAGCTCAGAAAAGGAAGATAATCCAATATATGGAAGGAAAAGACAAGAGCATACAAGATGATGACATGGAGGTTGAAAATGACAAGAATAGAGCTTATTCTGGAGTATTATATATATTCAGAAGGGATGAAGCATTCCAAAGGAGAAAGTTCTATCTAGGTCAAACGAAGAAAAGTTTCAATTTCACTTCAAAGACATGCTGGTTAGATGATTTCACTTGTTGAAACAAGCATCCAAGATACACAGCACCATTGCCTCTTATAATTCCTCCATCCAAGGAAATTGCACCATCTTTTAGTCCAAGATTGGAGCAATGTGTTGATATTGTTAAAGTCAAAGATCAGAAAGCAGATGAGCTTCTAAGAAAGATATTCAATCTCTCAGAACAGAAGAAAGTTCAGATCAAGGGTCTGACTATGAAGTGTTTGAAAGATCTTCACAATCCATAAATTTAATTCAGAAACATGTTGGAATGAATTCACATGTTTAGGGGAGGATTGTTGGGAATTAAATATTCTGAAGATTAAGTTTCAAGAATTACAAGTATTAACAGTTCCAACTGCTGATATAAATCTTACGACTCCTCAAGTTATAACTAACCGTTCCAACTGCTGGTACAAAGAAGAGACTGCTAGTTGATACTGTTGAGTTGAGACTGCTAGATGGATAAGTATTGAAAAGATATTTGTGTACTAAAGTCAACAATATACGGTAGATAATATCTTACTCCATGTGCTTAGTTAACAAGTTGTGTACACAGATACATGTTGTATCTTATGTACTGACACACTCAAGATAAGTTAACAAGTAAGTCGGCTAAGACTTTAAGCAATATGTAAAGATCTTCTTGGACTATAAAAGAAGATCTTAGACTCGATATTATGAGTCGATATTAAGTGTCTAAGTGTGTTATTATTTTATAACTCATAACAGTTAGAACTAGAACAAAACACAAGAATATCACAAGTTAGAAAAACTTAAGATTCAAGGTTGTAACCCTAGTGATATTTTAAGATCACTCGTATTATTATCTTTAATAATATTGAATCATTTGGTGTTAATCATTATGTGTTCATTGCTAACTAACAAACATAACAATTCCATTTCCATAACATACACAACCTTCTAAGTGTGATTGAGTGAATTCCGCGCACTTAATCATATTAACACAACATATCATATACACAAAGTTGACAAGGTTTAACCACCTTATAGTGTATCTAGAGGGTCCTGGCATTCGATATCTCTACGTTTTGATAATTACAAAATGTAAAATCATTAAACAGAAAATTATGACGTAAACAAGCATTTAGTTGTTAATATCTATTTTAACAACTCAAATAACTTAAGGTATGAATAAACAAATGCTTAATTCATTATATGATCAAAGGAACATTTTCTTAATCACTAGATTTTTTATAAAATGTCACAAACATTTTATATCTTTTAGAAAAACATTTTTGGTATTAAATAAAAAGGTTTAATCCATTATAAATTTATGAATTCAAATTTTCAACCAAAAATGGCAAAAATGTTCCAGAAAAACCTTCCCCACAAAAAGACAAAACTGGGCAACGGTCTTGAGGGGCGGCCCCCTTAATTATACAAGGCGGCCCTCTTAATTTTAAGGGGACCGCCCCGCTCCTCCAGCTGTCCAGTTTTTGCCTATAAATACTGGTTTTCCCCTGGACTTTTTCTCACCTTTTGCACCCTCAAACCTTCTGTTCTAAATCTCTTCTAATCCTTTCTAAATCCTTTCAAAATCCTTTGATCATACATTCTTAAGCATTGGTTTCTAAGTGATCCAAGCTTCTACCATTCAAGTGCAAAAGAAGAATACTTCTTCAACAACTAGAGAAGAAGTATTGCAACTTAGTATCATCTTGTTACCTAAGTTGCTTGTATAATCATACATTCATTTGTGTATAAGTTGTGTATATTTGTTAGATAAGTGTGTGCATATTTGGTTAGGCTAGATTAGTGTGTAAGTAGTGAAGTTGTGAAGAGTTCAAGGTGTGTAAGTAGTGAAGTTGTGAAGAGGTCAAGGTGTGTAAGTAGTGAAGGTGTGAAGAAGTAGAAGAGTAGATTAGTCGTGCTAGGTTGTGAAGAAGTAGTGAAGAAGGTGTGTGAAAAGTTGTGAAGAAGTTGTGAAGTAGTCGTGAAGAAGTCGTGTTGAAGTTGTGAGATTGGTTCTAGCTACGATTAGAACCCGACATCTAGCTTTGTGTCGTTAAGCCGGTGTAAGCTAAAGTTGTGTAAGGTTTTCTCCGCCATAAGGGAGCTTGTTGACATAGTGAAGAAAACTCTCGAGTTAGGTGCTCGGGGAGTGGAGTAGGGCAAGGAAAGTGTCCTTTTAGCCGAACCACTATAAATCTCTTGTCTCGCAGTTCGATCTTCCCATCTCTATCTTTCATTTCATTTCATTACCTTACTTGCATTGCTTATTTATATTTATATTTCTTCATATTGTTCAAGAGTTGAGTTCACATAAATTCGAATCTAAGTTTTAAAAGTAAACAAAGTTTTCATAATAAAAATTAAAAAGACGTAAAACTATTCAACTCCCCTTCTAGTTTTCCACAATTGGTATCAAGAGCCACGTCAAACAAGATTTTTAAAATAAGCTGTATTTTAAAACTTGAAACGATCTATGGAATCTGAAAAATATTTAGAAGGGCAATCCATGCAAAGACCACCACTATTTGAGAGTGATGGTTTTCTTTATTGGAAAAATAGATTCGAAACTTATGTGAAATCAAAAGATCTTGATCTTTGGCATGTTATTACCTATGGTGATTTTCCCCCTATTCAAAATAATCCTTTAACTAAAATAGATGAAATTGTACCTTTTGAAAAACAAAATGATGATTTGAAAAAGAAACTAGCAAAAAATAATGAGGTTAAAATGGTAATTTATAATGCGTTACCTCGTAAAGAATATGAGCGAATTTTTATGTGTCAAACCGCAAAAGAAATTTGGGATTCTTTACTAATCACTCATCAAGGTAATAGTCAAGTCAAAGATAACAAAATAGATCTTCTTGTTCAACAATATGAACAATTTACAATTCCTG
This sequence comes from Artemisia tridentata subsp. tridentata, assembly GCA_021014915.2. NCBI lineage: Eukaryota > Viridiplantae > Streptophyta > Magnoliopsida > Asterales > Asteraceae > Artemisia > Artemisia tridentata. Next base: position 321,478,201 of record CP139505.1, read on the forward strand.
AAGAGGAATCTATTGATAATGCATTCGCTAAATTTAACACTATCATCACAAGTTTAAAAGCACTTGATGAGACTTTTTCTAGCAAAAATTGTGTAAGGAAATTTCTTAGGGCATTGCATCCAAAATGGCGCGCGAAGGTCACGGCTATTGAAGAATCGAAGAACTTGATGACGTTATCGCTTGATGAACTTATCGGCAACTTGAAGGTTCATGAAGAAATTATAAAGAGAGACTCGGAAACGGTCAAGAGCAAGAAAGATCAAATAAAATCACTTGCGCTAAAAGTCAAAAAGGAAATTAGTGATGATGACGATTCAAGTGACGATAGTGAAGACGAAGAATATGCAATGGCCGTAAGAGAGTTCAAGAAATTCTTTAAGAGACGAGGAAGATTCACAAGACAACCACGAGATGAAAGAAGATCGCTCCAAAGAAGTAGGAATGATAACTACGGGAAAAGAAAGTGCTTTAGATGTGGAAGTCCAAACCATCTCGTTGGCGAATGTCCGAAGCCACCGGGTTATGATTACCAAAGCGCCTTTGTTAGTGGAGCATGGAGTGACAGCGACAAAGACGAAGCGGAAAAAGCAAACGACGAAAAATGTCTTGTAGCTCAAGCTACAGATGAAATATGCCTAGGAATAAATTTGGAGCCTGACGAATGGATTAAGGATAGTGGATGCTCGAAACACATGACGGGGAATCGCAAGCTATTCTCCTCTTACAAGCCTTACAACAGAGGTAACGTTATTTTCGGTAGTGACTTTCGTGGTAAAATCATTGGCAAAGGTACGATTTCTCAAGACTCTCTAACTATTGAAAATGTTGAGCATGTAGATAATTTAACATACAAATTGCTTAGTATAGGACAAATATGTGATAATAAGTGTAGAGTTACCTTTACCGATAGAGATAGCGAAATAGTTAAGGACGGAAAGGTCATAGGTAGAGGAATTAGGAAAGGTGGCGTATATGTCATGAAACTAGGAAATAAACCGGAAGATAAAATATGTCTAGCAACCTTAGATGAAAACTCTACATTGTGGCATAGGAGATTAGGTCACGCTAATATGCAACAAATACAATCCCTAGCCTCTAAGGAATAGTGATGAACTCAAATAAGTACATTTTATTACTATCATTTATCCTATTAATTTGACTTGTTTTATTATATTATGTATGAGGATTGATACTTAATCGTTTACTTTTGTAATTCTCAGTTGAAAACAAGCATTTGGTGAAACTTGGCGATTTTGGACTAATTATGGGGCAAAACATGCAAGAAGTTAAGAGTCTACTGAAATGTACAAGATCAAGACTATTCTGCTCCAGATGCGCCGCATCTCACTCATTACATGCGCCGCATCACTATCAATATTTCACCAGATACGATCCAAGATACAAGAGGACATGCGCCGCATCCAAAGATAAAGATACGCCGCATCTTCTGGCGGTGTACGAATATTCCTGAATATTATAATCTTGGACCCCACGCGAAGTTAAGTAAATGCGCCGCATCTTACCCTCAGACAGAAACTATAAATACCCCAAGACCAGACGAATTTCGGGGGGGACATATATTATATACGAAGACCGAAGTACAGAAACCAAGGACGAATTCAGTAGAATAGCGAGCACAAGACACACTCAAATCAAAGATACAAGAGCTGTAAGAAGGTGCTGCATGTGTTTAATTCATTAAGTAGTTTTGTTTTATTGTGTTAGTAAACTTTAATTCATCAAGATTGGTGGCTTGTGTAATGTGACAACGGAAAGATTGCACTCCCTTAAAACTGCTTTCTCATTAATTAAAGTTTATATGTTGATGTCTTTGGTGACTTTTATTAGTGCATTGATAACCTCTGTGTCTAGCTGAGCGTTGATCGGGTCGCCATGCCTCTGCCCTCGCCTATTTATTAGATCGCCTATGCATTCTATGGTCTGTAGAAAAGTAGGAGAAAGATAAATAGGATAGTCATAAGTAATCATTAAGGGTTTACTCGCCGATAAGATTAGAACCAACGAGAAAGGACTTAATCTCGGTGCGTTGCATCGAACTATACACTTCATATAACACTAGCAATAAAACAAGTGACAAACTACTTATCTATCAGGACAGCCCTCTTATTGTCTCGAGTATTTATCTGTGTACGTGTGTGCTATTCGCTGATTCGTGCCTATTAGTTTAGTTTATTATTTAATTGCAACCAAATCGTGCCAGTCTCTCAGGCTGAACCCCCTTGCGTTAGATTAGGTTGTATAGCTAACTTAATATATTAAAATACTGATTAGAATAACTAGATAATACGTTCCACTCTTAGTGATCGACACTCTACTTACCATTATATTCATACTGACCGGGTACACTGCTCGTTAAGTGTGTGTGTTATTGATAAGTCGGCTAAATATAAATTTAAAACTTGAGTAGGCATTAAAACTGCTAAACCGCAACGACACATCGCACGCATCAAGTTTTTGGCGTCGCTGCCGGGGAGTGAATTGTTATTATCTGTTAATTTGATTAGTATTTTAATTAGGTTTCTAAGTTTTTTTATCTAACCGCTAATTCTGTTGTGTATTAGTTTAATTTGCATTCATTGTATTATTTTGCATATTTTCTGTTTTTGTGTGTTATTTGTTTGCTTTTATTTGTGTTTATTTTCGTGTGTTTTTATTTGTTTTATTTTTCGTATTTTTTTTTTGTGTTCTGCTATCGTTGTACTGAGCTAAATCAAACGATACGGCGCATCTGATTTTTCAGATACGGCGTATTGCGTTTAATTTTTATAAAATACAACACGTTTAAATAATTCGATACGACGCATCTTTTCCCCAAGATACGGCGTATCTGTTTTTGATACAAAATTTTTTTTCTGAACGTTAACGATATACGACGCATCTGCTTTAGCAGATACGGCGTATCTATTATTTTAATTAAATACAGTTTTCGAATTATTAAACAGATACGGCGTATCGATTTTTATCGATACGGCGCATCTTCTGAATCAAAAATCTTATATTTTGAAACGTAACAAAAATACGGCGCATTAACTTTTGTTAATACGACGCATTTAATTTTAATTAAATATCGATTTTTGATAATTAAAACTGATACGGCGCATTCTAATTCTAAGCGGCGTATCTATTTTCTGAATAAAAGTCTGATTAAATTTTAACGATTATAAGATACGGCGTATCCAACTTTTTGGATACGGCGCATCGTCTACTGATATCAGCAAATTTTATTTTACTTTGATTGTTTCACTCTTCTTTTGCACGAGTAAGTTTTATTTCAGGAAGATGGACAATCCGGATATTACTATGGAAGAATATATCAGACTTGAAGAGGAAAGAGCCTTGAGCAATAATGGGATCTACGATTGGAAAAGAGCAAGATACGGTGCACAAGCCATTGAGACGAAAGAAATCACTATGGAAGAATACTTGATTTTAGGACAAGAAAAGTCAAGGAAAGAAAGAAACAAATTGCCATTTCAACACACTTGGTGTATGTCAAATGATGATGAAGAAGATTCATATACCGTGATACCAATTCCGGCAATTGTTATCGATAGTACTTTTTCTCCGGAGATTGCACAAGATGATGTGTATACGGAACCTTACGTTGAAGAATATTCTGCAATCGTATTACCACCATTAGACAATCCATCGGATGAAGATGAAAAGTATTCTAATTTTGATTTCGAACCATTTGACGCAATAGTTTATGATGACATACCTCAACCAGATTTTGACCCAACGAGGGATTTTGAAGAAATCTGGGATTACTTATTTAAGGATGAAATTCGGGACGATGCTGAAATTGCAAGACCACTGGTTGAAGATGGAGATTCACAAGATGAATTGGAGTCACTTACAACACAAAGTGGTACAAATTTATTTAATATTATTAATCCCGTTACTAATAATCTTGCTAGTTTTCCTGAACAGGTTGCAAAACATAAGAATGATGAGGTCAAATTTATTACACTACCTATTGAAGCACATGAAGCACCTGTGATCAACCCGTTTCTGGTGGAGCTCGAGGAAGAATTTGGTGATGAGCTCTTAAATATTGCTATGATTGATGAAGATGACGATTTCGACCCTATGAAGTATATAGAGGAACTCGAACTTCTACTTGCTAAAGACCCTTTCTCATCTTCTGCGGAAGTCAAGGGACGCCTTACTACCAAAGAGACTAACCAAGAAGAAAGGAGACTCATTTTTCCTCAACACACTACACTTTCAGATGGAATGGTCGAGTCATCCAATTTATCAACCAAACCGGGTAAGGATAGGAAAGATGTACATATATTGCCAAGGTATGATCTTTATGTATTTCTTCCATCTTTAATAGCAAATTTACACTCTTTTCGTGTTTATTGCTATTATCACCCGCACTTGATCCCAAGTGGGGGGAACAACACCCTATTACACAGTAAATAAGGGTGGAGTCAGGCTCGTGACTCGAACAAAAACAAGCGCTTCGTGGGAGGCAACCCATGCTTATCTTTTATTTTATTTTCTGATTTTGTGTCGAGTCAGTCAGGCCCGCAGAGGATACGGCGCATCTCAATCCCAAGATGCGACGCATCTCCTGCACTGGTCATATCTTACTTTATTTTTCTGCATTTTTTATTTTTGACTTTAAAACTTTTTATCAGTTTATTTCAATGCGGCGCATCCCTGGTTAAGGATGCGGCGCATCTTCTATTCTGATTTGTATTTATTCCAGGCTCGATACGGCGTATCTTCTTCCATAAGATACGGCGCATCGACTGACCTGATGATTTTCATTTTAATTTTTAAGTTTTATTTTTCCTAACTACTAATGTATTATGCAAGTTTGAACCTTTCTTAATTTAGGTGTGTTTAAAGCCTTGGTGGTATTATAGATTCCTGCATTTCCTGTGGATACATCAAATATGAAGCTTAAACGTTCTAATCCACAAGAAAGATGATTTTTGCTCTTATAAAATGGAGGATCATACCGAGCAAATCTCAGGGGAGTTTTTCTGTTCTAATTCTTTTATTTTCCAGTTTTTAACCTTTTATACAAACAACGAGGACGTTGTTTAACTTAAGTGGGGGGATTGGAGAATAAGAACACTTAACATTTACTTGTCCTAAACTTTTCAAAATATGCTTAAAATTGTGCTTAATATATCAAAATTTAAAACTTTTAGCATGTTTTTGTTTAAAGTCTAAGTTGCATAGCTGCACACATGACGTTATTTTCAAAAATTGTGATTTTTCAAAATTCACAAATCTATGAGTGTGCCGGTGACTTGTAAACTTTAGAACTTGGCTTGTATACTATTCGAGACCACCATAATGAGTATTATTTATATAATTGGAATGACTTGTCTAAATTGGTAAATTTCTAGGATTACACCCAAATAGCCTTTATATGTTATGTGTTATTAGCTAACTACACTGGTTAGTTAACCCCCGTATAAACCCTTTTGTTACTCTCACTTTTAGAGTAAGATACCCCTAGAAAAACATTCAGAGTCATTCCTTTCGTTTCTTACACCTATGTTTTAAAATGTTTCGTTACACCCTTACACCTTAGCCTACCCTGTAGATTAGAATCCGTGGTTGGTTAATTGCTATAGGCAAAGTGAGTTTTCTTACATTACCTGTGTTCGCGTGCGTAATTCATTATCTATGGTTAGGTCGGGAAATTGCACAATGCAATTGGAGTGAAAGTAAATATTGTATATTTTTGAGTTTATTTTTCGTGTATTTACTACTTTCACTATTACCGTTATTTCTGAAGTTATGAAAAGTATGGAAAAATTATCCAGAATTATCATTATAGTGATGTGGTGAAATTTTACACATCTATGTTTATTTTATTTCAAAAAAAAAAAAAAAAAAAAAAAAAAAAAAAATAGAAAAGAAAAAGAAAAAGAAGAGTTGGATGTTTGATTAAACCAACGATGTAAAGTTTTGTATTAAGTGGTCGATATCACCACTAATTGTTATATATTTATGGATTGAATGGGAGTTGGCAGTTATGGGAACGTCAACTAAGGTTTATTCTTTGATTAAGATCTTGTTGAGTATAATTCGTGTCTACCTAAAGCGTGTGTTTCAAGTGTTAAAGCGTGAGTTATTCAATGATATGAGTCTTATTCATGGGATGGTTGGGATAGTGATTAACCACACTTAGGATTTTAATTTATTTGTTTTGTTTGTTTTTTATTTTTACACCAATTTATATCCCAAAAATTATCCATACCCTTTATTATTCTTTATCCAACCAAACCTTTGATTTATTGAGATTAGGGATTTGAGCAATCTTAAGTATCGTAGTCGTGGATTCGGCTATGTATTTATGATTTTGTCGCCCTTTTTGATATATTATTATTGGTGAAGTTTGGACCTATCTTTAGCCTATTCGAGTTAAGGATTTGAGCAATTGCAAGTATCGTGTTCGTGGATTCGATCATGTATTTGTGATTTTGTCGCCTTTTCTGGAATTTGAGATCGATAGAGATTAAGAATAATTAACCCTTAAGCCTAAAAACCCTTTTTACCGCTTTAGACTTGTTATTCCTTGGCTTTAGTGGAGGAGATGTGTATACTTGCCAAGCTTATGATAGAATATTCGTCGCGACTGGACAGTTAAACGATTAGATTTGCTTTTATCAAAATATTTTATTTTACTTCTAATTCGTTAAGTGTTTAGTTGTGTGATTATGACAAAAATGAATACATGCTTAAATATAAAATTAAATCCTAATATCTTTTAGGATACATTTTCATATGATTAATTCTAAGGTTTACTTGGGGACAAGTAAAGTTCAAGTGGGGGGATATTTGATGAACTCAAATAAGTACATTTTATTACTATCATTTATCCTATTAATTTGACTTGTTTTATTATATTATATATGAGGATTGATACTTAATCGTTTACTTTTGTAATTCTCAGTTGAAAACAAGCATTTGGTGAAACTTGGCGATTTTGGACTAATTATGGGGCAAAACATGCAAGAAGTTAAGAGTCTACTGAAATGTACAAGATCAAGACTAATCTGCTCCAGATGCGCCGCATCTCACTCATTACATGCGCCGCATCACTATCAATATTTCACCAGATACGATCCAAGATACAAGAGGACATGCGCCGCATCCAAAGATAAAGATACGCCGCATCTTCTGGCGGTGTACGAATATTCCTGAATATTATAATCTTGGACCCCACGCGAAGTTAAGTAAATGCGCCGCATCTACTTACTAGATGCGCCGCATCTTACCCTCAGACAGAAACTATAAATACCCCAAGACCAGACGAATTTTGGGGGAGACATATATTATATACGAAGACCGAAGTACAGAAACCTAGGACGAATTCAGTAGAATAGCGAGCACAAAACACACTCAAATCAAAGATACAAGAGCTGTAAGAAGGTGCTGCATGTGTTTAATTCATTAAGTAGTTTTGTTTTATTGTGTTAGTAAACTTTAATTCATCAAGATTGGTGGCTTGTGTAATGTGACAACGGAAAGATTGCACTCCCTTAAAACTGCTTTCTCATTAATTAAAGTTTATATGTTGATGTCTTTGGTGACTTTTATTAGTGCATTGATAACCTCTGTGTCTAGCTGAGCGTTGATCGGGTCGCCATGCCTCTGCACTCGCCTATTTATTAGATCGCCTATGCATTCTATGGTCTGTAGAAAAGTAGGAGAAAGATAAATAGGATAGTCATAAGTAATCATTAAGGGTTTACTCGCCGATAAGATTAGAACCAACGAGAAAGGACTTAATCTCGGTGCGTTGCATCGAACTATACACTTCATATAACACTAGCAATAAAACAAGTGACAAACTACTTATCTATCAGGACAGCCCTCTTATTGTCTCGAGTATTTATCTGTGTACGTGTGTGCTATTCGCTGATTCGTGCCTATTGGTTTAGTTTATTATTTAATTGCAACCAAATCGTGCCAGTCTCTCAGGCTGAACCCCCTTGCGTTAGATTAGGTTGTATAGCTAACTTAATATATTAAAATACTGATTAGAATAACTAGATAATACGTTCCACTCTTAGTGATCGACACTCTACTTACCATTATATTCATACTGACCGGGTACACTGCTCGTTAAGTGTGTGTGTTATTGATAAGTCGGCTAAATATAAATTTAAAACTTGAGTAGGCATTAAAACTGCTAAACCGCAACGACACATCGCACGCATCAAATAGTTAGAAATTTGCCAAACCTAAGATATGACCAACACTTTTGCGATGCTTGTAAAATGGGAAAACAAGCACACGCTAGTCACAAAGCTAAGAATATAGTCTCCACTACTAGATGTCTAGAATTATTACACATGGACCTTTTTGGTCCATCCGCAGTGCGGAGTTACGGAGGTAACCGATATACCTTGGTAATTGTAGACGACTATTCACGATACACATGGACTAGATTTTTAAGTGATAAAACCGAAGCCTTTAATAAGTTTGAAATATTGAGTAAAATGATTCAAAACAAACTAGGTTGTTCCATAGTATCTATTAGGACGGACCATGGTCGGGAATTTGATAACGAAGTGCAGTTCGGAAAATATTGTGATTTAAATGGAATATCTCACAATTTCTCCGCTCCTCGCACTCCACAATCAAATGAGGTAGTAGAAATAAAGAATCGTTCCTTACAAGAAATGAGTAGAACAATGCTAAATGAACAATCTATCCCACAAAAATTTTGGTGTCACGCCATAGATACGTCAACATACATAATAAATACAGTCTCAATTAGGCGAATATTAGGAAAAACCCCATATGAATTGTTAAGAGGTAGAAAACCTAATCTAAATTACTTTAGGGTATTCGGGAGCAAATGGTTTGTTCTCAATACAAAAGATTACCTTACTAAGTTTGATCCTAAGTCGTACGAAGGAATCTTTCTAGGGTATTCGCAAAATAGTAAAGCTTATATAATACTTAATAAACATACTATGAAAATAGAAGAATCTTTGAATGTAACATTTGATGAAACTCCACCACCACCTAAAACATTGCCTCTAGAAGATGATGACCTAGTTGAAGAAGAAGCTATTGAGGTTAGTAAAACTAAACCCTTAGGTGATGATAATGATAATATAACACTAGGAGAAAACGAAATAGTAAATATTAAGGAATCAAAATCACACCCAATAGATAATATAATAGGAAGCCTAAATCAAAGAACCCTTAGATCACAAGCTCAAGATAAAAATAATTTCTTTTGCTTTCTCTCAACAATAGAACCTAAAAATATAAATGAAGCCTTAAAAGATGAAAGTTGGGTTATGGCTATGCAAGAAGAACTAAATCAATTTAAGACTAATGACGTTTGGGAACTAGTACCAAATCCTATGAACTTGACCATCATAGGAACTAAATGGGTATATAGAAATAAGTTGGATGAAAATGGAATTGTTACTAGGAACAAAGCTAGGTTAGTCGCCCAAGGTTATAATCAACAAGAAGGAATTGATTATGACGAAACTTATGCCCCTGTAGCTAGATTAGAATCTATAAGAATACTCCTTGCCTATGCATGCACCCTAGACTTTAAGTTATTTCAAATGGACGTGAAAAGTGCATTCCTTAACGGTTTTATCAATGAGGAGGTATACGTGGCACAACCTCCAGGATTCATTGACTTCGCAAAACCTGATTATGTTTATAAACTCAAGAAAGCTTTATATGGACTCAAACAAGCTCCTAAGGCTTGGTATGATCGATTAAAAGCCTTTCTTATTAAACATGATTATTCCATGGGAATGGTAGATAACACTCTTTTCACGAAAAAGAAAAGCCCAAATCTCATCATTGTCCAAATATATGTCGACGACATTATATTTGGATCGACTTATTAGGATATGCGTGATGAATTCGTCAAAATCATGCATGATGAGTTTGAGATGAGTATGATGGGTGAACTTAATTTCTTCCTAGGATTACAAATAAAACAATTAGAAGATGGAATATTTTTTAATCAATCTAAGTACATTAAGGAAATGCTTAAGAAATTTGGACTAGAAGACTCTAAGCCTATAAAAACAACGATGTCTACAGAAGTAAAACTCACAAGAGATGAAGAAGGTGAGTCCGTAGAAAACACTAAGTATAGAGGGATGATAGGTAGTTTACTATACTTAACGGCTAGTAGACCGGATATCATGTTTAGTGTATGCCTTTGTGCTCGCTTTCAAGAGGATCCCAAAACCTCTCACCTAGAAGCGGTTAAGCGTATCTTCCGATACATTAAAGGCACTATACACTTAGGATTATGGTATCCTAAGGGATCTGGCATAGAAACCATCGTCTATGCGGATTCGGATCATGCGGGAGACTACGTGGATAGAAAAAGCACTAGCGGTATTTGCACGTTTATAGGATGTTGTCTAACATCTTGGTTTTCGAAAAAGCAAACCGCTCTTGCTATTTCTACTACAGAAGCCGAATACGTAAGCGCTGGAAAGGCATGTCAACAAGCATTATGGATGAAACAAGCTCTCGTAGATTATGGCATTAGGTTAGATAATGTCCCAATTATGTGTGATAACAAAGGTGCTATAGATTTAAGTAAAAATCCCGTTCAACACTCTAGGACTAAACATATTGAAATATGCCACCACTTCCTTCGCGACAACGTTCAAAAAGGAAACATATCTATAGAAAAGGTTGCATCGGAAGATAACATAGCGGACATATTCACTAAACCCCTCAAGCGCGAACTTTTTAACCACTTACGTTTAGGCCTAGGAATGATGGAACAAATTGACTGAATTTTCTGCACTTTTGGTTAAATTTTAATCGTCAGATGGGCGGCCCCCTTAAGTCATAAAGGCGGCCCCCTTAATTTTAAGGGGACCGGCCATCTGTCAGAAAAATTTTTTCCTTCCTTTCTCCCTTCCTCTCATCTGTGTCTAGGAATCTATTTTGCACAAAATTAAAGATTGGGAAACACTTCTATTTTTGCATAAACATATTTATATACAAAACCCAATCCATTTTATTTAAATCATTCTCACATCTAGGAAAATACATGAAATTCATTTCTCTTGCATTGTTGAATAATGCTAAAAATATTTTTCTCTCATGCATAAAATCTCACATGAATTGTCAAAACATATAACCTAATATATATCTTTGATATTCATATATTGAGCAAAATCAAATCAAGGAGACTTTGGATTGTTTATTAGGAAATTTTTGCATTTAGGAGTCGAAACAATCACATCTCCACATTTGTTGCATATAGGCACACACTAGAACAAAATTGCATGTAACATCTCCACTTTTGTTCCATCATCTTCTTGTTAAGTTTCTAGTACTTTTAGTCTATTCTCCCCTTGCATTATGTGATTAATTGTTTCAATATTCTTGATTGCTAGATATAATTGCTTGCTTATTTGCTTAATTAATATGTCTTGCATGCATAGTTAATAATATGTTACATACTTTCTTGCCTCAAAGAGTGGGACTTGCCTAAAACCAAAAGCTCAAAACATAGCCCTCCTTACCTATTTCTGCAGAAAAACTCATTTTTGGAACTCAGAATGACACCAGATGCGCGACCCCCTTAATTCATAAGGCGGCCCCCTTAATTATTAAGGGGACCGGCCATAATTAAGGGGACCTGCCATCTGCAGGACGAGTTCACAAAATCTTTTTCTGCTTTTTAGCCAATTTCATCATACACTTCCCTAAATTCACAAACATATTCTGCCATGATCACCCCAACAAGTTTATCCATCCTTAATCACATCAATCCTCCACTATAAATAACCCCATTCCTCACCATATTCACTCATCCCATCATGTCTTCTCCCATCAACCCAAAACCAAAAACCTCAAAGCTAGCAAGGATGACCATGAAACCCGGGTGGAAAAGAAAACCTCACCCTCACAATAAGTCCATCACAAATGGTGTGACTAGACAACCAACACCTCCATCCACTTTCATTCCGAACTACTCTCCAAGATCTCAACATCATTCCATTAAACCATTTCACACACCCTATCATGTTGGCCAAACATCCACATTCATCCCAAACTACACTTCTAAACCTCAAACCACCCTCAATGAAACCTTCCAAAATCATCATCACATTGGTCAAACATCAAACTTAAACTCAAACCACACACCCCAATTTCATCCATTCCCACCAAATGATCAAAACCATATTGCCATGGAGAAGCAAAAGCTCCATGAAGAGATTAACCAAATCCACGACCTTGGCGATCTCCTTGCTATGCACCTTGCACAACGCAACAAAGGACAACCTCCATCCTCACCCTACACAAATTGCCTACCCCACCTCTCAACTTGGATCAAGTTGCAAACCACACCCACTATTGCCCTTGTTGCATCTTCCTTCAAAAACAAATTCTCCACTTGAGTGAAGATATTTCTTGGATCAAATATCTTCTTACTCGTCCTCATCCCATTCCTCCTCTAACCCGATATAACATCATTAGATCCACTCCACCCGCTCCATTTCCTTCAACATCATACAACTAAGTCCCATTCACATGCCTTCCACCCCAAAATAAAATCCCTCACCATTTTGTGTCGCAAGCAAGTCCAATCGCTCTTTTTGACAATATTAGGATCATTAATATCTTTTACTCATGTTGTAATCCTAATTTTATGTGATGTAATGATGATTCATGTTTTACACATGATCATCTTGAATGAATAAATATGATTAGTTGTTTGTTCTAAATATTTTTGCTATGCATATATATGTCTTGTGTTCTTAACTTGTTTTTGCAGCCAAGATTTCCATAACTCGTCTCCTTGGTGCCCTCGAACAAGGGGGAGTACACATCAAGGGGGAGTTCCCGTCCCGACTAATTTTATTTATAAAACTTGTCGGCATAACCTTTTTGATTCTACAAAAGGGGGAGAAGTAGATATAAACTCACTAAATACTTGTCTAAAAATTAATTTTTCAATTTAATGAGTTTAGATTTTGTAATCATCAAAAAGGGGGAGATTGTTGATATAAATAATGCCTAAACACGTTATTAATATTTTTCGATATCACTACGTTTTGATAATTACAAAATGTAAAATCATTAAACAGAAAATTATGACGTAAACAAGCATTTAGTTGTTAATATCTATTTTAACAGCTCAAATCACTTAAGGTATGAATAAACAAATGCTTAATGCATTATATGATCAAAGGAACATTTTCTTAATCACTAGATTTTTTATAAAATGTCACAAACATTTTATATCTTTTAGAAAAACATTTTTGGTATTAAATAAAAAGGTTTAATCCATTATAAATTTATGAATTCAAATTTTCAACCAAAAATGGCAAAAATGTTCCAGAAAAACCTTCCCCACAAAAAGACAAAACTAGGCAACGGTCTTGAGGGGCGGCCCCCTTAATTTTAAGGGGACCGCCCCGGTCCTCCAGCTGTCCAGTTTTTGCCTATAAATACTAGTTTTCCCCTGGACTTTTTCTCACCTTTTGCACCCTCAAACCTTCTGTTCTAAATCTCTTCTAATCCTTTCTAAATCCTTTCAAAATCCTTTGATCATACATTCTTAAGCATTGGTTTCTAAGTGATCCAAGCTTCTACCATTCAAGTGCAAAAGAAGAATACTTCTTCAACAACTAGAGAAGAAGTATTGCAACTTAGTATCATCTTGTTACCTAAGTTGCTTGTATAATCATCCATTCATTTGTGTATAAGTTGTGTATATTTGTTAGATAAGTGTGTGCATATTTGGTTAGGCTAGATTAGTGTGTAAGTAGTGAAGTTGTAAAGAGGTCAAGGTGTGTAAGTAGTGAAGTTGTGAAGAGGTCAAGGTGTGTAAGTAGTGAAGGTGTGAAGAAGTAGAAGAGTAGATTAGTCGTGCTAGGTTGTGAAGAAGTAGTGAAGAAGGTGTGTGAAAAGTTGTGAAGAAGTCGTGAATTAGTTGTGAAGAAGTCGTGTTGAAGTTGTGAGATTGGTTCTAGCTACGATTAGAACCCGACATCTAGCTTTGTGTCGTTAAGCCGGTGTAAGCTAAAGTTGTGTAAGGTTTTCTCTGCCTTAAGGGAGCTTGTTGACATAGAGAAGAAAACTCTCGAGTTAGGTGCTCGGGGAGTGGAGTAGGGCAAGGAAAGTGTCCTTTTAGCCGAACCACTATAAATCTCTTGTCTCGCAGTTCGATCTTCCCATCTCTATCTTTCATTTCATTTCATTACCTTACTTGCATTGCTTATTTATATTTATATTTGTTCATATTGTTCAAGAGTTGAGTTCACATAAATTCGAATCTAAGTTTTAAAAGTAAACAAAGTTTTCATAATAAAAATTAAAAAGACGTAAAACTATTCAACCCCCCCTTCTAGTTTTCCACAAGTACCAGTATGGTTTCACCTTCAACAAATGATGAATCTTCTTTTGGTCAAGCTAAAGAAGATGTTGAAAATGAACACAAGGAAGATGGAACAAAAGAACAACAAAATGTTTCTGCTGATGATAGTACTGCTAAGACAGAGCATTCTACTGCTAGGCTTAATTTTTCTGCTGCTAGGCCAAATGATTCTACTGCTGGCCCTTCAGACTCAAATGAAGCAGATTTCTCAGATAAAGAGGTGGATTTGAGCAATATCACACCTAACTATCAAGTTCCTTCAACCCCACACACCAGGATTCACAAAGTCCACTCCCTAGAAAATGTGATTGGAGATGTACAATCAGGTGTGAAAACAAGGCAACAACTGATGTCTTCAGACCAACAAGGGCTTCTTGATGCCCTTTATGCTTCAAAGCAGCATGAGTTTTCAAACTCTTGCTTGTTTGTATGTTTTCTCTCTCAGGCAGAACCAAAGAACATTCTTAAAGCCCTAGATGATTCAAGCTGGGTGGAAGCTGTGCAAGAGGAGCTTCTTCAGTTTAAGATTCAGATGGTTTGGGTGCTAGTTGATTTACCTAAAGATGAAAAGGTAATTGGCACTAGATGGGTTTTCAAGAATAAAAAGGATGAAAGGGGCATAGTGATTAGGAATAAGGCTAGATTAGTAGCCCAAGGGTACACATAAGAAGAAGGTATAGACTATGATGAGGTTTTTTCTCCAGTAGCAAGACTTGAGGCAATTAGGCTTTTCTTAGCTTATGCTTCATTTATAGGCTTCACAGTTTATCAAATGGATGTCAAGAGTGCATTTTTATATGGTACTATTGAAGAAGGGGTGTATGTCTCACAACCTCCAGGGTTCATTGATCCTGACCATCCAGAAAAAGTGTACAGAGTAGTTAAGGCTCTTTATGGCCTTCATCAGGCACCTAGAGCATGATATAAAACACTGGCTTCCTACTTAATTGAAAATGGATTTCAAAGAGGCAAGATTGATCAGACATTATTCATCAAGAAGCAGAAGAGTGATCTTTTGTTAGTACAGGTGTATGTGGATGATATCATCTTTGGATCTACAAGGAAGGAGATGTGTTTAGAGTTTGAGAAACTTATGCATGATAAGTTTCAGATGAGTTCTATGGGAGAACTTACATTCTTTTTGGGTTTGCAAGTTAAACAATCATGTGAAGGCATATTTATTAGTCAAGATAAATATGTTGCTGAGATACTAAGGAAGTTCAACTTTGCTGATTCAAAAATGGCAAGCACACCAATGGACTCTAAGAAGCCACTTCTTAAAGATATAGATGGAGACAATATAGATGTACACACTTACAGATCTATGATAGGTTCTTTGATGTATCTCACATCATCAAGACCTGACATCATGTTCTCTGTTTGTGCTTGTGCAAGATTTCAAGTAACTCCAAAGGTTTCTCATTTAACAGCAATCAAGAGGATTTTTAGATATCTCAAGGGTCAACCTAGGTTGGGTCTATGGTATTCAAGGGAGTCACCTTTTGACTTGGTAGCATTCTCAGATAGTGATTATGCTGGTGCTAGCTTGGACAGAAAGTCAACAACTGGAGGATGTCAATTCCTTGGGTGTAGACTTATCTCATGGCAGTGTAAGAAGCAAACAATTGTGGCTACTTCAACAACTGAAGTTGAATATGTAGCTGCTGCAAGTTGCTGTGGTCAAGTCCTATGGCTTCAAAACCAACTTCTTGACTATGGGTACAATTTCATGAACACTGTCATTCATATTGATAATAGTAGTACTATTTGCATAATTAAAAACCCAGTGCAACATTCTAAAACAAAACACATTGAAATAAGACATCATTTTATTAGATATTGCAATGAGGAAAAGTTGATTCAAGTTTTCAAAATTGATTCTGAACACAACTTTGCAGATCTTCTCACTAAAGCTTTTGATGTTGGAAGGTTTCAATACTTGGTAGCAAGTATTGGAATGCTTAATCCTTAAACTTTTTAATCAGTGTGGTTTTTGTATATAAATTTTTGATTGTGCTGCTGGATTTATAAGATACTACTGTTAGTAAAAAGTTTGTGCTGCTGGTACAAATTTTTGTTTGTTAAGTTCATATTTGTTAGTCATATTTATGATACTGCTATAAAGACATATGCTTTGCATTTTGTTTCTTGGTTTTAGACTAACAATTTCAGGTATGAACATTGAGCAAAAAGGAAGTTTCAAGTGAAATGGAAGCAGCAGAATGATGATATCAGTTGCTGACATAATAGGTTTATGGTGGACTTAGTTTGGGAATTTATTAACAATGCTAGGTTTACTCCTAAGTTAATAAAATCTTTAGAACTTATTTCTTGAAATCTATTTATGATATTTCACATTGAATTGATGGTTCAGTTGGTCAGATAGTAACTGACTCAACTCACTTTCTATCATTTTATACTTTTAAAGTATAATGAGCAAGTCTAAGGACATCTGGTAGAAAGAACAGTTAGTAAAAGTGAATCTAACACTTGTGTTAGAGGCAACAATTGCTATGAGCTAGAAACCCTGTCAAGAAAGCCTTTTGAATAGGTTTATCTTTACACAGGCAGTTATTTATAACTGAAAAACATTGGTTCTCACACAACCAGAGGTTGCTTTAAACCGAATTCTTGATTGAGTGTCTGTTACACACTTAATCCTTTCAAAATGGTTGAAAGCAGTATGATTTTTCTATAATAAAATCATGCACATACTGCTAAGTCAAAAGTTTCTTAAAAAGGATTTTCAAAGGGACTCAGTAAAACCATCCATTGATGGACAATCAGTCAATGCCCCATGAATCACCTCTCATAGGAGTTAACACACCTAGAAGTGATGAGGGCAACACATAAACTCTTAAGGAATTGATGGCTACATGTACAACATTGTCTGAAAACAAGTTCACATTGGTAGATCAGATAATGATGGGATGATGGTGAGAGATCTTCCAAACAGGGGAGGATAAAATGTTATTTGCATCTCAGGGGAGGAAATAAATATCTCAGGGGAGGAAATAAAGCCCAAGGAAGATTAACCAAATGTAAGGGAGGAAAAGACAAGAGCATACAAGATGATGACATAGAGGTTGAAAATGACAAGAATAGAGCTGATAATCTCTTCTTCATGAACAAGATTCTGGAGTATTATGTATATTCAGAAGGGATGAAGCATTCAAAAGGAGAAAGTTCCTTCTAGGTCAAACGGAGAAAAGTTTCAATTTCAGTTCACTAAGTTTGTTCATCACTTGCAAAGGCATGCTGATAGATGATTTCACTTGTTGAAACAAGCATCCAAGATACACAGTATCATTGCCTCTTATAATTCCTCCATCCAAGGAAATTGCACCATCTTTTAGGCTTTGTTTGAAGCTTGAAGATAGGTACCAATATTGTCGAAGTAAAAAGAAAATGGCAGATGAGTTACTGAGAAAGATATTTAATCTTGAAGAACAGAAGATAGTTCAGATCAAGAATCTGACTACAGAAGTGTTTGAAAGAGTCTCACAATCATAATTTAATTCATAAAACATGTTGAAAAGGATTCAGATGTTTAGGGGAGGATTGTTGGGAATTAAATATTCTGAAGATTAGTATCGGGAATTAAAGGATTACAAGATCAGTTCTACTCAAAAAATACTCTAAGTATCATTCTACTGCTAGTACATTTGATTCTACTGCTAGCGTTAAACATTCTACTGCTGAAAGATGATGCTGCTAGTGAAGAAGATTCTACTGCTAAGTGGATAACTATCGAAGTATTCTGCTGCTGAGAAGATAAGTATACAAAGATATTATGTGTATTAAAGTCAACAATGCACGGTAGATAATATCTTTAGACAAAGGGTTCAGTAACAAGTTGAAAACATAGATACATGTTGTATCTTAATGACTAACACTCTCAAGCATGTGTTCGATTAGACTTGACAATATTGTAAAGATCTCTCTTGGACTATAAAAGAGAAATCTTAGACTAGATATTATGTGTGCTTAATTTAGATCATAATTGTAAAGAACATAGAACAAACACAACAATATCATAAGTAAAAGAAACATAAGATTCAAGGTTTTGTAACCCTAGTGATAGTGAAGATCACTCGTATTATCTTGAATAATATTGAATCGTTTGGTGTTAACATTGTTTGTTCATTGTTCCTTAACAAACATAACTGTTCCATTTTCATATCCAAATACCCTTCTAAGTGTGGTTAAGTAGATTCCGCATACTTAATCAAATTAACTCAACATATCATATACACAAAGCAACAAAGGTCTAAACAACCTTATAGTGTATCGTGCATCCTCCTCAGTGAACATCACAATCATCTTTTGATTGCCGTATATTCCACATTTTTGTTCCAACCATTGTCGCATTGATGATGAACTAAGATCAGAATTAGGTTATGTTTGTGTTTTATGAGATTTGTTAATGAAAGAGAAAATGAAAAGATGGGTATTAAATGGCTGCATATATTGAGAGGCTCAATGTATGGAAAGTTGAATGGACGAAAATACCTTCTCCCATTGCCCACGTGATAGAACTTAACGCCTTGACCAAACGTACGTTTGGTCAAGGGACCATCTTTGTTAACAGTTTCAGAGTTGGGGACCATACGTGCAAAAAAAAAAATCAAGGGACCATGCGTGTTAGTCAACCCAAACCACATGGACCATCTTTGTAATTTACTCTAATTGTAATCTTATACATAATACCTAATGATGCATATCTATATGGGTTGAGTTATATCAACGGGCCCTATTTGGCTATTTGGACGGTGGCTATTAAGGCTATTTGTACTTGTTGTACTTTTGTCAGTTTTTGTCCTTTTTTTTTTTTTTTTTTTTTTTTTTTTTTTTTTTTTTTTTTAAATAGAAATATATAATACTCCGTAATGTTTTGTATATTGTATATGTATAATGTTTTGTATATTTGTGTTTAATAATGTTTTGTATATGTATAATGTTTTGTATAATTATTTTTTTGTATAATAGCACGTTAAATATTGCTACATTAAATAACTACAACAACAACTGTTATTATTAAATTGAACGACAACGTCAACACATTATTTAAAAACAACAACATCTACGACATATGAAGATTATTCATTTCATTTAAAAGATCATGAAGCCTTGCACTCGACTGACAAGCGTGATCCTCAGGATTCCTTGCCAATTCTAACTCCATCTCCAGCGTCTTTATTCTTGTCATCAACAGCTTGTTTCTTGCTTCAAGCTGGTCAATCTTATTAGCTTTAGCAACGCAGTCTGAGCACTGCGTTGAAGAAGAGGCTCGACTAAAGTGCCTCCTTTGAAACTCATCCTTCCACATAAAGTACCGACAACCATAGTCATCTGTTCCTGGCTGTTACATGTTAAGAAAATAATAAGAAATGTATTATTAACAAACAAATAATTTACATAACTAAGCAAACATATGATTACTTACCACTGAAAGAGGACATGCGTAATACGGTTGACCATAACTATGTTCTTTACGGGATATCCTCTCTATAATGAATCCGTTCTTACAGCGACACATGTAAGGAGTATTTTGTTCCACCTGGCCAAATAATTAATTCAAATGATAAAAACAGTTATTTACAACATAAACATAAATAAGTAATGTATTGTTAATTTAAACAATACAAGATAGGGTGTTCACAAATAATCGGATAGGAAGACTAAGCTTGTTATATATATACATCAAAAGATAGGGTGTTCACAAAATTACAAGCTCGTCAATAGTTAGTTCTAAGATACTACAATGATTTATTTAGTCGATCGTAATATAATGTTTCCCATTGGGATGCATCTTGGGTTCTGTGCCTCCTCCATTGTGGGTGGAGATGCGGAAGTGGAGAATCTCCGTCTAGCGTCAGACAAATGTAGTGACCACATTCGTCTGACCCCACACGGGCTATCACAAGGGGGTCAGTTCTTTGTGAGAAGTTTGGACAAAAAAAAAGCGGAAAACACGTATTCCAACCCTGCCAAGATATAAATACAACAGGTCAGTTAATCAGTGATGCAATAACCAACCCCGTGTCTGACATAATCATATAGCGATCTTCAGGCGCAGCTCCATTTCCAAACCAGTTTACTGAATACCAAATTCTGTTAAAGCCAGCTTGCAACCACATGTTTGTGTAAACCTCCCTATGTAGGGCTAACTCTTGCAATAACATCTCTCTAACTTGGCGCCACCTATTTTGGTCTTCACAAATACCGTGGGCAACGCACCAAAACCCACAATTTCCATCACCTACCACATTATATATACTTATTATGTATGGATGCCATCTCTCTGGAATCTGCTCCATAAAATATTCGCTATCTACATCTCCAACGTACAACTGGTGTCTTATTCTTTGTTGAACACTAGGACCCGTGTAAGAACTATGTCTTGCATGTTCTTTGTTGAAGTTCGAGACTTTCGTAGATCTTGAAGTTGTGCTTCTTCGGTGATCTACGGTTGGTACTTCATTCAAGTCCGGGACTTTTGTAGCCTTGCCCTTTTTGTCCTTTGCGCTCGGACGTCCACGGGTATTTTTCTGAATAACAGGTTCACGTGTGTCAACAGATTCAGGTTGGTATATCGCTCTCATCCTAGTTAACATATTTTTCTTGACAAACGATGTTGCTTTGCTAAAAACATTCTTGAATTGTCGCATGTCATTTTGAAACGAAGTATCATCATCATCATCATCATCAGGTTCACTGGAAGAGCCATCTTCAGGCGGTGGCCTATTGATAATAGGCCACGGAACAGACAGGGTTCTCCAAAAAATATGAATTTCATCCAGTGGAATGGGGCGTCCTGAATTCATTAAAAGTGACTTATATAAATTAACGGGGAAAATAACTTGATAGTTATAAATTTACTATACTTACCATGATATACATAGTATTGCATTTCGTGAAAGCATGGCAGTCCGTAAATTGACCGCAACTTATGGCTACAGTCTTCTACGGTGATCGACAGGTGGAGTTCCTTGAACATGAGTTTGAAAGCATGTTTGGAAACTTTATACCACAATTCTTCAAATAGTAGTATATTACAATTATTTTGTTTCTCGTTGATGCTTCTATTAAAACTCTCTTTTATCGCATTTTCTTGCGCAATGAGAATCTTATCGACCGAACTCAACAACCTGTCTAAGTTGGACTGTGTGCCGCCCAAATATAATTTCAACAACGCGTGGTGACTCTCAATTCTGCACGTTGTTGTCTGTCCGTAGGAGCGATATCGATCGGTAATATACGAGACAAACATGTGTGCGTAATCTCGCAGCCAGTTATTCAGATACTCAGCGATATCTGAAAAAAAAAACAATTAATTAACAAAAGGTCATTCGGGTGCTTATTTATTAAATAATATAAAACAATGAATTAATAATTAATTACCCTCATGGTTGACCAATCGCTGTTGTAGGCGTTCATAATGTTGCTCGAACATGAGGCGTGTCGGAGCTTTAACCATCCAATCCCATCTCCGTTTAATGGCCTCATACTCTTCTAACGAACCGCATCTGTTTCTGCAATACTGAATCAGATTCTGCTCTATATGCCATCGACAGAGTAATTTGTGAGCGTTAGGAAATTCTGCTCTGCATGCCCCAACCAACGCTAAAACTCTGTCAGTGACTATAACACGTGGGTAATATCTTTCGTCTATCACATCCTTCACACGTTGCAATACCCATTGAAAATTATGCCCTTTTTCACTGTTTAAAAAGCTATACGCCATTGAAAATGTTTTATTTGTTGAAGTTACTCCAACAATTTCCAACAGTGGCAATTTAAACATCGAGGTATTGTATGTGGAGTCCATCAGCATGATTTCAGGGAATGTACACCATAAAGCATACGACGTGGGGTGCAAAAAAAATAGCTCCTCAAGCTCGTTATGCTCATTTACCCTGGGGTAATACGTATACCCTGAATGCATCAAATGCGAGTAAAGGACCTGAATTGGAGTTCTATCACCTACTATGGCTCTCCAGATCTTATCTTGTGCGTTATATATAGTTCTAACGCTAGACACGTTATCCGGATTACGACCCTGTATTGTCGAAAGTATATTACGTGGTCGTACGTTATAATATGAGCTTTGCTTGTGATTGAGCTTTGTTTATAATCGAGCAAAGCTGCAGTTTGGGAATCTTACTGTTGGGCTTGTTTGTTTTTTACGGGCATGCAGTTTGGGAATCTTACTGTTTTGCGACATGCTTGTATCAATTTGTGATTGTGGATTGTGTTAACAATCTGTGATATCTGCTTTTGTGGATTGTGGAATCTGCTTTTGTGGATTGTGTTAACAATCTGTGATATCCAGGCCCCCCCTATTTGGATATAACCCTTGTGTGCAATTGTGTGGAATCTGCACTTGGACAATGGTTTTAACTTTGTGTTTCACTTTTGGTTATAAGGCGATGACGAAAACCGAATGGCATGGCAAAGTGATATTTTTATCACTTTGCAACCTTCAAAACCGAATGGCATGGCAAAGTGATATTTTATCACTTTGCAACCTTCGAATCCGAGCCTTACTAAAAATCTACATTTTTTTCTATTACGTTTTCAAATCTGAGCCTATAAGGCGATGACGAAATCTGCACTTTGTGTTGTGTGGAATCTGCACTTTTAACTTTGTGTTTCACTTTTGGTTTAGACTTTGTGTTTCACTTTTGTGTTTGTGTGGAATCTGCACTTGGACAATGGTACTTAATTTGTGTTTCACTTTTGTGTGTATGGATTGTGGAATCTGCAGTTGGACTTCTGGACAAAAAAAATACAAAAAAAAAAAAAAAAAAAAAAAAAAAAAAAAAACTGCAAAAAAACTGAAAAAAACTGACAAAAAAAAAAAAAAAAAAAGAAGCTATTGGACGGTGGTCAAACTAGACCCCGTTTATATAGTGTGTCCCTATCTATATATATTAGTCACATTGCTTAAAAAATAAGCAACTAACTCAATCTCTAATGGGTATGACTCATTTATACGACTGACTCGTCTAGTCTAATATGGTCTAATAAGGCTTTTAAAATGACTTGAGATTTTGACAGACTCAAGTCATTATAGGAAAAATCTCACCTCTTAAGTCTTATTAATTTCAATAAAGATTAAAGTATTTTTTGTTCAAATAAAACATTATAAATGTTTAACTAATCCAAAATGTGACTCCATTTATTACCTTTTCAAATTTATTACAGCATGTTCTGCACCACATGCCTTAAAAGCTGCACAACAAGAAACTTCACCTAGAAGTGAAGTAAAATCAGTTAACATTGGTTTTGGCAAACAAAGCCTAGATACTTTTTTTCACTTTCAAAAAGATAAAATAAACAATAAAGAATTAAATGTACTCACATGCACCGATAGTCAAACTAACTCAAAACCAGCTCACATTTTTCCCATTTGCTGTTCAAGATCTGTGATTTCATTAAAACACTGCACCATTATATGTAAAACATGGTCCTAAATATCTAACTTTAGCTTCATTTACATGTAAGTTCTTAACTTTTGTTATATTATTTGGTTTTTTGAAGTCAAGTTAGTAGCTTGTCATTGTGTAAAATTTGCTGCATTTTGTATGTTGTTTGTGTTTTTGGTGTGAATTTGCATATGGGTATAGCTTAAATGTTGTTTTGGTGCTAAATGCTATATGGGTTAGCTTAAAAGCTTGGATCTTGGTGGTTTTTTTCTAAGTATATAATGTGATTTAGTATCTTGTTTGTAGTTTTGGATATTTTTTGATAGGTTTGGTGTAATGTAATGGATCTAGCTGATTTTCTTGAGGTTGTGAGAATTTTAAGGTGTAGTGTGTAATTTAAGCTGGAATTTGAGACTTGAGGCTTAATGGTGATGTTGTATGATTTTAGATGGAAGTTAATGTATAAGATATGACTTAAGGGTTTAAGGCGTTGCGTTTTGAATGTGATGTATTCGAAGTTGTTATAGTTAATGTTTGACAAATCAGACCCCTAAGTATAAGATAAAAAAAGTCTTCTCTGTACCCGAAGTCCGGAACACTAGAAAATGCCTACTACTTACTTGATAACGCGAGAACCAAAAGATCACATTCAAAACGCAAAGCCAAACACTCACTTGCACTTCTGGGAATAAAAGTGCATATGATGTCCGAGTGACAATTGTTTTGAATTAAGCTAGAAACTTTGTGTTTACGACAATGCGTTATAGATAAGAAGAAATTCCATGTTCTCTATTTGAATAAGAGACATGTACAGTTTGAGTATTTAAGTAAAATGGCTAGTTTTTTTCCGGCTAAAAAACTGACAATTGTCATCAAAATGTCAAAAAAAAAGACCAACAGGTGTATTGTCTCTACAATTATCACAAGAAACAGGAAAAAATTGATGTTAATTTCATAATCACAAATCAAAATCTGAATTTGGAAAGTAATGAATTTGACTTTTAAAGTAACGAGTTTGACTTCACAAGTCAAATTTCATATCTTTTGTGAACGAAGACTTGTATCCTAACAATTGTAACTGATATGATCTCAGATAATTTATTTGTGGAATGATACAATAATCGACAATGGGAAAGAAAGGAAGCTGGTTATCTTCCATAAAAAAGGCTCTAAGTCCGAACTCAAAGGTAACTTCTACGTTCATTGTTTCTATCACAGTGTTATCGAGCTAAACATAATTCAGTTCACGATAATTTTCATTGTTTGATTTCAGAAATCAAAGAAGAAAGGACATGGGGATGAAAAACCATCGGTACCCATTACACAACCTCCCAGTGTGTCTCGTGTGTCTCCTCCAATTCCACCACCCGAGGAGGTAGTGAAACCGATGGAAGTGGAAAATGTGCAAAGGAAACATGTTTATCCGGTTGCCACAACTCAGGCTGCTGCTGAGCCTGTCACCGAGTTGACTCCGTATTCGGGGAAATCAGTAGAGGAAACAGCGGCTGTCAAGATTCAAACAGTTTTTCGCGGGTATTTGGTATGATCTTTTTTCTTAAAAAGATGACTCTGTATCTCATTTGTGTCATTTTGTAGCCATATTTGAATGACTCGATATGAAGTACAATGAGTAAATAAGACGCATGAAAAAGTACGTTGGTGTCTTATGATAAGGATGTTAAGAAAATACTATTAAAAATGAACTTTGTGATGGATTTCATTTTCTGTTTTTCAGGCCAGGAGGGCTTTACGGGCTTTGAGAGGGCTTGTTAGATTGAAAACACTAGTTGAAGGGCCAGCTGCTATTCGGCAAACAGCAAATGCACTCAAAAGCATACAAAATATATCTCGTGTGCAGTGTCAAATCAATTCCCGAAGGATCAGGATGTCGGAGGAGAATCAAGCTCTTCAAAGACAACTCTTACAAAAACAAGCAAAAGAACTTGAAAGTTTGCAGGTTCGGTTTACATAATGACATGATCTCTGTTATTAACTGGGATAAATTGAGCAAGTATGAAGCAACTAAGACAGTTCTACCTTTATAGTTGTGTTAACGTATATGTACTGTTATAACAGATAGGTGAGGAGTGGAACGATAGTTTGCAGTCAAAGGAACAAATAGAAGCAAAGCTATTGAGCAAGTATGAAGCAACTATGAGACGAGAACGAGCCATGGCTTATTCATTTTCTCATCAGGTACATATGGGGTGTTTGGATTTGCATTTTGGAATGATTGTCTAGTCATTTAGTTGTCATATAATCAGTTCCATACCATTTTAATGTCACACGTAAAACTACTATCAACATGTTATAATGTTCTTTTTGGTGAATTTAACTAGTAATTCCCTAAATAATCAGATATTTTATGATAATAAACAAGTTATTTAATAAATATGACAACTTTACATCCATGAAATTTCTTCTGATGCTCTGTATAGCTGATTATCTTTTTTCAATTAGTACCGTCCTAACATACAAGGGTTTATGTTGCTGCTGTATGTTCATGATGTCTTGAATCCTAATTCTTTAAATTGTTCTCAAAACAGCAACCATGGAAGAAATCAGCGAGAAACACAAACTTGCTCTTCATGGATCCCACAAATCCACAATGGGGTTGGAGTTGGTTAGAGCGATACATGGCCGGCCGGCCATTAGGCACACAAGGCGATAAAGATCATACATCCATTAAAAACGGTATCAACATCACCGGGTCGGAAATTGCAAAGTCTTACACTCGTCGCCAACTCAGTTCCACGCTTGTAGCATCACGGAAATTCAAGCGCGGACCTAGCTATAAAAGACAAGGCCTGGATGATGACTCAAAAAGCATTTTTAGCGTCCAATCTGAGATGAATAGAAGGCATAGCATAGCAAGCTCTTCAGTAAGAGACGACGAGAGCATGGATAGCTCTACATCAGTACCTAGTTACATGATGCAAACAAAATCGGCAAAGGCTAAATCAAAGGGTCAGAGTTTGTTGGGTCCTATTGAAAACGGTAGCGCGGAAAAGGAGTTTGGGCCAAAGAAACGGCTTTCATTTCCTGGACCGCCAGCTAGACCAAGGCGCCATTCGGGTCCACCCAGGATACAAAGCAGCAGGTAACCCACCATTTGTCCGGCCCCAATGACCGGTCCTACGGCACGATATTGATGATGTTTAGTTCATACATTATAGAGGTCTGATAATAAGAAAAGTTTGATAGTAGAGGGGACAAATTTGATTGATGTTAACTTAGTAGTCATTTCTTGAAAGTTGAGGTGTGTGAATTATAATTTTTTTAATTTATTATTATATTAATAAACTAGTGTTATACTAAGTTGTAGTAGTGGTTCTCAGTAGATCAATAGCTATATTTAGCTTGAGTAAACTGTTGACTTTTCACCAATTTTGATATTTCGAGACGCTCAAGCTCGTAGAGCATGAATAGCACAGCAGAGTCAAAAGAAGTCTTCTTAACGGCTTGCGGGCTACAGATTGAGGGACAGAGAGAATTGAAGTTTAACTATAGTTCTATGACTCTATCGTGTCAGTTATAGGAAACACAGTTTTGAGAAGCAAACACTTATGAGTGAAAACAAAGTAGGTTTGTTTGTTCTCGTTAGCAA
Source organism: Artemisia tridentata subsp. tridentata (assembly GCA_021014915.2). Taxonomy (NCBI): domain Eukaryota; kingdom Viridiplantae; phylum Streptophyta; class Magnoliopsida; order Asterales; family Asteraceae; genus Artemisia; species Artemisia tridentata. Next base: position 321,505,634 of record CP139505.1, read on the forward strand.
AGATTGAATTTGGATCATCATGAGGGGCTGACAAATTACATTGTCTGAGAGATTCCATGTGCAATGCAAGGTAATCATCCTTGGCAAAAGAGACTTTGTGAGCAGATCTGCCAATTGGTCGTGAGTGTGGTGATGCTTCAAACTTATTTCTCCATTATCAACCAGACCACAGATGAAATGATTACGTATGTCTTTGTATTATGTTCTCCTGTGGAAATCTAGATGACTAGATTCTTAGTCATTTTTACTGCCACTTCATTGTCGCACAAGATTACTGTCGAGCTAACTTGCTTATAAGAAACATCACCTTGTACCCTTGACCCTCCTAAAGCGGAATGCTTGACAAGTCGATGATGTATGAGCAGCTTACTCTACTTCAAATAAAGACAGAGCTACAAAACAGAGCAATGACATCAATGGTTATTCGCTTATTTGCATAAACTACCAACATCATTTTGATCACTGAATTATTGAGCAAACTGTAGACATTCATTAGTCAAAGAGGCTTGATCAAGGGTATAAGGTTTTTGAACTGATACTAAACACTCTGGATCATTTATTACTAATACAGTACGTTGCGACTTGAGCAATAAAAGTAACATGGCTGTAGAAAAATTCCATGAACATAGGTCAAACAATGAGAATGAATTAAAAGATGCAACACAATTAACATGCCAATAAAACAGTAGAAAACATAACAGTGATACCAATACTATATAGAGTTGGCTAGGACCAACTTGGTTCAATCCACCAATGAGGGGAAAGATGATATGTAGTTCCAAAAAAGTCCTTGAAGTGTTGTTGGATGTTTGCGCCATTGAATGTGTGATACCTGCATGTTTCGAGTGAATAGAATACTATCTTCTTGTTATTGGAATGCAGTATTGGAAAGTAGATCTTGTTCTCCATTTGCGGTGTTTTGGCCTCAATGCAAACACATGCGGTACCACAAATATAAATCATGTGCTTTCCTAAACTATCTATCTTTTCCCATTCTTGTTTAGACTCATTTAGCTTGAATACCTCAATAAATTCTCCATACTTACCCACAATGACTTTTAGAAGATCTCGATCACATTTCATTAGATAACATTGCGTTTGAGATGTGCTGCAACAACTAACTGGGGCGGTGGCTTCAACAAGCATCGTTGAGTAATTTTCTTTACCCAAATCTTTAAAACGAATAAGTTCACCCTCGCCATCCAAAGCATAAAGATCCTGTCCAAAAAATGTTGGAAAACGAATAGAACATGGATCAACATCAACACGGAGTGCACGCCAAGATGTTTCCTGAGCTACATAGTGGATCAAAACAACCCATTCATCACTTACTGAAAATCCAACAACCATACAATCAGGGGAAGTAGGCGGTGCTGAGAAACACGCACTATAAAAATAATAACCTGCATTTGGAAGCTTGCGAATATCACCTGTGAAGGGGTTAAAGAATACCATGCAACGAAATTCAGTGCTTAAAAACAGTAACCAACCAAACCTGGAACAACAATCAATTTGATAACCAACCAACATATGTAGATTTTTTATAATGTAGTTGTCACCCAAATTTGGATCAGTAAAAGTGATAATGCCTTGATTTTTGTCTAGCACCATTAGCCATGGTGAAATCAGTGAATAGGCCTGCAATCTCTTTAACGCTAATTCATCCCTCCATTTTTTCAAAGGTGCTGCTAGATGAAATCGTTTGGATGTAGCACGGAAGTTCATGTATTCCACACCAACACAATACTCCATAATCGTCTCCAAAAGATCTAACGGAAGATTGAGCAGGTGTGATTCCTCGTACTCGACTTCACCATCCGTAACTACTGATCTTGCCACTATCTCATCATCTTTTTGTTTAGAATCAACTGTAAACTTAGCTTCTCCATGATCATCTTCTAACCTACACGAAATATGATTCTAAACATACAGTTTTTACACAATATATAAACACAAATTAAATAAACAAGAATACCTGCATTCCCACAGTGACACATTGCTTGTTGGCAGCACTAGTAAAGGCATAGAAGATAGGGAGATGGTGTTATCTTTGACATGGTATGAATACAATATTTTGCCCATTTCGTCACGAATGTGAATATAACCCCCAAGGTCTGAGGCAATTGCAGGTTTGTAATACACCGAGTGATCCGAAAGATCCACAAAAAATACAGCGTCTTTAAGGTCTACCATTTCTTCCCACATTATCCTACTCAGATTCAGGAATGTAGAGTCGTCCACTTCTTTCCAGTCCATACCAGTCATGTCCAAGTCTCTAAATCTCTCCCTTTCTTCTGACTTTAGACTAGTCATGTCCAATTTAAAAAAATACACTCCTCCAGGTTTTCCCTCAATAAACGCTACTGTAATGCAAAACAACTCTGTACAAGATCCTTTTAGAAAACAAGTCCAGTGAGTACAACAATTGTAGGTTGGAGAAGGCTTTGCCCCTAACAGCAATAACTTTATTAAAACTTCTTTTTTCTTAACCACAATGTCAAGTTGTATGACAAAAGTAGCAAAAGAACCATAGGTATTGAAAGCATATACTTTACCATCGCAACAAGCTAGGTTATATAAGAATAAACCATCTTCACCTGTTATTCTCTTGAGCTGGCTAGCATACGACATTTCGATCCATCTTAGCTTCTTTCTTTTACCTACTAGACGAAAAAAAACAATGGTAGGTTTTTTTGCTCTTGTTAATAGGAGAACTGAATTTGGATCATCAGGAGGGGCTGATAAACAACATCCATCGATAGACTCTGAATCTCCGTCTTTTAAAACCAACGGGGGGAAATTAATCATTTTAGAAGTGACTGGGTTCCAAAGAGACCACATTACACTTTTTGGATGGTCAGAAAGAATAACCCAACCATGATAATACCCTCGAATATGTTTCCCGATCAACTCAGGGATTTGACACTGATATTTAAACAACGGGTCATGTAAAGTACAGAAAATCTGGTCTGTAGAACCATCTTCTTCAGCTCCTAGGTTCTGAGAAACCAACCATGGATATTGTGCAGGTAAGCGAAGTAACTGATCACCTACTGAATCATATGAACTAGGCTTCTGCTCCATCTAACATGTTCACAACAATTTTTCAATGTTAATATATAGAATAGAAGAGTATAGTATAAAAAGTAAACTAAAGTAACTCCCAATACGTCTTCCACGGGTTATGGGTCCCAATACCAGGAGGTTGAGACGTAGACAGCCTTACCCCTACCTAAGGTAGAGAGGCCTGTTGTACCAAAGGTATAAATATAGAAAATTTAATTTTCAAAAGTGCCTCAGAATATCATTCTTTTATCACTTATTATAATAAGCCGGGAGGAACTCCAATACTACTATATTGGCTTTTTCGCTTAAAAACAAGCAATAAGGTATAAAGCAACCCAAACATTGTTATAGTAGATGCTGATTTAAGAAGCATTAATAAAGAGACGAAAGTGAAGTGGTAAAGAAGATGGAAAGGGAAAGGAAAGTGAATTAGAACTCGAGAACTGAGCATAAGATCAAAGGTTGAATTCATACCTTACAAGATTCAAGACCAAAACTTTCAAACCTAAAACCAAAAAATCAAAACAATGTATATTATTTTATTTTATAGGCATAGAATTGGTGTTGGATTTGAAGTCCGACATGCACGGGTATGTACTATGCAGATTTATGTTTCTAGTTTTTAAATTCTTTTATCTATTCCATAATTATCCTAAAAGTAATATGGTAACTAGATAATATCAAATCTGTCCCGCTAATAGTTTTGCTAACCATATAACTGAAGTAACAACATATAATAAGATCGTAAAAAGTTGAACCAATTACGGTCATTTATTTTTTAATCAAAAAAAATAAAAAAATAATAAAAAAAAAACTTTCACCGTGTTTTTTAAAAATTAAATATCTCGCAAACCGTTAATCGTTACGCAAAACGAATCATACAATCGCGACGAGAATTAAATCATCTTTCTATAGACGGGCACTTCGATATACTTTCGAGAATTTTTTTTTTTTATATTTTTTTTCAGTGAAAAAATCACATGTGATTTGTGAGAAAAAATCACATGTGATTTGTATCACAAATCACATGTGATTTCATAAATCACATATCACATGTGATTTGTGATACAAATCACATGTGATTTTTCTAGACATAACTAGAAAAAAAAAATCAAAAAAAAAAATTCATCGAAAGTATATCGAAGTGGTCATCTACTGAAAGATAAAAAAAAATACTTCTATAGTTTTATTCTTGTCAAAACTATAACAACATTTAATCATATACTTTTTGGGAAATTTGCATTTCTATGACTCAAGATGCCTTTTATTTTCAACTTAACTCAACTTTGTGACATATTGCTAAAATTATGATTTTTTGTGACGAAATTGTCCTCTTTTTTACATGCAAATTATTACTTATGCCATTGCTGCAAAATCACTCTCTTTCATGCAAATTACACTACCATCGTTTTCTGATCTTATGTATATGTAAAATTAGAAAGTTTTGTTTTTATCAAACAAATTATACCAATAAACGTTGTTGGGAATAAAATGTTCAAAGTCAAAGAGCCTGCCAAAGATGTTAAAGAGCCTGCTAGTTGATTTTGAAGAGTATGAAGATGTTCTACCAGTACCTTCTGGGTAGAAGGTACTGCTAGTTGATGAAGAGCCTGCCAAGCTTATGTCAAGTCGATTAGATATTTTGTAATAGATATTTAGTTGAATTATTAGTCTTTGTACATTGTTATACGTTATGTAGAAGTAGTTTAGTCTTCTGTGGTGTACAGAAGAATATATCAGAGTTGTACATTGGTAGTTGTATTTAATTGTAGGCGCTAATATAGTCAAAGTATAGTATTATATTCTACCACTTGATCAACTTGTAATAAGGTGTCCTTATCTTATAAAAGGATATCTTAGTCACACTTCATGCATGCATCTTTATCAACTATTAACCAAAACCAAACTATCTCTCTAGTAACTTAGTTACTCAAATCACAAATCCTTTTACAATCTTAGATTCAATATTACTTTGTAATCCCGGTGATATTTAGATCATCCGTATTATTTCATCAATAATATTGAATCATTTTGTGTTAACCAAAGTTGTGTTCTTTGTTCATTGCATACTCACGTTTACTTAAACTCATCACCTTGTGTTCTTTTAAGTGTGTTGTAGTAGATTCCGCATGCTAAACACATTCAATACATAAATATCTTTAACAAACAAAAACCTTTCCACAAGTGGTATCAGAGACAGGCTTGATATTTACTAATTTAAAAGAACAATGGATGTTGAACATATTCAAACAAATGTTGCAGCTAAACTTCCATTACTTAAGCAAAATGAGTTTGAAATGTGGCGACTAAGGGTGGAACAATACTTTCAAGTGCAAGATTATGCACTTTGGGAGATCATTGAACAAGGCAACTCATTTAAACCCTCAATCACCACTACAACAGTAAATGATGCTCTTGTAACACAAATACAAGACCAACCATCAAATGCAGATGAAAAAGTTCAGAAGAGAAATGATCTAAAAGCAAGAAGTATGTTACTGATGACTATTCCAAATGATCAGCTTTTGATCTTTAACAAATACAAAGATGCCAAAACCCTTTTTGAAGCTATTGTGGCTAGATTTGGTGGTAATGATGCTACCAAGAAAACACAGAAAACACTTCTCAAACAACAATTTGAGAACTTCACAGCCACAACCAATGAGTCTTTGGACAGTATGTTCAATAGACTTCAGAAGCTTTCAAGTCAGTTAGCCATCCATGAAGTGATGATAACTCAAGAGGACCTAAACTCTAAATTTCTTAGGAGTTTACCTTCAGAATGGTCTATGCATGTTATTGTCTGGAAGAACAAGTCAGATATTGACCAGATGAGTCTTAATGATCTCTACAACAATTTTAAAATAGTAGAGCATGAAGTAAAGAAGACTACTGGGTCAAGCTCAGGAAATATGGCTTTTGTTTCATCCCCAAACATCTCAAAGGTTGATAATGAAGAAAAAGGTGGCAGAGATGAAGGTACTGCCAACACAACCTTTGGTACTGCTAGTACTTCTAGTAGTACCAAATCCATTTTAGATGAAACAATAGGGTGTGCTTTTCTTACATCTCAACACAATGGGTCCATATTAACATTTGAAGATCTTCAAGAGATTCATCCTGATGATCTTGAAGAGATGGACATAAAGTGGCAACTTTCACTTTTAAGCATTAGAGCCAAGAAGTTGTTGATGAGGACTGGCAAGAAGATAATGATAAATGGAAATGAACCTGCTGGCTATGATAAGTCAAAGGTGGAGTGTTACAACTGCCACATGAAAGGTCACTATTCTAGAGAGTGTAGAAGACCTAAGAAGCAGGATGACAAGGGTAGAGGGTTTGACAACAGGAATAAAGGAAGCTTTGAGAAGAGAGGAAGCTTTGAAAGCAAGAGTAAGGTTGTTGAAGTTGCTGAGCCAAAAGCAATGGTTGCTATTGATGGCATGGGTTTTGATTGGAGTTTCATGGGTGAAGATGAGTCAACTTCTGATGAATTGGCTTTAATGGCATTCTCCACCCCTGAGGTACAAACTATCAAATGTTCTAATAATTGTGAATTTCTTAAAGAATTAGAACTTATAAGAAAATCTTATGATGCACAAACATTAGAACTCAGAAAAACCCAACAAACATTATTTGATTATAAGTGTGGTATGGCCAAACTAGAAAAACAAATTATTCACTATAGAGAAAATGAACTCACCTTTACTGATGCTAAAACTGCTCTTAATAGACAAATATTTTTGAAAGATTCAGAAATAGAAATGTTAAGGACTGAGTGTACTAAAGTGACATTGGCTAGAGATAATATTCAACTGACTGTTACTAAGTTGGAAATTGCTTCTGAGTGTACTAGGAGCATAGTAGAAAATCAGATGAATAAAAGAATAAAATCAGGGATAGGATACAATAAATGTCCACCTCCTTATAGAGGAATTCCTTGTCCCCAAGGTAGTGACCTTGCTGCATCAGGTTTACATGAAATCATCAACACACCATTAGCTAAACCCGTAGTGATAAGTGAACCTTCTGAGAGTACTAAGAATGCCTCACTCTCCAAGGTGCTCACTGATAAGAGACCAGATGTCCTAATTATTGAAGATTGGGTATCTGATGATGATGAAGATGAGACTATTCCTATCAAAGGAATCAAAGTAGGACCAATCAGTCCTAAAAGAGTAGAAGTTAAGGCTAAGGCTAAAGCTGTTTTGAAAACAGTTGAAAGTTGTGAAAAATGTAATAACAAACCTAGGGGAAGCCAAAGAAATTGGAACAACCTTAAGTCACAACAACTAGGTGATGACTTTGTTATGTTCAATAAGGCTTGTTATTATTGTGGTAGCTTTAATCATCTTCATGCTTATTGTAATAAATGGGTTTCTGGGAGTAAATCAAAGTCTAAAACAAATGACACTCACCCCAGAAAAAGTTTTGTTAAGTCTAACACCACAAATGTTAAACATACTGTTAGACAAAATAAGCCTGTTATTGCAAAACCAACTGATAAGGGTACAAGAAACACTTTCAAATGTGTACCAAAAGTTGTGAATAGTCCTATTCAAAAGAAATCTGTGGTCAAAACACATATTTGGACACCAAAAACCAAAGGTCCTACTAGACCAAAAGGTCCTGCTAGACCAAATGGTACTGCCAAAATTGGTATTGCCAAAATTGGTACTGATAGACCAAAGACCACACAATGGATTAAAAGGGAAAGTGCTGTTAAGTCCTCAGCATGTTGGATTTGGAAACCAATCCAATCAAAAGGTGCATCAACAATCCTGAAAAGGTTTGATTTCATTGATGCAAGAGGCAAACCCAAGTCTGTCATGGCTTGGGTACCCCAAGGAAACTAATATGTTTATTCATGTGCAGGAACATTCATCTGATATTGGAGATCAAGGATATGTTGATAGTGGATGTTCAAGGCACATGACAAGCAACATGTCATTCCTCTCAGACTTCAAAACATTTGATGGAGGATATGTTACCTTTGGGGGAGGAATAAAAGGAAAGATCACTGGTAAAGGTACTATCAAAACTAGTAAACTAGATTTTGAAAATGTATATTTTGTGAAAGAACTTCAGTTTAATCTCCTTAGTGTCTCACAAATGTGTGACAAAAAGAACAATGTTCTATTTACTGACAATGAATGTATGGTTCTTTCTTCTGATTTTAAGATGCCTGATGAGAGTCAGATCCTTCTTAAAATTCCAAAAAGGAACAATATGTACAGTGTCAATTTAAAGAATATTGATCCAAAGGAGAGTCTAACTTGTTTGGTAGCAAAAGCATCATTGGATGAATCTATGCTTTGGCATAGAAGGCTTGGTCATGTAAACTTTAAAACAATCAACACTATTGCAAAATATGATTTAGTAAGAGGTTTACCCAAAAAGATTTTCCAAAACGACCAATCCTGTGTTGACTGTCTAAAAGGCAAACAACATAGAGCTTCTTGTAAGCCCAAGACCCAAAACTCTATTTCTCAGGCTTTACATATGCTTCATATGGATCTCTTTGGTCCTACTAATGTGTGCAGCTTGAATGGAAAAAGATATTGTCTGGTTGTTACTGATGATTATAGCAGATTTTCATGGGTTTTCTTTTTAAGATCCAAACATGAAACTAGTGAGATACTTAAAACCTATATCACTGAGGTAGAAAACCAATCTGATAAGAAAGTCAAAGTCATCAGGTGTGACAATGGGACAGAGTTCAAGAATAGAGTTATGGATGACTTTTGCAAGGAAAAAGGCATAAAAAGAGAGTTTAGTGTAGCTAGAACACCTCAGCAAAATGGAGTAGCAGAAAGAAAGAATAGAACACTTATAGAGGCTGCTAGAACTATGTTAGTAGACTCTAAGTTGCCTATTTCATTTTGGGCTGAAGCAGTTGGTACTGCTTGTTATGTGCAAAACAGGGTTCTTGTGACAAAGCCATATAGAAAGACACCTTATGAACTTTTCTTTGGTAGAAAACCATCTTTAAGTTTTATGAGACCTTTTGGTTGTCATGTCACTATTCTCAATACCAAAGATCATTTAGGCAAATTTGATGGAAAAGCAGATGTTGGCTACTTGATAGGGTATTCCTTGCAGAGTAAGGCCTATAGAGTGTTTAACACTTGCACTAGGCTAGTGGAAGAGAATCTTCACATAGAGTTTCAAGAGAAACTAACAAATGTGAAAGGAATTGGACCAGATTGGATGTTTGATATTGATAGGCTTTCAGAATCTATGAATTATGTGCCTGTTTCAGGTACAAATACTAATGATAATGCAGGTTTTGAAGACAATGTTGAAACTCCTAAAGATCAAGATTTCATCTGGATGCCAATTTGGAAAAGTTTGGATCTATCTTCAAGTCAAGAAGAACCTTCAAACACAAGAAATGAAGGTACTGAAGAAGATCAAGGAACTCAGAATCAAGAGAATCAAGAAAGTGGTGCAAATGACAATAGTACTGCTAGTTCTTCAGATGGTCCTGCTAGTTCAAGTATTGATACTGCTGAGCCATTGAATGTTCAAATAGATGATTCTTTACAAGAAGAAGTGGGGATTAGCAATCTTCCATCTACATATGAAGTTCCTAAAACACCCAACACTAGAATTCTCAAAGATCACACAACTGATGATGTGATTGGAAGCATAAATTTTGGTGTTAGAACAAGATCTCAAGTTGGTTTATCTCAAGTCTTATCTTCAGATGAAGAAGGGTTTATCTCCTCTATTTATGAAGAAAAGTATAATGATATTTCCAATATATGCCTGTTTTCATGTTTTCTATCTCAGGCTGAACCCAAAAACATAAACAAAGCTTTAGATGATGCAAGTTGGGTGGAAGCAATGCAAGAAGAGCTTCTCCAATTCAAGATTCAGAAGGTTTGGATATTGGTTGATTTGCCCAAAGGTCATAGGGCAATTGGAACCAAATGGGTGTTCAGAAACAAGAAAGATGAAAGGGGTATAGTTATCAGAAACAAAGCTAGATTGGTAGCACAAGGATATACTCAAGAAGAAGGGGTAGATTATGAAGAAGTGTTTGCTCCAGTTGCAAGACTTGAAGCAATTAGGCTATTCTTGGCCTATGCTTCATTCATAGGCTTCACTGTCTATCAAATGGATGTTAAGAGTGCATTTTTATATGGTGAAATTGAAGAACCAGTATATGTATCTCAACCTCCAGGCTTCATTGATGCAGAGTATCCAGACAAGGTTTATAAAGTTACCAAGGCTTTGTATGGCCTACACCAAGCTCCTAGGGCATGGTATGAAACATTGGCTTGTTTTCTACTAGAAAGTGGATTCCAAAGAGGCAGGATTGATCCAACCTTGTTCATCAAAAGAACAAAGAAAGACATCTTGCTAGTGCAGATTTATGTTGATGACATAATCTTTGGATCAACAAACCAAGACTTGTGTGTAGAATTTGAAAAACTTATGCATAGTAAGTTTGAAATGAGTTCCATGGGGGAACTTACTTTCTTTTTGGGTCTCCAAGTGAAACAATCCAAAGAAGGCATATTTATCAGCCAAGATAAGTATGTAGCAGAGATCCTAAGGAAATTTAATTTTGCTGATTCTAAGGTTGCAAGTACACCTATGGATCCAGACAAAGGGCTACTCAAGGATGCTGAAGGGGAAGATATGGATTTGCACAATTATAGATCTATGATTGGGTCTTTGATGTATCTTACATCATCAAGACCAGATATCATGTTCTCAGTATGTGTGTGTGCAAGGTTTCAAATACATCCCAAAATCTCTCATCTCACAGCAGTCAAAAGAATCTTTAGATATCTTAAGGGTCAACCTAGGTTGGGTCTTTGGTATCCAAGGGAATCATCTTTTGAATTGGTGGCTTATTCGGATAGTGACTATGCTGGTGCAACTCTAGACAGAAAATCCACAACTGGTGGATGTCAATTTCTTGGTTGCAGACTAATCTCTTGGCAATGCAAGAAACAAACAATGGTGGCCAACTCTACAACTGAGGCAGAATATGTTGCTGGTGCAAGTTGTTGTGGGCAAGTTCTTTGGATCCAAAATCAAATGCTTGACTATGGGTACAATTTTCTTAACACCATTATTTATATTGACAATAGCAGTACTATATGTATCATTAAAAATCCAGTTCAACACTCAAAAACAAAACATATTGAAATCAGACACCATTTCATAAGGGATTGCAATGAGAAAAGGTTAATTCAAGTTGTTAAGATTGATTCTGAAAAGAATTATGCAGACCTTCTCACCAAAGCTTTTGATTTAGGAAGATTCAAATATCTTGTAGGAGGTATTGGAATGATAAATCTTTGAAAAACATGTGTTTTTGTTCATAAAATTAACTGGTTTTGGCTTTTAAACATGGTACTGCTAGTTAGTCAAAAGGTCCTGTTAGTTCATAATTGGTCCTGCTGATATAAAATTGCTATGTTTTGTTCATATTGATGCCTAAATGTTTAAAATTCTATAGATCAAGTGCTCTGCACTTTGTTCTTTTGGTTTGCAACTAACACATTTCAAGTTGATAACAAAACAAGAGTTCTTCCAAACAAAAAGGGGCAACAAAAGTTATATAAATCTCAGGGGAAATAACCATCTCAGGGGAGGATATGATAGCCCAGAATGGAAGAAAAAACAATTTATGAAAGGAAAGACAAGAGCATACAAGATGATGCAAAGTTGAAAAAGATAGAGTTAGATCACATATCTAGAAGGGATGAAGCATTTCTCAAGGAGAAAGTTCTATCTAGATCAAACTAAGGAAAGTTTCAACTCAAAGGCATGACATTAGATGATTTCACTTATTGAACCAATCATCCAAGATACACAGCATCATTGCCTTTTTAAATTTCCTCCATCCAAGGAAATTGCACCATCTTTAGGCCAATATGGCTTTTGGTATTCATCTCACCAAGTTTTTACAAACTTAAGAGTTGGCTAGTCCATAAGCAAACGGCTTTTGGTAAAGACAAATCAAATCCGTTGATGGTTGATAGTTTACCAAAAACTATATGGTTGTTAACTAACCATACTTAATTGTAAATAGTTAGCTAGTCCTTAAGCAAACGGCTTTTGGTAAAGACAACTCAAATCCGTTGATAGTTGGTAGTTTACTAAAAACTATAAGGGATTCTTATAAAACTTTCAAAGGTACTGTTAGTTCAAAATTGGTACTGCTAGAGTAAAATGGTACTGCTAGATAGCCGTTGAGCCTGTCAGAAAAAGTTTTAGCCGTTGGGCCTGGTAGTTAAAATTAGCCGTTGGGGTAGTTATGTAAATTACTGATGATTATATTATATTATATTTCACATATAAAAGATCTTTTTAACCGCCTTTTCATTTACTTATTATAATCTTTCTTAATGTCGGTTAAAAGTAATTCTCACAAATCTTCTTTCATCAGTCATTCTCATAATTCACATACATCTTTCATCTTCTACCAGTACTACCAACAAATCCCACCATCATATTCAAGATTTTCATTATGGCTTCCACAGTTGTTCTAAACTTTGTCCAACGTCACAATCAGTTAGCATTTTTGGAGAAGTCAGAGGATAATGCCTCATTTCATCAAGTAGTGGATTTTTTAAACAACTCCTATATCAGGTTTGCTTTACTAGTCAATCCCACTATTTATGAAACTCAAATTTTACAATTTTGGCAATCTGCTAAAATTAAAACTTCTGAAAATGGGGAACAAAGAATTAAGGCCAAAGTGGATGGTAAACATTTGACTCTTACTGAGTCATCCATAAGAAGACATCTTCATTTGGATGATTCTGATGGTATTAGTCAGTTACCAGATACTGAAATTTTTGAAAATTTACAAAGAATGGGGTATCATGCTGAGTCTAACAAACTCACTTTTCTGAAAAAGCATCTTACTCCACAATGGAGATTTTTGATTCACACAATCCTTCACTGTTTGAGCCAGAAGAAAACCTCTTGGGAGCAATTTAGTGGAAACATGGCTTCTGCTCTCATTTGCTTAGCTACAAACAGAAAATACAATTTTTCAAAACATATTTTTGAAGGGTTGATTAAAAATGTGAAAAGTGAAACAAAGTTTTTGATGTACCCAAGATTTATTGGATGCATCATTGGAAAATTAAAACATTTGTTACTTCCCACAGACTCAATCTTTGACACACCAAAACTTTCTCACAAAGTATTTTCAAATATGAGAATTGGTTTTAGAGGGGAAGATATTCCACTTTTTGATGAAATGTTACCACAACATCCAGAAGAACCAACACCATCAGCTGAAACACCATCATCTAGTTCTTCACATGGTTACATTTCACCAACACATCAACCATCACCAATACCATCTCCAGTACCATCACCAACACCACCAACATCATCACATCATGTATCACAACCCCAATCACCTCAGACAATGAAAGAACTAAAGGAGAAGGTGAAGATCTTAGAAGAAGCTCTTAAAAGTCAAAACAAGAAGTTTTCTGAGATCAACATCAAATTAGTAAAGAGGGTAAAGAAATTGGAGGAAAAAGTGAAGAAGCTAAAGGGTAAAAGATCTGCAAAGGTTGTTTTATCTAGTTCTTCAAAGTCAGATGATGATAGGATAGGTCACTCTTCCAAAAAGGGGAGGAAGGATAGTTCTGAAGATGAAGAGGAGGCTCAATTTGAATTCCATGATGGAACTCAAGTTTATGATGAAGAGCCTGTTGGAGCAGGGCAAGAGCCTGCTAGGCAAGAACAAGAGCCTGCTAGGATAGAGAGGCTATTGGCTATGGGGTATAAAGGGTCTGTTGAGAGAGTGTACAAGAGAAAGAGGGATTTAGAGCCTCAAGAGAATTTGTTTGTTCAAGGGAGGAGTTTTGTTGCTGATGAGCAATCATCTTCTCCATCACAAGATCCAACTCCAAAGGATAAGGGCAAAAGCATTATGATTGAAGATGAGCCAAAGTCCAAGAAGTTGAAAAGAACTCAGCAAATTCATATGGCTTTAGGAGAAGAAGAGGCCAAAAGGGTTCATGAAGAAGAGCTAAAAGCACTTGAAGCTTCAAGAATGCTTGCAGTAATGAAAGAGCAGAAAGATGCTGAAGATGCTGCTCAGACTTTTCTTGATACTCAAATTGCTCAAGAAACCTTTGATGCTCAGATGTTATGGATTATTAATAATGATCCAATTGTGAGAGGTCAAGCAGCAATTATAGTAAATGACAAGAATCTCAATTCTGATGAGAAAACAGAAGAACTTGAATCTTTCATCAACAAGAAGTATAAAGAAGCAGCTCTGGCTGACATTTTTGAAAAGATGAAGGAAAGTCAGAAAAGAGGTTTTAAGGTGGGACAAGCTAAGAAAGATCAGGTGATTTTTATGAAAAGGTTTCTGAAAGGTCAAGCAAATTGGACTGATTATCAACTTAAGAAGAAATCTGCTGATGAAATCTTCTTCCTGTATCTTCAAGCCTACAAAAGTCTTTACTACAAAGTTCCATCTGATGTACACCCCTCAATGAAGAAGAAGGATGCTCAGAAGAAAGAAGTAGCAAAATTGGACACAGAGCAAGTAAGTAAAATGTTGATTACTTTGCCTACTATCATACATGCTGATCCAATTAGTTGTAGACGACCTATTATTGATTGGGAGATCAACCATGATAGATTAGGAAAATCATGGAAAATAACAAGGGTTGGAGGACAGTTTGCTATCTTTAAGAATTTTGAAAATTTAGTTAGAGCATGTGACAGAGCAGACTTGGAAGAATTGTGGAATCTAGTGCAGATTAGGCTAGACACAACTTCTAGTTCAGATGCTAAGGAACAGGAACTATGGGTAGAATTCAATAGGATGTTTGATCCTGAACCCAAAGATGTTCATTGGAAATTTCCCTATTATGATTCTTCAACATCTTGGGAATTTCTAAGCCATAGCAATATTCATCATCTTTACACACAGAGTGGGATAGAACTCTTTATGTTGGCTGAGAAAGAGTATCCACTTAGTTATGAAGTGCTTAAAACTATGATCTCCAAGAGATTAAGATGTGACAAAGATGAAGAGAATTCAGAAATTGTTCAGAGTTTGCTAAGGAGCATATCTGAGCAATATGAAAGAAAAAGGAAGAACAGAGAGTGAAGGTTTTTGGAAGAGTTCCCTCAAATCCTCAAGGTATGTATTTTATTCATCAGAAACTTGTGTATTTTAATGGAAATAACAAGTTTAGGGGAGGATTGTTGGGAATAAAATGTTCAAAGTCAAAGAGCCTGCCAAAGATGTTAAAGAGCCTGCTAGTTGATTTTGAAGAGTATGAAGATGTTCTACCAGTACCTTCTGGGTAGAAGGTACTGCTAGTTGATGAAGAGCCTGCCAAGCTTATGTCAAGTCGATTAGATATTTTGTAATAGATATTTAGTTGAATTATTAGTCTTTGTACATTGTTATACGTTATGTAGAAGTAGTTTAGTCTTCTGTGGTGTACAGAAGAATATATCAGAGTTGTACATTGGTAGTTGTATTTAATTGTAGGCGCTAATATAGTCAAAGTATAGTATTATATTCTACCACTTGATCAACTTGTAATAAGGTGTCCTTATCTTATAAAAGGATATCTTAGTCACACTTCATGCATGCATCTTTATCAACTATTAACCAAAACCAAACTATCTCTCAAGTAACTTAGTTACTCAAATCACAAATCCTATTACAATCTTAGATTCAAGATTACTTTGTAATCCCGGTGATATTTAGATCATCCGTATTATCTCATCAATAATATTGAATCGTTTTGTGTTAACCAAAGTTGTGTTCTTTGTTCATTGCATACTCACGTTTACTTAAACTCATCACCTTGTGTTCTTTTAAGTGTGTTGTAGTAGATTCCGCATGCTAAACACATTCAATACATAAATATCTTTAACAAACAAAAACCTTTCCACAAACGTATTTTTTTGATGAAGCGAAAAGTGTACCGCTTTTAAGGGGTCATTTAAGCCCTAAATCGTATTTATTTGATCAAATATTGCCCTGAATCGTTCCTTTTGTCATTTTAGGTACTTTTGAGGAGAAATCTGGAAAAGGAGGCATTTTGGACGTTTTTTCAGCATAAAAGTGAAGAAAACGACCAAGTCTCAAAATTGTGCTGGAAATTACCTTTGACGACGTCAGGATTATCCCTAGACGGCGTCATGGCTTGGCAAGAAAAGGTGGATGTGAAAATTACTCATGATAAGCCAGGGAAATTTGCATGGGAATTCTGACGGCGTCACCCTTTAATCTGATCAAGGTCGTCACGGCTTAATTTAAAGAGGGACGGCGTCACCCCTAATTCTGACGGCGTCAACCCCTGATAAGCCAGAACGGATTTTGGAGAGCTAAAGAGGGACGGCGTCAAGAAGGTCATCCGGGAACCCTAAAAGCGGCGAGGTGACGGCGTCACACTCCATAACGTGACGCCGTCAGATCTGAAAGTCTATATATAGTTTTGCAATTTTTTGTCATTAGTGTGGAACTTATTGAGGAACTTTGTGTGTAAAAACCCTAAGACGAATTTGGCAGCTTTTTCAAGGCTTTTTGCCTTGAGATCTTCCATGTTACATTGAAGATAAGTTATCAATTAATCATTCAATATGTCTATGTGTTGTTTGATTCTATCTTGTTCTTGTCTTTTGTTTAACATGCTAGGCTAGATTTATCTTGTGTTTGCTTAGATCTAATGAAACCTAGCTATTGATTATTGGTTATTAGTGTGTTGTTAGTTGTATTGGATGATTGTTCATCTATGTTAGGCTTAAGAAAACTGGCTAACTTCCTATTCGGTAACTTGCTTGAACGTCTTAAGAAACATGAACCAATGCGTACTAAAGGTTTTTATGGTTGTATTTAATGCACAAGCGAATTCTAGTGATCCCATGTTAGGAGCTTCCTAGCCGGCTCGACATAGGAGTGAAGTAGGAGCTTGTAGAGTTGGGGAAGTACGTACGCCACCCCACGAATGGTATTAAGGAATACACCCGTCATCCACGCAACTAATACACACTAATCAACCGGTAAAAGATAGTTAGGGAGTAAGGAAATCTAAGTAAACACATTTATCTCCACATAAGTTTTCACCAACCTTTTCATTTTTGTTATTTTATTTTATTTGCATTCGTAGTAACTTGGGTTAGTTGACTAGCAACTAATTCCGCCCACTCTTTCAAACCCGAGATTTTACTTGCTTTCATAAAAATATAAAAACATAAAAAGAATCTTCTCTCACCCTTAGACCTATTAGAGTAGTTTTTCACACCTAACGAACACTATTCCCTGTGGAGAACGATCAATCCCTCGTACTTACCACTACACTATACTACATCGGTCAGGTACACTGCCTGGTGGGGTTGTAAGCCTCTTGAGATCCCTTGAGAGGTAAAACCTGTTGTAAGGTTGCAAAACCACGCATCATTTTTTATTCTTTTTAATTTGATGTACATCCATTTTGTGGTTAAAGTTTTCCTTTTTTATAATTTTTCCGCAAAATATCGTAATGTATTCGTAATTAAGGACTTTTCATTTTTTATGAACATAAAAAAGTTATAACTTAAAAAACAAAAGGAGACAAAAGAATGACATATTACAAATTAATTGCGAAGTATTACGATATTAATTACTAATATTTCGCTCTCTTGGCATGACTTTTCACTTTACTACTTTTATTTCCTTTCTCTGACACAATTTTTATCTCATTACTAATTACGGAGTAATAAAATATTATCTCTTTTCTCATACAAATTTATTGTGAAATTTAATTACAAATTTTTCTTTTCTTTAATATCTTTTTAAAAACATTTACCCACTCTATGAAATAAATAAAAGTAATTAAAAAATTACTAAACAATTTATATCAAAAATATTAAAATGCAATCAATTTCATTTGAGATCAATTTTGCTACATTTATAAACTTTTAAAAATTCCGATTCTTAACTTTTAAGGTTTATAGAAACCATTTCGTAAAAAAATTCATTCGTAATGCATACAATATCAAAAGCCTTGAACCGGAAATAAAGGGTCAGACAATGGTGTAAGAGTGTGTGAGAGTTGTTTTGTATGTAAGGAGAGGGTAATCTTTGTATTTAGAAGAAGAAAAAAAAAGTCATAGATCTGACAATATGCTACAAAGTTGAGTCAAGTTAGAAATATGTGACATCTTCGGTAATAGAAATGCATATTTTCCTTCTTTTTATGTTTGAACGAAAATTTTGTTGCACATCTATACCACCCATCTCACATATAATGTCTTATAAATGTCTCAAACGAAACTTGAACCTATAACTTTTGAAGTCTTCTTACTAAAATAAGTGATATGTTTACTTTAACAAAATAAATGATAATTAAAAAGGGGTTAATAGCCACTCACATATCATTAGTCAACAAATCAATGGTCAAGGAGCCAAACCCGTTACGGGTCAAAACTAAAAGGAGAGGATCCGAGGGAAAAAGAAAAGTTTAGGGACTAAATTCGTTATATCCAACAAACCACAAGGACTATTTAAGTAATTAACTCTAATTTATATGTAGTTTGATTAAACTGTTTTAACACTTTTTAGCCGATTTTGATCTTTCCAAGTCGCTCAAGCTCATGGAGCATGAATAGTGCAGCAGAGTCGAAAGAAGTCTTCTTATCAGCTTGTGGATCTCCCTTGAGTTCGACAACACCGTAATGAGGAATAGTCAAGCTGACGTGACACTCAAATGTATTAACCGACGTTCTTTTGTCAACAGTGTCACTACATTCAACTAGTGATGATGTAAAGTTAGGACTCGGCCAACGCATTTTCTGGCACAACTCGTGAAGTGTAGCTCTTGGTCCTCCTTTAGTAATATTGATCGACTTTAGGACTGCAGACGTAAAGTTCATAAAAAAATCATTATCATGAAAATGATTCATTGAAAAGGATTTGTAGTATTTTGTTTTAAATGTTAATTACCTGAAGGTGAAGAATGCTCATTGTTAAGAAGTAGATGATCAGTTAATGCTCCCATTTGGTGCAATTTCTTGCACGCCTCCAAACATACATTCTGTTTCGCAAGACGGGTTGTCTTACAAGGAGGACCAGTAATCGTGTGAAACTTAGCATTGGGCGGTAACGTCATTTCACACTCATACAAACCTTCCACTTGTAGACATTTAAAATCTGGCTTCGGTGTGTAGACCCTATGGAAGTATAGAGCAAGTAACTTATATCAGAATTTAAAGGACTAATGAAATGAAATTAAATTAAAAGGAAAAAAATCATACTTGTCCCGTGGGAGTTTAGCACAATATTGATGAATGAGACTAATACTAGAATCTGCAGTGATGGAAGCTCCTGTTGACTCAACATAATACGTTTCTGTTTCTTTCAAATTAGAAGGTTTTGTGACACATGTGTTAGGGTCTCGATTTTTAGCTCTATCCATCATGGTATGCTCACTTTGAACAATGTCACAAACATGTTTTCTTTGTTTTTCATTCTCCCTGGATCATAAAACTTAATTATATATAAATCTACTTGAGTTATGACTTATGATAGATAAAAGTTAATAAAGTTTCTGTTACCTCTCAAGCATTATGATAAACTTAGAGTCACTTTTACGAGCTCGTCCCCGTGATTGGACAATGCTGCGAAGCGTTTTTGGCATATCAAAACGGATCACAGTTGAACATTTTGGGACATCAATACCTTCCTCAACAACATCCGTAGCAAATAGTAGATTCACCTAATTAAAGGTCATATTCGTTTACTTAAATAAAGATTTGAAGCAAAAACTTTTTTCTGACAGTTTAGATTTTGTTTCTGAATGTGGATATTCATATACCTTTCCTGAGCGAAAAGATTCGAGAGTCTCATTTTGATGGTTTGGTGACATTGCATTTCCAGTCAAATACGAAGCTTCTAAATGAGACAAGTCTGCGACTCTTTTCACAATTATGTCTAATACTTTAGCTGTCATAATTCTTTCTACGAATATGATGCACAACACTTGTGTAGCTTCCCTGAAAACAGAACACATTCGAAGGTCAAACTTTATTTTGACATTCAGAAAAATTGCTTATTGCTTTTGAAATTAAATAATTCACATATTACTAACAGATAAGCTGTTTGGATAAACAATCGCAAACACCCTAAAAATGTTTATTTAATGTACCCGAATGACTGGAAAAGTTGAAGGAGTTCATATAGTTTGGGTGAGATATAGCCAGCTGCAACTATCTTTTCATAATCACATCCAGTGTCTAAAATATTCTCATGGCCTAATAGAATAACAAGAAATTTAAATTAGTAACTAGTATCATGATTCTGATTTATGAATGATAATGATAAAAAGTAAAAGGTACCAAAATCATACTACCAGTTGGCAACGATTTTCCAATAATAGATGATGCTTCCTCAAGAAAATGAAAATACTTTGAGAAGCTTCGTTGAAACGAATCACATCCTTCTACAGCTTTTGGTGCATTCTCGATACAAAGTTTAACAGCCTGAAAAAGAATAAATGATATCTAAATTAATCGAATACAGCTAAAGTTAGTTTTGAAAATGCATTATAAGCATACCTCATAAGCACACAAAAGGCCTAGTTCGTCAATGCAATAAACGATCTTGGCGTGATCGTTACACAGTCTCATTCTTAGTTTTTTATCCACATCGTTGAACTTACTTTGCAGTTGCAGTTCGAACTTTGGCGGGAAACAATGAAAAAGGTTAAACTGCTATTATTGATAAGCATCGTTCATTCTGTTTAAACTGTTATTATTGACAAGCATCGCTCATTCTGTTCATTGTTAAGAAAAAAAATGTATACCTTTAATCGTGAGGATTTGAGTTCACCTTTGACTTCCGCATGGAGAAATTTAGATGGATGATAATAACAATATCTTTCTAAAGCAGATGGAGTAACATTCTCGAGCTCTGTCCTGTTCCTTAATGCATAAACCTGCACATTTTTGAAATTTAGTTCGAAAATAATAATCGAATAAGGTTTTATTAAGCTTGATAAATGACATATTATTACCACAGAATCCAAGACACTTTCGAGTGTCTTTATCTGATCTTCACAGTCTTCAGCAGAACGGACACCTAATGCAATATAATATGTTAGCTAATTAGCATAAGCTTTAATGTTCTGTGCATAATAATCTAAAAAGGAACCACAAATTTAACCTTTTTTTATTACAGGGGATGCAGTCATGCCAAAAATCTTTGGCTTGCTTGCGGCTTTAAGATAAAATTCCTTTGTAAAAACAAAAACTTTAGTAACATTTATCTTTCAATAACAAGCCCGTATATCCAACATACTGATGTAATAGATAATTACCTTCATTATGTTTACGTAAGGATGACTACCACTAGCACGGTGACATTCATCCATGATCAATAAACTTATCATTTCAAATTTGATGAATGCCTTCCTTAAAGTATCCAACAAAATCTGAGGTGTCATGACCAATACCTGTGTGAAAAAAATAATATAAGAAAGAACATAGAGTCGTATAATCTCTATATGCAAATAAAAGCAAGTGACTGTGTGATACGATTCATATTTATCTTTTTCTATTGTTTGGGTTTGTTTTTATTGTTTGGGTTTGTTTTTAATTATGTTTGAGTATGGGGACTAAATTGTATTTTTCCTTGCTATTTATTTGGAATGAAAGGCTGATCAAATCAGTCAGAAAATTAGCAAATACTCTTTCTAAACTTGTGTTCTTCTTCTTCACTGTTCTAACCCTATCACTGTGTGAACTAACTTCAATAAAATATTTATTCGAAAGACTTTTGGGGGGAGGAGGGGCAGCGGGCGCGGGGGGCGCGTTTGGGATTGCTTATTGAAACTGCTTATGCTTTATGAAATAATCTTATGCTCCAGTTTGGAAAGCAACTCTCAACCTGATTATTCAAAACTGCTTATTTCACCCTAAAACTGCTAATTTGTGGTATCACGATAAGTAGATTAGCAATTTTAGTAAGCAATCCCAAGCACCCCCTTATAAACAAACTCACTTGATTTTTATTTGTCACTTGTTCCCAAGCCGCAGCATCCCGTTCATCAACCTTCTTCCCATGGTAAAAATCTACCACGAGGTCTGTGTTTTCCTTAATAACATTGAATTGCTGCAATGCAGATTTGTTAACATTATAATCATACATCTGAACTACATATTGTTAAATAAATAAATGAACATCATTAAAAAAATGCAATGATAAAAGTTGACTTTTGGAGTCAAACATAGTCTTTACAAAGCCAAAATTGACTTTTAAGGTTTCACCAAACTAGCACAAAGTTTTGTCCAATAATGATAATATGTATACAAAGACGTTATCAGTTAACAAATTTATACTTCAGAACACATATGATTCATAGTTGACCTTAAACCGAAGTATGACAATCTAACAGATAACTGGTATTAGTAATATAAACGTAGAGACCTGTTGAACGAGATTACGAGTTGGGGCCAAGAAAATAATCAGTTTCTTTTGAGATGGTTGCTTTTTAAGCGAACGTGCAACTTCTTTAATGATCATAACAGCTATCATTGTTTTTCCAGCACCTGTGTCAAGATGTGCTATAGTATTTCGCTTCATAGCCACCTTAAACACATCCAACTGATACCTATATACAGAAATAACACAAAAAATATATGTTAAAAATCAAATTGTAACATACTTCACTGTTTTTTTCATTATATACG
This sequence comes from Artemisia tridentata subsp. tridentata, assembly GCA_021014915.2. Classification (NCBI taxonomy): domain Eukaryota; kingdom Viridiplantae; phylum Streptophyta; class Magnoliopsida; order Asterales; family Asteraceae; genus Artemisia; species Artemisia tridentata. Next base: position 321,528,392 of record CP139505.1, read on the forward strand.
AACTATATATACTTTTTAACCATTGTAGGATCACATAAAAAGCGTTTTTAGCGTAGAAAGTTTAAAACACTCAAACATGCATTGATTATCAAAATTTATAACACTGATGAACATTGCCTTTTTAGCGCTATTCGTGTTTTCCGTATGTAACATAAGATAATTTTGTGGAACTGTATGAGCTAATGAGAACACAACCCATTTTCATCATCTTTTTTTTTTTTTTTTTTTTTTTTGGGTATCCATGGTTTCGGACCTTTTGACACCTGATCCACGGGGTTTGAACCCACCCCCGCACAAACTCAAATCGGGTCCCTCCCTTTTAATGAGTTTAGCGTGGCCACTTGAGGGTTGGTTGCACATAGCGGGAATTGAACTTGAGACTTCACACATCTTAGAGTGATAGCACAAGTCTTTTTGACACTAGGCCACCCCTAAGTGCTTAACCCTTTTTCATCTTTTTAACACTTTTAGGATATTATCAACTCGATTATGGCTTATTTTAAGCACATAACCTTAACTTAATAAGCTTATAATGCCTACGAATAAAAAACCAAACACTTCCCTATGTTACCTAAATATAAGTAAAGAAACTTACCCTCTAGGCATCCACTTAGTTTTTGGAGTCGTCACAGCTTCCAAACTACATCAAACAAGCTCACATAGGTTAAAACATAATTTCAACTATTATGCACAACATTTTTTAGTACAAATTTCATAAACTCGAAACACTTACAATGGACTGAGTTCTTTTTGATTTGAAGTATCATTCACCATTGTTTCAAATTTTCTTTTCAAAGGGTATGTTAATGTCTCCGGTGAGTGCATTTTGTGTGTGTTTTGTTATGCAAGAACACTCTAGTCCTTTGTATGTTTTCTTAGGAAATTTTATAATGTTGTACAAGTACAACCTTATTTTTAGAACACTACAGGTACAAACAACTTTTGCATACCTTTTTTGTGTGTTCTATGGAATCTTGTTTGTACACAACTTAAGTTAACCATTATCTTTCACCTCATTAATTAGTGTAGAGGGTGTTGGAGCGGGAAGGTTTTTTGGAGCGGGAAAGCTCCACGAGTGTAGAAGGCGTGGTCGGGTGTTTTCCATTACATCGGTTTTACATCATCATTTTACACTATCACTTTTTTTTCCTTCTCTTTTCCCTCAATTTTTGCAACACGTTCTCTTTTCCTTTAATTATTTATTTTTTTATTTTTTATTATTTAAAAATACTCCTAAAACACACATACCCACCATACAATACACACAAAAGAAATAAAATACTATTTATCTTTCTTGGTGAACGTGCTTTTCATTCGGGACTAAAGTCCTGCTCGGCATATTTTTTTCACTTTGCTGTAAGGTTTGCATTGGGTTTGCCGCAAGGGAAAGGGGATCCCCGCTTGTTTTCCCGCAGTGCACCCTGCACACTTTGAGAGAGAGTATTATTTAGTGGTTGTTGTGTGTAGTTATTTGTGTTTTATTGAAATATGAAATGTTACATTAATGAAATAAATATAAAATTTGTTGCAGTAAAAAACCTAAATTCCATTTTGGGTTCTAATGAAAACGCACTAAATTCCATTTTGGGTTCTAAGGAAAAATGAGTGAGACACAGCGCACACAGACAGAAGGCGAGCAAAGCCTTGCACGTACTAATTGGTTACTCGTGTCCAGTTTTATTATTTAGGTTAAACGAGAAGCTGATAAGTGGCACGACGCACGCAAAACCCCGCGCTTCCTTGCGCGCGCCCAGCTACCTACATTTTTTAGTTTTTGGTTTATTTATTGCGTGCACCCAACTCTTTACTTAATTTAAATTTATTGTATTCATTGCTATGTAGCTCATTGATTATTGCGTGAGTAGTTAAAGGCAAGATACGTTAAATGCTTTAACATTTTTGTACCCTGAGATCAAAACTTTTCAGAACTGTAAGACATAACAGGTCCTTCTTCATATGACCTGACAAATTTATTCATCATTTCATCCTATTGGTTCAAGTTCAGACCTGACAATTAAAGCACTCCATCAATCAGCTTTTTTCTACTTTGATATATCCATATTTACTACATCTTATTCTTGTTGTCTGAGTACAAAGATTTGTTTTCAAGAATCAAGTATAATACGTATATATTTAAACAAACCAATGACAAAACTCCATGCAAGTTAAATAAGTTACAATATAAATTTGTGTTAACATGACTACTTTCTTTATGCATTGATATTTTTCTTTTGAACTTTATGATTTGTTGTCCTACACCAAAAGCACTTTAATTTAGCATCTATTATTGGGATGATGATGATGAACATGATGTGCAATGTTGATAAAAAAAAAGCTTTCGTACTTGTAAGAGTGGTAGCAAAACAATTATCTTGTACACCGAAGTAACATATGATTATTTTAGGGGTGCCAATGTACCATGGAGAAAAATTGTAGCCTCGACAAGTCAGACAACATCTTCGTTTGTTTTTGTGTCAATCAAGCTTTCGATATACTTATGAGTATTTCTTTAATACACATTTACCGACTTTGCTAAAACACTGTTCATAAACACAGTAGAATTGTTAAAGCAATGGTTCTTGAACCAGAATCACAACCACAACACCTCAAAGTCACCCAACCAACCACCCCTTGGTGAGATCTTTTATTACTAATAGTCAAGAAGACGAGTCCACAAAACGTGTGCTCACCAAACAAATACAAACATAAAAGATTGTCCCTTTCAGAAGGATCCAATCTATCACACTACAATAAATCTGATACAATAATCCTCACTACAACTCTCTTAATAACCAAACTATACCAGACTAGTTGATCAAGATGATCAAGACTGAAGATCACAAATAATGCACCGACAATTCAAGAGAGAAACCCTTGAAGTGAGAGAGAATAATATGACTGAATGAGGCGGCTAGGGTTGAGTTCCAACTTAAATAGAAGCTAATTACACTTCAGCCCTTGTAGATATCAAAACCTGTCAAATGCAGCTAAACATTCAAACATAAGTTAGAAATGACATATTTAGCCCCTTTGACTAATAAACCACACATAAGCTTGCAACTCTCAACATATTTCAACACCCCCTCTCAAGCTTATGGCTTGAACATATCAACCAAACCAAGTTTATCACAAAACTGCTTGTGTTGAGAAATACTTAACCCTTTAGTAAATATGTCTGCCACATTATTAGCAGAAGCTACTTTCAAAGTCTTAATGACCCCAGAAGCAACTTTCTCCCTAACTAAATGCAAATGTATTTCAAAGTGTTTAGTTTTCTCATGAAATATTGGGTTAGCAGCAATTTGAATAGCAGAACTGCTATCACATAATAAGTTTGCAGGTAACAGACTATCCATTCCAAGGTCCTTTAAAATTTTAATAATTCAAATAAGTTCACAAGTAGTAGATGCAAGACACCTATACTCAGCTTCAGCTGAAGACCTTGAAATAGTGGCCTGCTTTTTACTTTTTCAGGAAATCAAGTTATTACAGAAATAAACACAAAAACCTGAAACAGATTTCCTAGAAACTGGACATTTTGCCCAGTCTGCATCTGAAAAAGCATACAAACTCAGCCTATTACCATACCTAAACTGAATACCTGTACCAGGAGCCTGTTTCAAATACCTCAACACTCTAAGAGCAGCAGTAAAATGAGAATTAAGAGGAGCATGCATATGCTGACTCAAACAATGAACAACATAAGAAATGTCAGGTCTAGTAACAGACAAGTATATCAGCTTACCAACCAATTTCTGATACCCAGTCATATTAGACAAAAACTTGTCAGTTTTAGTCTCAACATGGCTCAATACAATATTCTGCTGCATAGGAGTAGCAGCAGGCTTACATGCCAACAGACCATACTCATGTAACAAATCCAAACAGTACTTTCTTTGAGACAGACAAATACCAACATTATCATCAATAACTTCAATACCCAAGAAATATTTAAGAGGACCAAGATCCTTGATCATGAATTTTGAGTTTAAGAACATTTTAAACTTTTCAATTTCATCAAGGTTATTTCCAGTGATAACAATACTATCAACATAAACCAATAAAGCCAAGAAAGTTCCACTTTTATTCTTAGTGTACAAAGAATAATCACTAACACTTTGTTTAAAACCATTTTCAATCAAAGCAGTGGTAAGTTTTTCATTCCACTGCCTTGGAGCCTGTTTTAATCCATAAAGAAACTTATTCAACTTACATACCCTGGTTTCACTTTTATCATAATAACCAGGAGGCAACTACATATAAACATCTTCATACAAATCACCATATAAGAAAGCATTATTAACATCAAGTTGAAACAATGGCCATTTATTATAAACATATATAGCAATCAAGCATCTCACAGTGACCATTTTAACAACAGGACTAAATGTTTCCTCATAATCAATTCCTTCCCTTTGATTAAATCCTTTAGCAACAAGTCTAGCTTTATACCTATCAATATCACCAGATGACTTGTATTTAAGTTTCCACAGCCACTTACAACCTATAGCAGACCTACCCTCAGGCAATTCATGCAACTCATAAGTGTTGTTCCTATGTAAAGCTTCCATTTCTAAGTTCATAACTTCTACCCATTTAGGATTTTCAGAAGCTTCAGCAAGATTCTTAGGCTCACAAGACTTATTTAAAGTGGTAGAAAAACACAAATTTACTTTAGACATATTAGAATAAGAGACATATTTCTCAAGACCATACTTCACATTACTACCAACAACAAAATCATTAAACCTAGCAAGCTGACTCCTCTATCTAATAGACCTTCTCAAATTTGTTGCTTCCATTTGAATTACATGATCCTCACCATTGAAAACATTTTGAATGCCCTCAGAGGTGATAGTATCATCTATTTGGGTTGCAGTGGTTGCACCTCCATCATTAACTGTGTTAACACAGTCATCTGAAGGTACCATCACACTACCTTCCACATTAGAAGGGTCCCCCTCTTCATCATTGGGACTTTCAGACCCATGGATGTCAAAAAAGTTTAAACTATTTACTCTACTTTCATCAAAGTTTAGCTCAGATTTATCAAAAACATTTTCAGATTCAATTGACACAGTTGTAGACTTCATTTTGAAAGGAAACACAGTTTTATAGAACCTAACATCTCTTGCAAAAAAGACAGACTTACTTTCCAAACCATACAGTTTATAAGCCTTTTTTACACTAGAAAAACCAATTGAGACACATTTTTCAGACTTAGAGCTAAACTTATCATTTGAGTTCAAAATAGTAGAATAACATAGACATCCAAAAGATCTGATATGAGAGAGACTAGGATCCTTACCATAAACTAAAAAATAAGGAGAAGCACCAGATAAGACAGAGGAGGAAAGCCTGTTAATCAAATACACAGCAGTTATAACACATTCAAGCCACATAGATAGGGGAATCCCCTCCTGAAACATAAGACTCCTAGCAACATTAAGAAGGTGTCTATGTTTCCTCTCAGCAATACCATTTTGTTGAGGAGTATAGGCACAAGAAGTTTGATGGATCATACCTAAATCATTAAACAGTTTAGATAATTGATTATTGACAAACTCAGTTCCATTATCTGATCTTATTATCTTAATTTTCTTGTTAAACTGAGTAAAAATGAGTTTTATAAAACTCTCAATATAACCAGTAACTTCACTTTTAGATTTTAGTAAGTATACCCAAATAGCTCTACTAAAATCATCAACCAAAGTCAAAAAATATTTAAATCCATCTCTACTAGTAACTCTATATGGACCCCAAACATCACAATGAATCAGATCCCCAACAGACTCAGTTTTATGATCACTTAATGGAAATGGCTCTCTAGTTTGTTTAGCCTTGTGACACATATCACAAGGAGACCTATGATCCATCTTTTTAAAACCAATTTTATTACCCAATACAAACAAGACTTGGTCAGTAGGGCGACCAAGCCTTTGGTGCCATAACTCACTAGAAATATGACAAACAAACACATAATTACTCATACCAAGACTAGACTCACCACAATTAGTTTCATCAAACAAGTAGAGACCACCAGACTCGCTACCAGTCCCCACAATCTTGCCCAGTTTCAAATCCTGAATGTAACACTTATGCTCATCAAAACCAACAAAAAATTTACTATCTTTAATCATCTTATTAACAGATAAAAGACTAACATTATATTCAGGAACAACCAAAACATCAAACAAGACAACACCAGTAGTAAGTCTAAGACTACCAATAGCAGATATTTTGGCTACAGTACCATTAGGATGCCCCACAGTTAACATAAGACTAGAAATATCAACAACATTAACATTATAACTCACAGAACCAGTTTTAGCACAGAAGAACTTTTCAAAATGTAAGTTAAACATCACATTATTATTGAAGAAACTAGGAGTTATACCTGCCATACTTGCAGACACATTAGCAGAGGGTTTTTCATTAATGAGACTCAAGAGTTTCATCATTTGATCATTAGTGAAAGACCCAGACAAAGAACCAGAAGAGGTAGAAGGTTGAGACACATCTGCATTACCATTAAACCTTTTGACAGAAGCAGATTGTTTAGACAGATTTGGGTTTCTTTTAAAGCCAGGAGGATAACCATTTAACTCATAACACCTCTCAATAGTATGACCAATCAGACCACAATTTTTGCAAACAAGATTAGGATTAGGCCCCCTATTACCATTATTATTATTGTTATTATTTTTTCTAACAAAATTATTAGAATTTGAGTTATTATTGGTCTTAACAACAAAAGCAGCAGGTTGGACCTTGCTGCTAGAACCAGTGCTAGGATGGAGTCATCTATGAGACTCCTCCCTAGAAACAACATTAAAGGCTTCTTTAACATCTGGTAAAGGGTCCCTAGCCAAGATATTACTGCTAATAGGTTGATACACATCATTTAAACCTATTAAGAATTGCATAAGTCTGATAAGCTGATTATGTTTCAACACACCCTCATGAGCAGCACAAGTACAAGCAGGTAACAAAGTTAAAGTGTCAAACTCTCTCCAAAGAGAATTTAACTTATGATAATAATCAGGCACAAATAAGTCACCTTGTTTCAGACTATGAATTTTGTGAAGCACATTAAAAATAACAGAACCATCAATCTTATCATAAGTTTCTTCTAACTCTTCCCAAACCTCAGAAGCAATTTCAGAGTAAACCTGCCCTAAGTACAACTCAGGAGATAAAGACCCAAGAATCCAGCCAAGAACAATGGCATTGCATCTTTCCCATTGCTGGGATAAGACAGGGCTTGTAACAGGTTTGACACAAGTACCATCAACAAAACCCATTTTATTTTTCCCTTTTAAAGCAATTTTCATAGTAGTAGACCATATTTTGTAATTATCAGACCTAGTAAGTTTGAAGTGAACAATAGGCACATTAGAACTATTACCAGAATGCAAATACAAAGGATTACCAACATCCAAACTACTAATAAGAACATCAGACATAATATCAGACAAGAAAACAGAACAACAAAGCACAAATAGAGAAACAGATCACAACAGACAAACAAAAAACAATCAACAAAAAAATAACCAACAATGAAACCAAATAATCAACCAAGAATAACCATGTAACACCCCAACCCGACAAGGGTAGAAGTATCACATTATGGCGACAAATCAAAGCATACATAAACACACAGCGGAAGTCTTAATAAATACATAAGAGAAAGTCAAGTCAACACGACTTGAATAATACATAAGTTCGAAAGATAAAGAAACATCCAAAATACGAATACAAAGGAAAATCATGTCCCAAAACAAAGTCATAAGATAAAGGTGGTCATCTAAGGTCAAAGCTCCATCTAACTCTCATCCCATCCAAAGCATAATCCAAAAGCTCCTAGCTTAGATACCTGCCGCGGGAAAAGAAACGCGGCTGAGCTTAAAAAGCCCAGTGAACAGATATATATAATAAACGGAAACGAACAAAAGAAACATAATGAAAGAGATATAAATAAGGTACAAGAGTAAAGGTTAGGACAGTAATCCACCACGAGCCCAAACAAATCAAATATCCAAATCCTGTAGAAATCCAGAGGGGATGCCTCTATAGTAACCAGATAATATGAGGGGTGTCCTCATGTATCAAAGTGGAGTGATCAGCTCCCAAATATGTGAAAGACGTGGATTGCACCCATCATCAGTCACCAAATACAAATATATCAAATCACATACAAATCAAATCTAGGATGCATCCATACGCCCCCCAAACAAATCATATTGGCCATAACAAATCATAGTGAGCTCATATCAAATCAAAATGGGGACGGTGTACAACATCACTCGAGTACACTAGAGTCATGCCACTGGTGCATCAATGACATGGCCATGTTACCTTCATGGCTAGGAAACAAATTTGGCTCGTAGTATCAAACTGGGGTCAAAGGTCAAAGGTTCAAATATCAAAGGTTCATATTAAAGCAAAGGTTCATATAGTCATAGTCCAAATCTCAAGGTTCATATCAAAGGTTCATATGTCAAAGGTTCATAGCAAAGGTCAAGGTCAAATCAAATCAGTGTTCAAGAGACTGAAGGCACCTTATTAAAAAGGGCAGAATATCTGTACCTTATTCCAAAAGCAAACACAACCAGAATGAATAAGATGAAGAGATCAGGTCCTCTCCTTCTTCACACCTAGAGGGGTAGAAAAGAATTACAAACCTTTCCATTTTAAGTAACTTTCCATTTTTAGCAAGTTTCCATATTTAGTAAGTTTCTATTTTTAGAAAGTTCCCATAATTAGAAAGTTTCCATAATTAGTAAGATTTCCATATTCTCAATTAGGTTAAGTCAATTATCAAAACATATTATGGTTTTAGGGCGTATTTTAACAAGTCATAAAGGTTTAGGATTAATTATGCCAACTTTACATAGATTAGGGTTTTAAGTGTAATTATATCAAAGTTAAAGTTCAAATATGAAAATATCCCAAGTAATCTGTTTTGAATCCATATTTATCAAGTTAACAAATTCAGCCCCTGAAGTTTCCCAATTTTACACTTTACACCCTTAAGTTATATAATTTACATTTTAAACCTTATAATATCCATAATTACACATTAGACCCTTAGTTTATCAAAATTACACCATGATCACTTATTTTATCATATTATACGAATCTACCCTTAAGTTTTCATAATTTACACATCAAGTCCCTCAAGTTATCAAAGTTACATATTTAACCCTTAATTTACATTTTCAACATTTAATTATCAATAATTACATATTAAACCATTAAATTACCAAAATGACACATAACCCCATGAATATAGTTTATTACTCAAATCAACCCCAAGTTTCTAGAAATTACATATTTAGTCCCTTCATTTTAATTATTTACAATTCGAATTATACTTTATTAAAATAAACATTTTAATCCTTTTAAATATAAAAATTACACATGACACCCCCAACATATATTTTATTCGAATAATATGCAGTCCAAATTAAGTTCTAAAAATAGCCCTTGAGTTTTAAAAGTTACAAAACACCCCCTAAATATTTAAACACCAAGCGCATAACATTTTATTTAACAAAACCCTAACCCTAAATATACCAATCATTCATCAATCGTAACATCATCATTAATCATCATTTAATCACTCAAGAACAGCCCTAAAAGTATAACCCTAAATCGTTTTACATTTTTTTTTTCTTTTCTTTCTTTTCTTTTCTTTTAACCGATAATACAATTAAATCCAAAATAATTATTTTAGGCCTAGACAATTCGACATATCATTTTTACCAGGTTAATATGATTATATGGAGTCCAAATAAAATAGATATCAAGCCTCAAAAATTCGGATACAATTATTTAGGTTTTAAACACGATTTTAAGACTTAATTCACAATTAATTCGTAGATCATGCATGGGATGATTTTAACATTTTTCATGAAGCTTATATGATGCAAGAGACCTGAGAAAAATACCAATTCGAATTTAGGACGTGGAGAGATAGACGTACGAATTTGTGTCACTCGAATGGATGAATCGACAAAGGAATTCTCCCACGACCACCACAGCACTCTACTACCTTAAAGCCAATTTTCACAGATCGTATATGATATGAGAAGCATGAGAAAAATAGTGAACGAATTTTATAGTGACCGATAGAATTGATTTGGAGTTTTACCTCAAAATGTACACGCGACAAGAGAATTTTTGCTGGGATCGAACTAAGCCACGAACACCTCCAAACCTATTTTTCTAGCCTTCTAATGGTGACCAAGAACACAGGAAAAATGGTCTGAGCCTTGGGAAAAATCGGATGTGAGGGTGACGAATTATTTGTGTGTTTAGGGTTTTGATAGCTTCGGTTTGTTGTTTTGGAGAGAATCAAAGGATGAGGGTTGAATATAATGAGTGATTGCCGTGAGAAGGGGGGGGGGAATGGCTACAAGATCGGCACTAAATCAAGACCCATTCAAATTAGTTTGATTTTCTCCAATTTACCAAATTTATATCTCTTTAATGATTTTAAAGGATTTTTATTTGTTTTACAAAAATAATATTCGGCTAGTTAAAGTGTTTAAGGGTCCAATTAATGTTTTTAATGTGTCATATGTGTCTTAATATCATATTGTTTCATATGTTATTTGTTTACAAAAATTTGGGATCAAAATGATACATTATAAGCTTATTTATCAAAGTTTTAGATTGTAAGGGCATTTTGGTCTTTTCACATGTTTTAGAATTTCTGGGTTTTACAAACCAATACCAAGAAGACAAAAAAACTACACTATCACTCACACCCAATTCAATCTGAAGTACCCAGTTCAACACCTGTCTGTGGGAAGAGCAGGTTTCCGTACCTCTCAAGGAGGCAGGTCAAGATGTTACCCATAGCGTTTGCAGTGTTACAACTAAAGTACTCAGTGAATTAAAGGAAAGAGAAACCCTTACAATGCTATAAAGAAACGCAGCGGATAGAACAGATCACCAACACTCTTGATTCACTTAGTTAAGTGTAGACGTATGGTCTGGACTGACCCACGAAAAGTGGGCCAGGCCCGGAAAACAGCGGCCCACTCTACGCCTAAACCCTAATCCATGCCCTATAAATATAGGGGTGGAATCCCCTTCTTCAGGACGATCTTCAACAGGTTACTCTAAACCTAACCCTAATCAACCTATATCGCACCAATACTAACTTGACCGTCGAAGGTGGATCCCGGGGCTACGGCCTCGGGTCCACTCCTAACGGATTCTCTTTGTTGACAAGTCTAAAAGGGCTCGAGAAGACGACTAACGGCCCATGGAGAGTCGTCGAATCAGTCCGCGCCAGATTATGTATCAACAGATTGGCGCCATCCGTGGGACCCGAAAAGTTTCGTGATCTCACATCACCGGAAAGCAACCATCGAGTTCAAGTCCGGTATTTTGATCTTTTACCTACAATACATATGTCACATGCATGATGCATGTAGCATTAACTCGTTTACTGTGCGAACAACAAGTTCCAACAGATAGGTACAATCTTCTATTTACTATATGTGTTTGTTAGTGGGCAATTAAAAGATATCCCATAGTATGCGTAGTTCACTGTTTGCAGATTTGATTGGTCAGCAAATTTTGTCATGCGCCATTATTAGTAGAAGTTAATTATAATATAAATCGACAAGTTGTTTTCTGCTACTAAATCGATTTGTTGTCTTCTGCTACGATAACGATTAATTATAAATCAATATTTTTTGTGCATATCTTTTTAAATTGGTAATAAGATATGTTATCTTTTAAATCGGTAAAGATTTTATGTAAATCTTTTAACTTGGTAAACACGATTTTACCTATAACGCACTAAGTCCGCACGATCGGACCTACTTTATCTTTTAGCCGCGAACAGCGCAGTCACGATAAATCTACCCGCGTTAGGCCGTGCGTATAGAGATCTTCGCAGACTGGCGCCATGAGCGCACTGTCACGTACAGGCACCACGATGCTAGTCAATCGCCATGAGCGCACTGGACAAAAGCCGTGGTCATCTGCGATCATCCACAAACGTTAGAGTCTATGCGGTCACGATACATCCATCTGCGTCTGTACGTGCGATTAAAACTATTAGTCGCGGTCACAGAAGCACGCCTTCTGTCGCACCTCTTTGTTGCGCACAGCGCGCACTAAAAAAAAAACAATTAATTATTTTGTAAAACCTCACGCTAGGTGTAATTCGCACTACTACTTCTCTTATGTGTTAATTTTACATGCTACGTGCTATATATATGCTATGCGCTAATTTTTTATTTCATTATCTTTTATATGTTGCGATGCGCAGCATATACTTCTAATATTTGCATTAAGTGTTTTTCAGGATTTGGATAAGTAAGTTTAATGCTCCTACACGAGTAGCACCATCAAACTTGGGGGGCTACCAGGGTATACACTGTGTCCGTACGCGTCACGCATGTGTATTTGGAAGCAAAGACGGATGTAATGTTCGCACCTTGTCTGCGCACAGCGCACATCTTTGTCGCGCACGGCGCACATCTTTGTCGCGCACAGCGCGCACCTCTGCCACAGAAGCACGTCTTCTGTCGCACCATGCTGCACCGCTACTGGTACAAAAGGTACGCCCTTACCCAGGATGCAGCATACGGAATCCACCTTCACTATTGTGAGACTCTCACAATCAAGGTCGCGCCAACAAGGACGCGCCAACATGGTCAGTACGCACTGCACCACAGACCCAGTGCGCACTGTCGCATTTGGGCTGCGCGTTATGGTCACGCCGTCATAGTTGGTTGGGCCTACGCGGCCACGAACAGAACTTAAGTCTAGCATAACATAGCCACGCACTATGTCATACTAAACTTGGGGGGCTTGTAGACGTATGGTCTGGACTGACCCACGACAAGTGGGCCAGGCCTGGCAAACAGCGGCCCACTCTACGCCTAACCCTAATCCATGCCCTATAAATATAGGGGTGGAATCCCCTTCTTCAGGACGATCTTCAACAGGTTACTCTAAACCTAACCCTAATCAACCTATATCGCACCAATACTAACTTGACCGTCGGAGGTGGATCCCGGGGCTACGGCCTCGGGTCCACTCCTAACGGGTTCTCTTTGTTGAACAGGTCTAAAAGGGCTCGAGAAGACGACTAACGGCCCATGGAGAGTCGTCGAATCAGTCCGCGCCAGATTATATATCAACATTAAGAGTGTTAATAATCAAGAAAAAGCTCCAATAACACCACAGGAATCCACCAGAATCAAGATCCCTAATTTGACAAATTAGGGTTTCAAGAAACCCTGACTAACAAATCCAAGAATCACTACCAAATCAACAATTAACACCAAGGCCGTTAAGAAAACGGCCTTAATTGAGCCCAATTGCACTTTAATCAAGAAATCCCCAAATCCGAGACCAAACCCTAGAAACCCTAATATCAAGATCCAACGAATATCAGTAACCTGTCTCTGATACCATGTTAAAGCAATGGATCTTGAACCAAAATCACAACCACAACACCTCAAAGTCACGCAACCAACCACCCCTTGGTGAAATCTTTTATTACTAATAGTCAAGAAGATGAGTCCACAAAACGTGTGCTCACCAAACAAATACAAACGGAAAAGATTGTCCCCTTTAGAAGGATCCAATCTATCACACTACAATAAATCTGATACAATAATCCTCACTACAACTCTCTTAATAACCAAACTATACCAGACTAGTTGATCAAGATGATCAAGACTGAAGATCACAAATAATGCACCAACAACTCAGAGAGAAACCCTTGAAGTGAGAGAGAATAATATGACTGAATGTGGCGGCTAGGGCTGGGTTCCAGCTTAAATAGAAGCTAATTACACTTCAGCCCTTGTAGATATCAAAACCTGTCAAATGCAGCTAAACATTCAAACATAAGTTAGAAATGACATATTTAGCCCCTTGACTAATAAACCACCCATAAGCTTGCAACTCTTAACATATTTCAACAAGAATTATATATTCTTTTATTGAAGATCTTTATAACATCTTCAAAAGCACCATTTGCACTTATGAGTCTTTTACAAATCATTCATATATTCATGAAAATAATAACTTAGCACCTAAACTTAATGTAAATATTATTATCATCAATCTTTTGAGAAATTTGTCTATTTTATAATTTGTAAATGATTTAAGATATTATAAAATGTTATTATTTATTTTTTTGGTGCAATGGTGAAAGTTATATTAATCTCCAAATGTTTTACAACATAGGATAACAGAATCTGATTTGGAGAGTCCCAAATACAGAAACAATACATCCATGAAACATACATCTGATATCAGATACTACTACAAGGATATCTGACAACTCTATTCTTCTGACAGAACTAACATACACATAGCAGTCTTCATCATTGCTGCTATTCCATTCATCACAGCTGTTTATTCACCATTAAAATGCACCAATACCATCTAGCTACATTTCCATTACTTCTCCCCACCAAGATTACTCAACCTGCCACCACAGTAATCAAAGTAGGAAGAAGAATGACATCACTAGGAACCCATAACCCATCCATTGGGGGGTTCTGCCAAACAACCTACATTTCCCTCTCTAGAAGGGCTTCAGTTGCTTAGAAACACTCACCCTCAATGATGACCAACCTATCCTCCTGTGCCAATGTATTGAGTGGACCAAGCAGGTTCATCTTTTACTCCTCGCTATTCCACTCATCATACATTGGCTGCCCCAGCCATTTACCCTTTACACAGGAAGACCCTACTTTATGGTACATCCGTACTGACTAGACCTCCTACTTAGCCAAACAAGTCTGTCTAATTTCCCCCTGGGCCAAATCAGAACAGACAAGAGGTTTATCATAGGTACAGTCATGCAGTTGGGACTCCAGGATGAAAGGTATCTTCTCAGTGTAATGGCCTGCAAGTGATAAAACCAGCTAAACTTAAGCTTAAGCTGGTGTTATCCATGTATCCAAACACCCCTTTAACAGCAGGGGAGAAACAAGTAACCATTCTTCCAGGAATCATCAACTGTATCATAGTGCCAAACACCCCTTTAGAACAGTTAACACAGTCATTAATCATCAGAAGTCTTTGTTAATACTCATGGAGACTTGCCATTGTTTGCATACTTCAATCACTTTACAAGTCCTCTTCACAGTCAGACTTGAAAGCTTTAGCCTCACATGATTAATTATATCAACCAAGACCACTTGATAACTTCTTCTATCATCACCAAACAGTCTCTTGTTTCTTTCTGTCCAAATAAAGTAGACACAAGCAGCTATGACAATTCTTCTCAGGATGCTCATGATTGATTTATTGCAAGGCAGCTTACTCATTTCATCAATAACTTCACTCATTGAATTGGACCAACTATCCTGTTTTATCCTTTTCTTCAAATCACACCATATTTTGCCAGAGTAGTTGCATTCAAAAAATAGGTGATCATGAGAATCAGGACACATCTCACATAAAGGACATAACACATGCTTTCCAGGATACCATTTGAGAAGCCTGTCTTGGTAGATAGCCTCTCCAATACAGCTAGCCATAAGATGAAAGAGTGTTTGGGTGTACCATGAGAGAACCATACCACCTTCCACCAAGGCACTGTTTATTGCAAACATTCCAATCTTTCCAAGCATTTTTGATAGAAAAGTTCACTTTATCTCCTGAATTAGTAATACAAAATGCTCTATCTGCACAGTCATCATTGATACTTGTTTTAGGTATAGTTTGGATGAAAGGGTACCTCAGTATCCAATTTGCAGGCCAATTCCAGTCACCATCTTTGATCAAGTCATTAACTTTGGCATCCAAACTTAGGTTAGCTTGCAGGATTTCATCATTTGAGATCATTGTACTCATTGCACCACCTTCCCACCATTTATCATGCCACATGAAAATGCTTTTTCCATTACCAATTTTGTGGAAAATGTGATGTTTAACTTTATCTCTCAATGATAGGATCTGCTTCCATCTACAGCTGGCATTACTTTCACAATTAACTTCCCATATACTTTTTCCTTTGAGCCTAAAGACATTAATCCACTTCACCCAAATAGATTCTTTGTTACTAGCCACATTCCATAAATGTTTAGACATAAGAACTTCATTCCAAACACCTAAGTTTTTAATTCCCTATCCCCCTTCTTTCTTAGCCTTGCAAATCTGCTTCCAAGCTACTTTCGCTTTCCCTCTTGATAGCTCCCCTTGGCACCAAAGGAACCCTTTTAAGAGCATATCAATATCTTTAAGCACAGACTTGGGGAGGATGAACACTGAAGCCCAATAGACCTACATAGAGGCTAGAATAGCAGCTATAAGTTGCAGCCTACCTGCATAGGACAGCATTCTGTTCTTCCAATTGTTATCTCATTTAATTTTGTTATTACACTACGATAACTCAAACACGTTGATACGTGATTTACTATACATTGTAACGAGCTCACACACGGACCATGAAAATCATTTATATTAATAAACCAAACGGATCCATACTACTATTCCTGGCCCAAAATTTGAGCCTGTTACTATTCAAAAGTCCAACCTAATTTTCATTTTCTTTTAATTTCACTCGGTTGATACACCAAAGATTTACCTTGATTTCTTTTAAATTCGACACATAATTTATACAACTTTTTACACATCTCGAATCTCCATACATCATATAATCAGGATGTCAAGTCTCATTTCCTAATTCGAAGGTTTGACCACTAAACGAGACACAAAGTAAAGGCCACCCGACATATGCTCGAGTCACTCGAATATTATACCAAACTCGACCAAATTAATTTTCGCCTAATACAATGCTATGTTTCTAGTCGAATAAGAGTTCACAAGTTTATTTCTCACCTTATTACACATTGTTACACGGTAATATAGTTGTTTGGACCCTATGGTCTATCGAACGCAACATATATATATATATATATATATATATATATATATATATATATATATATATATATATATATATATATATATATATATATATATATATATATATATATATATATAAATATATATATATATAAAAAACTCATACATAACCGAACCAAGCAAGCAACCCCCCCCCCCCCCTTGATACCTTCATACTCGATTATAACCTCATCTTATCCTCTAAATATCTCAAAAAATCTCTGCTAAGAATCAAATCTATCAACTTGCACTAATAAATATATTATACCTATACATACATGCATATATACTCGTATATGCACATACATACTTCCTCATTCACCCTTAGCCACATTTTCTCACATTATTTGCTACTGCCGAGACCCTTAAGACCCAGGAGCAATTTCCAAAATCATTTGAGCTCAAATCCAAGTCGAAAACATTGTTCCCGAGCCCTTGGTGATCGTTCTAACGTGAGACGCCAATATCTCTCGAATCCTAATCCTTATTCACGTATAACACACCACCTCCTTGGTGTAGTAATTCCATTTGAACCTTTTTCCATTCATTTTTATGAGTTCCAATATATCATGCATCCTTATATGCCTCATTCGATCACAATTTACTTTCTATGCATTTCTTACCTTTTCTCGTATATATTTTTCGTATTTACACATTGACCTCCTTCATGGATGGCTAGGAATACGAGTATTACCTTCATTCGACATTTATATTCACGTTAAAATGCATATTGAGACTCACTTTTATCCTATATTGCATCGTATATTTCATACCACAACATATATGTCATTCTATATTTTGGACCATGTAGTTACTCGACTATGAAATGGCCATATAAAATTGAATGCATACACACAACCCATCATTTTTATTACTCGTACTATTTCTTCATAAGCTTGTCAAACAAGCTGTGCAAATAAGCCATCGTGATAAGCTCTAAAAAGTCCATTTTAAACCCTAAAGTGATCGCTATATCGAGCAGCCATCTAAATCCTTTGTTTTATCGATTGGGCTTTAAACCCAATAAGCAGCCCTATAAGCAATTGCGATAAGCAATACTTATAAGCTGTTTGGTAATATTTTTAAGACCCTAAAATAAGCCCAAAACTAGGCCCAAGTTGCTTTTAAACCTAACGGATCAATATTTGTTAATGGGCCTTTGTTTGTCTCGTTAAGGCCCAATAACCAATTAATAAGCACTTAATAAGTTCTAGTCGCTAATAAGCAGTTCACTAAGACTCGAATAAGCTAATTGAAGCTACTGAAACTTTCAGAAAACTTAATACCTCATTTTTGTGAAATTTGGACTTATTTTGCAAAATATATGTCAAATCGGGTTAAAAGTGTAAATCCCACATACTTATGTTCTAAACTGCCATTTCAGTAAACTAAGGGTAGAAATTGGTCAAACAGTAAACAGGAGGCTGAAAATGTAATATTTGCCCTTTTTGGACTAAAAATGTAATGAGATACTAACTGAGGACTAACGGTGCAAAAGTTAATCCGTTAGGGTAGAAAGTGTAAATTCTATATAATTCAAGGACCAAACAGTAACAGTAATTCATACTCATTTCCATTTCATGTTTTTCACATTTTCATTTAAACACGAGCATTTTCACAATTCGTACAACATATTAATTACGTAATGTTATTTCCATTTCCATTTCATGTTTTTCATATTATATATAATGTTATTTTTGAACTTTAAGCATTTTAAGCATATCAAACACACACATCGCAAACCAAATCGTTATCCGTTGCTCATTTTCACACTCATTATTCGTATTGAGCCAAAACTGTCAAAATCTCAGACTTCACTATTATTCAGGTCGTGTGTTGGAGCCGTTCCCATAATTCAATTGATTTCACATATTCACCTTTGCCAGTTACACTCAAGGTGAGTCATAGCCCCACTATTACTCTTTAATACTCATTTTAAACTACTTGGGGTGAGAAACATGCTTACTTTTATGGACTATTTAAACAATGCTTTTGTTTGACAAACTATTACGCGCTGGCCTAAGTACTGTATCCCAAATTCATGCCCATACTCATGTACCGTTAATTCCTGCTGGAAAGCACGAGTGATATAAATAGATCTATTGAGGGTGACACCTCCATCCGTGTTGGAGAAATCAACAGTCCGGATTAGACAAGCGGATGTATACCATGTCGAATTACAAGTGACTAGGGATAGAACACTTGTCGGGCCTTATTATTACATGGACTCATCTCATGTAATTACTTGCACTCATCGCATGCATACTGTCGTAGCTTCGGTAACATGGAACTTAGCGCAGCTTAATAGCCTTTCGTATAACATTATACACATCGTAATGTTAACTCGTAAACTTATTGGTCCAACTTTACTGCTTTATGTAAATCTATGAACTCACCAGCTTTTAGCTGACTTTTAGCATGTTTTTCTCAGGTGTTTAGTTGTTGATATATGATGATGCAAGGCAGTGCTTGGCAGGGGCATAGGCACACTTTTGGAGTCTACACATAACACTCATGACCAGAGTTTTTGTACTATGGGACAACTTAAAACTATTATGGGCCTTGTTTTCCGCATTTCATAATTATGTAAAACTTATGTTTTAATTAATGAAGCTTTTAAAACGGATTAGATAATCCATTCTCTATTACTTGTGTTGTGATCCAAATACGTAGCACCCCAGATATTATTTCTGCTGCAATATGATTTCGGGGTGTTACAGATTGGCATCAGAGCTAAGGTTATAGAGAACTAGGTACACATAAAACCTAGACTATAACCGCTTTTTACAAAAACTTAACCTATGACCGCCATATGCCAGCCTGCCTTACTTGCCACTTTACTTGCTACTCTACTTATTATTTCAGCAAGCTTAGCATATACTTGCGTGCTACTTTGATGACACATATTTTCGTGTTAATGCCTAGCATATACTTACGTGCTACTTTGATGACACATACTTTCATGTTAATGCCTAGCATATACTTACGTGCTACTTTGATGACACATACTTTTGTGTTAATTGTATACATATACATATGTACTTATATTTTGGCTAATACTTTCTGGCCTTACACTAAAGATTTTAAGTATCTTCTATATACTTATACCCGTATACCATCTTTGTCACAGACCATGTCTTCCAAATCACTTGATATTACCGAAACTATTCTCCGTACTACTCGTACATCACCTACCCTTCAGATCACTCCAGATGCTGAAGATCCCTATGTACAAGTGTCACAACCACAGCTTAATACGGAACTTACTCTAAACACTCAGATACCACCACTATCATCACCTACTCACTCACCTCCACATCAGAGACTTAAGAAAGCTACTGAGTCTTATTCAGATGAAGAATTGATTGGTTGCCCGGCTACATTCGAAATGGGGCAGAGCTCGAGGGGAACTCACCAGGAGACAAGTTGGAAGGATATTGAGCCAGACTCTCCACTGTCTGACATTCCAGACTCCCCAATGCAAGACATCCCAGATGACGTATCCTCACTTAATCCCTCTGACTATGCTGTAAGTGCTCGTGATTCGATATGGACCCTTCTTCATCAGCAAGCTAGCACACTAGACGTCCACACTGATCAGCTGAAAAGGTTACAACCAACACATTTTGAATGGTATGATTGAAACATTGACACTTTGTTTAGGAGAGTCGATGCCGAGAGGCGAGAGGTGGTTGACTTAGGAATGAAGGTTGATGAGATGCAGGATATTTATAACCATGAGCTTTGAAACTTGGATTCCAGAGTCCGTTGCTTGAGTAGAGACCATGCTCAGACACATGGTAGGGTGGAAGACTTTGAGAGAACCCTATGGATAGCCAGAGACACGACAAGAACCCAGGGATAGAAGATTTCCGTCTTAGAGGCCATGTTGGCTACTCAGTTGAGGATGTGCCAGGAGTTCCAGAGACGCTTCTCAGACATTGAGACTGCACAATTAGAGCTTGTGGCAGAGATTAAGCATTTGCGTCAAGGGCGTAACTAGTATTAGATTCATATGTATCATTGTTGTACCCACTAAACCGAGTAGTCTTTGGTTAGTGTCCGATATATTTTCCAATAAGCTTGTAATTTTCAGATCTTTTAACCGACTTTTAATCTATAACAAGCGTATTTTGTTATATCTCTCTGTTATTGAATTCTTGATTTAATTCTTTCTTTCATACTCTACTGTAATACTATTCATTCGTGTGATGACTTCTCATACTCTCTTGCAAAATCTCATCATTTGTTACTTTCTTTTGTAGACAAATGGCTCCACGCAAATCAAACCATACTCGAAACGTAACTAATGCCACTCCCCCTCCAAATGTAGTCAAACAGCCAACTTTGGCACAACTTGTGGCACAGCAGGTGGCAGAAGCCATGGCCGCTGCTGCCAATGTGGGATCAAGCACTAACACCGGTGATAGAGCCGCGAGACCTACTAATGGTAGTCGAGGTTGCACATACAAAGAATTTCGTGCTTGTGATCCAAGAAGTTTTGGAGGTACTGAGGTAGCTGTCAGCTTGGCAAGATGGCTAGAAAAGTTGGAAACTGTGTTTCGCATCTGCAATTGCGAAGAAGAATCCAAAGTGAAGTATGCCTCGTATACTTTGACAGGCAGTGCTTTAACTTGGTGGAACTCTTACATGAAGTCATCAGGGATGGATATTGCTTACGCTATGGCGTGGGAGCAATTCAAGGCTTTAATGCTCTAGAAGTATTGTCCTCGCACTAAGGTAAAAAAAATGGAAGCAGAATTTTAGAACTTGAAGGTTCAAGGCACCAACATTGTGGTGTACACACAACGTTTCCAAGAGTTAGCATTACTATGTCCCGAGTTGGTTGCTACTAAGGCGCGAATGATAGAGTGTTACATCGGAGGATTACCCTTGAACATCAGAGGGAATATATTGGCTGCTAATCCTAATGACTTACATAACACAATCTCCATCTCTCACAACTTAATGGATCAGGTGATCCAAGATATGGCAGAAAAAGGAGGAGATAACAAAAGGAAATGGGAGGACAACTCAAGAGCCAACCATCAGCCAAACAAATGACAGGAAGTCGCTAAGGTCTATTCTGCTGGACCCAATGACCAGAAGGTCTATGCTGGAAAATCTCCTCTGTGTAACCGTTGCAAACTCCATCACAGCAGGCCATGCACCGTGAGATGCCGAAATTTTCAAAGAATCAGTCATGTAATCAAGGATTGCAGATCACCAGTTCTTGCTACTGCTCAGAGGGTGCCAGTGGCAAATCAAAGAGCTCCTACCGTCAAGGACAAATCTTCCATTACCTGCTTTGGTTGTGGGGAAAAAGGGCACTCCAGGAATGAGTGCAGGAAACAGATAAACCAGGGTAACAATGGGAATCAAGCTGCTGGAGGGAACCAGGGCTATGCAGAAAATGCCCGAGGAAGAGTGTATGTGGTTGGAGGAAGAGAAGCACCAGAGGACCCGAACGTTGTTACGGGTACGTTTCTTCTAAACAATCTCCATGCATCTATTTTATTTGATACCGGAGCAGATAAGAGTTTCATATCAAACACATTTAGTCAGTTGTTAGATAACATCCCTACAACTTTAGGCATTGTTTATGACGTAGAACTAGCTAATGGTAACGTGGAAAGAGTAGACACTATAATACGAGGTTGTACACTAAACCTGTTAAACCACCCGTTCAACATAGACCTTATGCCAGTAGGACTTGGTAGTTTTGATGTTATTATTGGAATGGACTGGTTATCTAAACACCATGCGGTGATCATCTGCGACGAGAAGATTGTTCGTGTACCGTACGGTAATGAAGTATTGGAAGTATTAGGAGATAGGAGCGACCGTAGAGTTACATCTCGATTGAACATCATATCATGCACCAAAGCTCAGAAGTACATTGAGGATGGATGTCTCCTCTTTGTAGCACAAGTTGAGAAGAAAAAGAAGGAGTCTAAAGAAAAACGCCTAGAAGATGTGCCAATTGTGCGTGACTTTCCTGAAGTCTTTCCCGAGGACTTGCCCGGACTCCCACCAGTCAGACAACTCGAGTTTCAAATTGACTTAGTACTAGGTGCTGCACCCGTAGCGCGAGCACCATACCGATTAGCTCCTTCAGAGATGCAAGAACTATCAGAAGAACTACAAGAACTCTCAGAGAAAGGTTTCATCAGGCCTAGTTCCTCACCATGGGGAGCCCCTGTTCTATTCGTCAAGAAGAAAGACAGAACCTTTCGGATGTGCATCGACTATAGAGAGCTGAACAAGTTAACAATAAAGAACCGATACCCACTTCCTAGAATTGATGACCTATTCGATCAACTACAAGGTTCTAGCGTGTATTCAAAGATTGACCTTCGATCTAGATACCATCAACTTCGAGTTCGAGAAGAAGACATCCCAAAAACAGCATTTAGAACCCGTTATGGACACTACGAGTCCAGGTTATGCCATTTGGTTTGACAAACGCACCAGCAGTATTCATGGATCTTATGAACCGGGTGTGTAAACCATATCTAGATAAGTTTGTGATTGTATTCATAGACGATATACTGATCTACTCCAAGAGCAAAGAAGAACATGAAAAACATCTCAAGATGATTCTGGAATTACTCAAGAAGGAGGAATTGTATGCAAAATTCTCAAAATGTGATTTTTGGATTTCCACTGTACAATTTCTCGGTCACGTTATTGAAAGCCAGGGTATTCACGTGGACCCTGCAAAGATTGAGTCAATTAAGGATTGGGCAACACCAACAACGCCAATTGAAATACGCCAATTCTTAGGACTTGCCGGTTATTACTAGAGATTCATCGAGGGATTCTCCAAAATAGCCAAACCATTAACCACCCTGACTCAGAAAAACATAAAGTACATCTGGGGGTAAAGACGAAGAAGAGGCATTCCAGACACTCAAAGAAAATTTGTGTAGTGCACCCATATTGGCCTTACCTGAGGGAAGCGATGACTTTGTCGTATACTGCGACGCTTCGCACAAGGGTTTAGGTGTTGTCTTGATGTAGAGACAGAAAGTGATTGCTTATGCATCACGACAACTCAAGACACATGAAAAGAACTACACAACCCATGATCTAGAACTGGGAGCAGTTGTGTTCGCTCTCTGGATATGGAGACATTACCTGTACGGCACTAAGTGTACAGTGTTTACGAACCACAAAAGCCTGCAACATATCCTAGACCAAAAAGAGTTGAACATGAGACAACGTAGGTGGCTAGAATTACTCAGTGATTACGACTGTGAAATTCGTTATCACCCGAGAAAAGCCAACGTTGTGGCAGATGCTCTTAGCTAGAAAGAACGACTCAAACCCTTAAGATTCAGATCACTAGGAATGGCGATCAGTTCACCTCTCCCATCAAAAATATTTGAGGCTCAGATTGAGGCACTCAAGGAAGAAAATAGACCAACTGAAAGACTCTATGGTATGCCAGAGAATGCAAATGGCTTTGTAAAGAGATCAGACGGAGTATTGTGCTTCAACGATAGAAGCTGGGTACCACTCTATGGTGGGATACGAGAGTTAATTATGCATGAGTCGCATAAGTCCAATTACTCTATTCATCCCGGAGCTGATAAGATGTACCTTGATCTAAAGAAACTATACTGGTGGCCTAACATGAAGGCGGATATTGCACTATATGTCAGTAAATGCTTAACTTGTTCTAAGGTTAAGGCGGAACATCAGAGACCGTCCAGATTACTAGTGCAACCTGAACTCCCTGTATGAAAATGGGAATGAATCACTATGGACTTCATAACCAAACTACCAAGAACATCCAGTGGATATGACACGATTTGGGTGATTGTTGACAGACTCACCAAATCTGCACATTTTCTTCCCATAAAAGAAACTGACAACATGGATCAACTCGCTCATTTATATATGAAAGAAGTAGTCTCCAGACATGGAGTACCAATTTTGATCATATCTGATCGCGACAGTCGTTTCACTTCAAACTTTTGGCAGTCACTCCAGAAAGCTTTGGGGACAAAACTTGACATAAGTACAGCTTATCATCCCCAAATAGACGGCCAAAGCGAAAGAACCATTCAAACTTTAGAGGAAATGCTCCGAGCTTGCGTTATTGATTTCGGAAAGAGATGGGACGGACATTTGCCCCTAGTCGAATTCTCGTACAACAACAGCTATCATACAAGTATAAAAGCTGCACCATTCGAGGCACTTTATGGACGTAAGTGCCGATCACCCATTTGTTGGACAGAAGTAGGAGACAGTCAACTCACAGGTCCCAAACTCATCCATGAGACAACCGAAAAGATTATGCAGATTCGTAACCAGATGCAAGCTGCACAAGACAGACAAAAGAGCTATGCTGACAAGAGACGTAAACCTCTTGAGTTCCAAGTAGGGGACAAAGTTATGTTAAAAGTTTCGCCATGGAAAGGCGTGATACGTTTTGGCAAACTTGGAAAACTAAATCCTCGTTACATTGGACCTTTCAAAATTCTAGAAAGAATCGGACCAGTAGCGTACCGACTCCAGCTGCCACAAGAACTAAACAATGTACATGATGTCTTTCATGTATGCAATCTAAAGAAATGCTTGTCCGAGGAAACTCTTGCTATTCCTCTGGAAGAAATCGAAATTGACAATCGACTACACTTTATCGAAGAACCTGTTGAAATCATGGACCGAGAGGTCAAGAGATTGAAACATAGTCGAATACCAATTGTCAAGGTTCGTTGGAATTCCCAAAGAGGCCCTGAATTCACGTGGGAACGTGAAGACGAATTCAAGGCCAAATATCCCCATCTTTTTGTATCTTCACCTGATAACACGAATTGAATGTCGGGACGACATTCAAATAAGGTTGGGAGACTGTGACAAATGCTAATTTTCCCATTTTAATAACAATTATCACTTTATCGGAAAATGCACACTATTTATTTTCTGACATCTATTAATGATTTTATCTTAAAAATGAGAGGTTATCTCATTTAATTTTGTTATTACACTACGATAACTCAAACACGTTGATACGTGATTTACTATACATTGGAACGAGCTCACACACGGACCACGAAAATTATTTATATTAATAAACCAAACAGATCCATACTACTATTCCTGGCCCAAAATTTGAGTCTGTTACTATTCAGAAGTCCAACCTAATTTTCATTTTCTTTTAATTTCACTCAGTTGATACACCAAAGCTTTACCTTGATTTCTTTTAAATTTGACACATAATTTATATAACTTTTTACACATCTCGAATCTCCATACATCATATAATCAGGATGTCAAGTCTCATTTCCTAATTCGAAGGTTTGACCACTAAACGACACACAAAGTAAAGGCCACCCGACATATGCTCAAGTCACTCAAATATTATACCAAACTCGACCAAATTAATTTTCGCCTAATACAATGCTATTTTTCTAGTCGAATAAGAGTTCACAAGTTTATTTCTCACCTTATTACACATTGTTACACGTTAATATGATTGTTTGGACCCTTTGGTCTATCGAACGCAACATATATATATATATATATATATATATATATATATATATATATATATATATATATATATATATATATATATATATATATATAATATATATATATATATATATATATCTATATCTACATATTATATATAACAGGATGCGTATGACGTCATCAAATGCATGATTGATGAATAAGCGCTTGATTGATGAGTAATCATGCTCTTATTCCACCTAAGCATGCCATGTCAGCAAAGTTTGACCACATTAATTCGACAGTTGACTTTTAAATCCGAATTTTTAAAAAATAGACACTAATAGGATTCGAACTTGGGTTGTTTATAAGGTTTACATGTATTGATTACCACTAGACCAACACATTTTTTTGATTCTATCTTGCAAACCCAAATCTATAAACCTATGCTGTGAGATAATTATTAGAATCCCTGTAAGTTAGGCAACCCTAATCAAATCATATACGTAAAAAAAACCACACCTCATTCATAATATATTTTTTCTCAAAAACCCTACTGTCCCTTTTCCTCACAATCTCCTCTACTCATCAGTTTATGGTTTTTTGTGTTTTCTTCATCACAGGTTTGCAAAACAGGTTTGCAAGTAAACATTGATGGTTTATATTCTACTCAAGCCATTGGTGTTTGTTTTATCTTTTGCCAAGCACCCAAAAAAAGATCTTAGGTAAAAAAAATCTGCACTTCATTCATAATATATTTTTTCTCAAAAACCCTAATATCTTTTTTTTCCCTTTTCTCTAATGCTCATCTACTGACTTTTTTAGGTGTTCATGTATTAGAGGCAATTAATTATAATTTGTCAGGTTTGTGAATTGTTATTTTGTAGAAAATAAATTGATTCATTTGTTTGATTGTGAACAGGTTATTGGGTACTCCTTTTCTTATTTGGATTATTGTTATTTATTTGTTTCATTAATACTGCCGGCTCAAGAAAGTTAATACTGTTAGCTTTATAGGATATATTGTTAGTACTGCCAGCTTTGTCAAATAGAACAAAATGCAGATTTGGTACTCTGTTCGGTTTAGATATCTCCGAAGAAACACATGTAATGGGGTATGTTTTTCTTTTTAATTTTTATAATGATAAATCCTAATCTCAATTCATCACACCTCAAAATCACGACCCTATATTTTTGAAACGTCAATCTTCACCAACCCTATATCCCTTAAACACTAATGTCAATTCATCACACCTCAAAATCACCACCTGCCACCACAAACAAACCCTAACAACTGCAGATATAATAAGGCATCTTCTTAATTTATTGCAACTTCAAAACACATACCAAACAATCTTGATATTGAATTTGCTAATGATCTGTATCAGTTTTTAGGCTCAATAGTAGTGACTTTATGATGACAAGTAAGTACCATGTTCTTTTTTCAATGTTTTTTGGTGTGTTTTAAGGAAAAATTAATTAGTCTTATACTATGTATACATCACTTAATTAAGGAAAAAATTCATTTTATTTCATTATACTTTTTTTAAGAGATGATCAATGAGGTATTGTCATCAAATGCAGGATTGATGAGCTAATCAATCCTGTAAAGTAGTAAAACAAAGGCAGTCGACTTCCACATAAAGCGTAAGCTACCTTATATGGCCTGCAGTTGAGAAGCAAGTAAGTGAAGCAACAAAACTTTTTTTTTTTTTTTTTTTTTTTTTTTTTTTTTTTTTTTTTTTTAATTAGTGTGTGTGTTGATTATGTAATGGCAGATCACAAGTGCCTGGATAGTCACCAGTCAGAATATACAAGAAGCAAGATATTCGATCGAAAATGACGAATTGTAAAATTGGAATGTAAATAGATACCAATTGGCAGATTTCTGGTGCAGTGGACTTATATAATGGAGCACCATATCCGTAATTGAGGTAAGTGGCAATTTGTGAAGTTGCATTTTGAATACGCTTTGTAATCCATTTGACCTTCAAAATTAATAAAATCAGGTACTTTTTCAAATAGACTCGAAAAAGTTTGTGAAAGTCACCTAATCCCATAGGTTAAGCTGAAGGATAGTGCCAACAATAGATCTCCAAGGTAGTTGCAGTGCCATGCTATTCCCCTGCATAAATAAAGAAGAAAACCTGATTATTATGAATTCATAAATTAAAAGGAGTTTAGAAAAGTAATGGAGAGCATTTCTGTTGGTGGAGAAGTTGGCGGAGCTGGTGGGGTATATTCATATGAGGCTTTGAAAAGACTGGATAATGTGTGGTACAGGACATGCCGAAACCCCTTCACACCTCCGTTAGCCAAAAGAGGGACGGGTCAAATGGGTTGAAAATTATGAGCGCATACTGCAAGAGATGAATATAATCATTTTTTTTTTAAGTTGGTGCTAATCATTTTACTATAAATTACAGTTAATTTTATCTGCTTGACAGGTTGATGAGGAATAGGGAAAGAGTTCTACTTCTAAGACATCCAAGAAAAGCATCTTGGAACGTTTAGAGGAAGAGGTAACAAGAAATTTTTAAGTTTATTATTCTAATCCTTATGTAATATCTGTATCTATTTCATAATAAAACTTTTGTGTTTGTGGTTGATAAGGTCTGTTTTCTTTCAGGATTCTATTTGCGGAAGCGCACATTGCGCCTTAGCAGCCTATTGGCATGAGAAGTTAGGGAATGCGGTTTTGTTGCATATCAGGTAAGCTCTCTCTATCCCCTAGCATTTGACCACATAGCAGCCTAAGTGTGATATAGTACTTTTTTGGAAGTCGAAGCTTAAGGGGTGTTTCTTTTAGCTTATTTTTAGGCTTGTGATTTTATTTGTTTCCGTTTATTTCCAGCTTTTAAGCCATAATAAACTCATAACCTAGAAATAGCTTATGAAAATAGCTAATAAGCCTAAGAATAAGTGTAAAGTTATGAACTTATTTAAAGTGGTAAAGTAGCTGATTATTCCGTTTTTAAACCGACATCGGCATGTATGAACGAGGTTTAAACTAATCACAGGATGCAACACTATGTTTTCAAGTGGTTTAATGGTACTTATGTACATGTAATCATTGTCAAAATGAATTGAGGGTGTTTCTGCCATCATGTAGATATGATATTGCAAGGTGTTTCATTAAATGTCAAAATGAACTTTGTGTGGTTTAATCCCTTACCAATCATTTTATTACTGAAAAGAAATACAATAATTCCTAACATCTTTGACTAATAAAAGGTCAAACTGCAGACGCAATGCCAAACACCCCTTATCAGTCATCTTATTACTGACAAAATAACGACCTGATCAGTCGGTCGAATGTAATTCTTTTGACTTTCAACTATTATAATTAACAGAAGTTTAGTAATTGACGATTGAATTGTACATATTTCAAGTGCTTACGCTACGTATAGGACTCATAACAATGGCTTAGAATTACTTCTTTATGAGAGACATATGCCCAGACTTGCTACATCAGTTTGGCATTGTGATTATCTGAGGATTCGTAGTTGCCTACTTTAGGGGTGTTCAGTATTTGCAAGTTTGTGTATGTTATCTTCATATTTATTTAGGATAATGGGTTGCTCTTTATTGATTTCTTTCTTTCTTTTATGCTACATCAAATGTAGTCAAGAAGTGTTTGGAGTATGGTGATGCTACAGCTAAACGTCTTTTAAGTGAAGAGATCGTAGGTTTTGAGGACAATAATGGTTATTTATTTGTGAGTTAACTTTTCTAAAGGGCCTAACAATATTTTCTTTTCTGTCGTATATAATTGGGCTCATAGAATGAAAATGTCGAAAGGGCGAAGTTATTTTACTCTTTTAAGTTATCTTTTATAGTGGATAGTTGTTACATAATTTTGTAGTTCTGCCACCCATTATGAAAGATCATTCTCTAAGTGTGATTTTGATGTTGAAGGACCAATTAGCAATTTATGTTATCCAAAAGGTTTTTCAGACTATATCATTCAGTTAGTTAAGTCGTGATACCTGAGACAGAAAATGCACCCGCCTACTGTCAACGATATCATTCAGTTGTTGCAACTCCTATTACAGGTCCTTCTATATGTAGCCGTTTATAAATTTTTTAGATGCGCACCAGGGGTAAATTAGTTTAACCGTTCAGTTTCTTTTAATAAGGTGGTGGTGGGTAGCTTCATAGCATAAAACAAATAACCAAAATCCGTTACGCCCCCATCCCCAAGATACTATAAGTGGGAAAAGCACCAACTTGTGTTGACACGCCCTTTAATGAAAGGGTTGGGCTGATCCGTGTCTGCTACATGTTATTAATGCATATAAGTGTCAGTGATACTTTTCTCTTAAACTGATCCACTCTATGCTCAATTTGCAGACAAGATGAAAAAATATGGGGTCGAGCACCGTTATAGTACTTTGTAGAAAACAGCAACAGCCAGTATAAAGACCTGACCCGGAGATTGCAGGTAATAATGTCGTTTTATTAACATGTTTTTCACTTTTTTTATTTTAGTTAACTTACTTTCCTTACTACCTGTATGACCCATAGGATCTCAATAAGATGCACGTATACTCATAATTGAAACAATTTAACCATTTTTTGCTATTAGGAGATCCGAGTAGCAAGAAGCAATCGTCAATCAGCGCATAACAGGTAGCCAATAGTGTTAGTTTGAAAGAGAGCACCTATATGGCTATATATTGTAGAGGTGACAAAAAGTGCAAGTTTAGTCGGGTAATGGGTCAAAACAGGTACGTGTCAATTTCCAATCGGGGTTGAGCTGGGATGGGTAGACACATTACTTATTCTTAGTTCTACGGCTAAATTGCACCAGGTGTTTTTTTAGCCCGTCCTTTTTTCTTAATTTACTAATTGTAAGCAAGTTAGTATGCTCAAATTTGTATTTCCATGTGTCAGATATCTGATGGAACCTTTCATATTCAGGTGTCTATAAAGAAATTGATAGCGAATCAATGACGTATAATTTCCTAGAATCAAAGCAAGATGACATCTACACGGATGATGGGACTGTATTTTACCTTAACAATCTGGATGATAAGAGAAAGCCCAGAACTTGGAAGGCCCGTGGCTTCATTTAAGTGCATATGATCTATATCCTTTATTAATATTTATAGCTAATGAGTATTGTGAAAGACTGGAATTTTATGGAACGAGCTACAATTTAGCATGGTATCTTAAGTATCAGTTGGGTAAGTAGCTGTTGGGATCCTGCAATTGCTTAATCTTGATAAATCAGTTTGTCAGCTCGCACTGGATCAATTACGCCACCTAGGTAGTTTCTAATCCTTTTTCATTTATTTAAAGCAATTGTTGTTCAAATTAGTTTTCGTAATCTGGATAAAGACAGGTAGGCAGTTGACGTTGCTAATCCCATTATATGTCTAATTAGTAACTACGTTGTTGTGGCCTTCAATGAGGTCATTGAGATGGTATGGCTTATTCTTTATGCTCCACCTAATATCTGAGTTTTTTAGTGGGGTCGAGTGGATCTGGTAAATCGACCATCATTGGGTTGATAGAGAGGTCTTATGACCCTTTAAGAGGGACGGTCTATATTGATGAACGGGACATTAAGGAATATAACCTAAGAGCATTAAGGTCACATATCGCATTAGTCAGTCAAGAGCCAACACTTTTTGCAGGTACTATTCATGAAAATATTGCTTACTGAAAACCAAGTACTACAGAAACTGAGATCAGGAGTGCTGCCACGCTTGCCAATGCCCATGAATTCATAAGGTATAATGCCCACTCCTAAACTCAGATTTGAATAGCCTAAGGGACAAGAGAAGTGACTCAAGAATGAGACTTGAACCAAATAAACATTTACAGTTAGTTAAATTCAGAACCAATTCCATACAGTGTTTCGAATCACATATGCGTGCCTTTTTGCAGTTTGATTAAACATATTTAAGATTTGTTCATAAGCACCGCTCTAGAAAACATTACTGTTTGAATTAGAAATCTTTGATTAACTGCATGGCTAACTTTGTACTACTTGTGGATGGCACTTGGCAGTGGAATGAAAGATGTGTATGAAACATACTGTGGTGAAAGAGGTATGCAGCTCTCAGGAGGTCAGAAACAAAGAATAGCATTGGCTCGAGCAATTATAAAAAAACCCAACTATTTTATTGTTGGACGAGGCAACGAGTGCTCTTGATAGCGTATCAGAAAGCTTGGTTCAAGAAGCATTAGAACATATAATGAGCGGACGCACATGTATTGTTGTTGCTCACCGCCTCTCAACAATACAAAATTCAGAATCTATTGCTGTGGTTAAAGATGGGAAGGTGGCAGAGCAAGGGTCTCATTCTGATCTTTTATGTCTACGTGGCGGCGCATACTCAAACCTTGTGAAAGTGCAGAGCGGAAACTCACCTTTCAGCCAATAAAACACGGTGATTAAGTTCAGTTTAATATAGCACCAGGATTTGTAAATCGAACATCTTCAAGGTTGGGAGAAAAGCAATTTAATGATTTTGTGATGCGGATAGGAGGCGTATAAATAAGAAGTATTTTTATACCATCTTGCATCAAACATTGTCATATCTGGCCAATTGCATTTTATAATTTTATAAGGAATAAGATAATATAATGACGTATTTGGATTATTTATTAGGACTGCTTATATGTTTATTGTGGTTTTTATATAGTAGTGAGTAGTTTTTACTATTTGGATAGAAGCAAAGTAGTATGTGTCATGAGATTGTTCAAATAATGTATCTAAAACCTTTCTCAATTATATACCACGTTTCTTATCTATTAGTAAAAAGTTTTATTTGTATGACCAGGACTCAAAATTGCAGTATCTATGTGACAAGCAGTACAAAGTAACAAGGACGAGCATCACAAAAAAAAGTAGTACTTCCAAGAATCAAGAGCAGTACAAACGACCATACGTTGGCAGTACTAACTTGATAAATGCTACGAGCAGTACTAACCATGAAGCAATATTAACTGAGCAGTACAAACTTGAATGTAACAGAAAGAAAAAAAAAATAATTAGCAAGTTGATTGTTTCTGTTTTTCTACTGCACTCAATTCAACAAATAGATTCAATGATGATGCTTAAACAAAAAAAGATATGAATGAAATGTTTTTAGAATGTTGTTTGAAGTGTCATGATGAAATTATATGCGTTTTATTTATTTTTTTATTTTTTTATTTTTTTTATTGTTTGTTAAACTTGGTTATATGGTTATTGTGTTTTGATATAGTAGATACGTAAATTACAATTCATGCCCGCCTTACTTTTTTCAACGATAATCACAAGTCATGCCCGCCCTGTGGGCGGGCTTATATGCCCGGGAGGGCTTACAAGTCATGCCCGCCCATTGGGCGGGCCATGAAAACTATAATTACAAGTCATGCCCGCCCATTGGGCGGGCTTTGAAGTCTAGTATATATATATATATATATATATATATATATATATATATATATATATATATATATATATATATATATATATATATATATATATATACATATATATATATATATATATACACACACACATATATATATATATATATATATATATATATATATATATATATATATATATATATATATATATATATATATATCTATATGTATATATATACATAACCGAACCAAGCAAGCAACCTCCCCCCCCCTTGATACCTTCATACTCGATTATAACCTCATATTATCCTCTAAATATCTCAACAAATCTCTGCTAAGAATCAAATCTATCAACTTGCACTAATAAAATATATTATACCTATACATACATGCATATATACTCGTATATGCACATACATACTTTCTCATTCACCTTTAGCCACATTTTCTCACCTTATTTGCTACTGCCGAGACCCTCAAGACCCAGGAGCAATTTCCAAAATCATTTGAGCTCAAATACAAGTCGTAAACATTGTTCCCGAGCCCTTGGTGATCATTCTAACGTGAGACGCCAATATCTCTCGAATCCTAATCCTTATTAACGTGTAACACACCACCTCCTTGGTGTAGTAAGTCCATTTGAACCTTTTTCCATTCATTTTTATGAGTTCCAATATATCATGTATCGTTATATGCCTCATTCGATCACAATTTACTTTCTATGCATTTCTTACCTTTTCTCGTATTTATTTTTCGTATTTACACATTGACCTCCTTCATGGATGGCTAGGAATACGAGTATTACCTTCATTCGACATTTATATTCACGTTAAAATGCATATCGAGACTCATTTTTATCCTATATTGCATCATATATTTCATACCACAACATATATGTCATTCTATATTTTGGACCATGTAGTTACTCGACTAAGAAATGGCCATATAAAATCGAATACATACACACAACCCATCATTTTTATTACTCGTACTATTTCTTCATAAGCTTGTCAAACAAGCTGTACAAATAAGCCATCGTGATAAGCTCTAAAAAGTCCCTTTTAAACCCTAAAGTGATCGCTATATCGAGCAGCCATCTAAATCCTTTGTTTTATCGATTGGGCTTTAAACCCAATAAGCAATTGCGATAAGCAGTACTTATAAGCTGTTTGGTAATATTTTTAAGACCCTAAAATAAGCCCAAAAGCAGGCAAGTTGCTGTAACATATTCATAATCATAACACACACAAGAGATTGATGTTTGGTTCGATTCTAGAGAGAGAAAGAGAGAGAAGTAGGAGTTCCTAGAGAGAGAAAGTGAAGTATATTAGATTAAAGTGAAAGATGCTCCAACCCTCTCCTTTGGTGGGAGAGGGTATTTATACTTATTACATAAACGCCTCACGTGGGCTATGGAGCGGGCTGACAATGGGTAAAGACCCAACCCGACTCCATGATGATACGATAACTTAACTTAAACTAATAAGCCTACGAGCTATCTTAATGATAAAAGATACTCGGGGTGACCGAGTCTTTCATGTGAATATTTATATTCCTAACAATCTCCCCCTAAGGGAGGTCACCCCGGAAATTACAATTTGAATTCTAGCATTCAATTATATGAATTTAAGTTCCTAGCTCGTAGTCTTTGATTCTTCAAAGTCATTAATCTTTGTTCTTCAAGCAATGTTCTTGTGATTGATGTTCCTTTGACTTGTGTGATATTTGAGCATTCTTTGAGATCATCAGACACTGTAAATCTCCAAGTCATCCTTTATAGCATTGCCTTCATGTGTAGTAGTGACCATCGGACCAGCATGCTCACACTTTTCTGGATCATGAAACTTTGTATCAGAGTTGCGGAAGCATTGTTGTAGATCTTTCACTTATCATGATTTCTTTAATTGTGAGTGTGAAGTGTGAGCATGAGGTTATGAATTGACATCTCATTGGCCATCAGCTGCCACCGTCGGGTATTCCTGCAAACAACAGTTAGCAATAAACACACGAAAGTGTCTTTGTTCACTTTCGTTGAATAGGGTTGCAAGAACCACGGTTCCCCGTTGATCAGTATAAATACTGCCTGTGATCAGGTATAATTCCGAAGAATCTCCTTGACAGGGTTTCGCAGCTGTACTAGCCGTTCTCAAACCGGAGCGTCTCAAAGTAGACAAAGCACGGAGTGAGTGAATCAGCGAATTAGGATTCACTGATTAATGAGAAATTGATTTGAAAAACATTCTCGTATTACTGAATAAAGAGTTTTGTAATACGACGAAAGTTTTGTGAACAAAATCATGTTTGATTCAAATGCGAATCGCCCCATCGTTTCTTTCCAGTTGTCACTAGTTTGATCCATGAAGGATCTCACATGTCACCTACCAAGAGCTTGTTTGATGTTTGCTCTAGAAGGATTTCCATCTTCATTGTGAATACTTACGTATCACTCGGATGTTCTGGAAATACCACGAGGATAATGCGTAGGACTCTTAAGATCTTACTTGTTTCCACAGTGTGTGAAACCCAAGTGAATAAATTATTAGTGTCCTAGCGAGATTTATGGATGATCTCTTGGCTCTAGACTCAATAGTGCATTTTGATTTAGTAGTTGGAGGCTGGAGTGGTATCTCCTGATTCAATATCAACATGACTTGTAATGAGCGGTCGATAGTGTAACATATTCATAACATTCAAACACACAAATATGGTGGATTTGGCTGGCGGTTTAGGAGAGATTTAGAGAGAGAAAGTGAGTTTGGAGCTTAGTGAGAAAAAGTGAAGAGAATTGTATTGAATGGTTGAGAAGTTCCAACCCTCTCCCTTGGTGGGAGACGGGTATTTATAGTTACATATTAGTTGCCCCGTGTGGGCTGTGGAGCGAGCTGACAGAGGGTAAAGACCCGACCCACTCCACGAATACTTAACTAACTAAACTAATACAAATAATATTAATATTACTGATATTCCTACGAGCTATTAAATGCTAATGAGTACTCGGGGTG
This sequence comes from Artemisia tridentata subsp. tridentata, assembly GCA_021014915.2. Classification (NCBI taxonomy): domain Eukaryota; kingdom Viridiplantae; phylum Streptophyta; class Magnoliopsida; order Asterales; family Asteraceae; genus Artemisia; species Artemisia tridentata. Next base: position 321,565,132 of record CP139505.1, read on the forward strand.
ACCGAGTCTTCAGATGAATATTTATATTCCTAACAATCTCCCCCTAAGGGAGGTCACCCTGGAAATAATATTTCAAAATATAGCATTCTTTCATATGATCTTGACTTCATAGCTCGTAGTCTTTGATTCTTCAACGTCATAAGTCTTTGTGCCTTTCAGCAGTGAACTTTTGATGATCGTTCTTCAGTCTTGGATGATCTTTGGTGATTCTTTTATGTCTTCATCCAACATATGTCTCCAAGTCATCTTTCAGCAGTATGTCTCCATGTGATGTGGTATTCTTTGACCCGACATGCTCACACTATTCTTGGTCATGAATTTCAGCATCAGAGTTTGCAGAAGCAGTGTTGAAGGTCTTTTAGTTTATCATGACTTCTTTGTATACAATGAAGGTGTAGTGTGAGCATGTGGTAGTGGATTGGCATCTTCTCTGCAATCAGCTACAACCGCCAGGAATTCCTGCATACGAAAGTTAGCAATAAAACATCCGGCACTTATAGGTTTGGAATTCGAGATTGTTAACAGCATAGTGTGAAAACTCTCTCTAATCCTTACCAAGGCCGTTCCTAATCGAAAACCCACAGAGGGCTTAAAAGATCTACCATAGTAAATCAACGATTAGGTGAGTCGCTGGAGTTCGCTCCACGACTATAGACCGTTTGAACCGCCATGACCACTAAGCGTAATCCACAAGGAATTACCGAAGTGACCTGCTTTCAGGGCTGTTTAATGTTGACCCTGGCAGGAATTTCCATTCAATCACTGAGAATTACATTTGTAAATTCCCTCATAAATGTTCTGGCAGATTGCTAAGATCTGCGTAGGACTCATAAGTTTACATCTGGTGTCCTTAATGTTGAACAACCAGTGTAGGAGTAACACGTGTTCCTATGAGATCTGATGATGCATCTCGTGGCTCTAGACTCGATAAGTGCGTTTTTGGTGGTCGGAGACTGGAGCGGTGTCTCCTGTTTCAATATCAACATAACTCGTAATGAGCGGTCGATAGATTATGCAGGGTTCCCCGTGAGAATGAAACAAGTCCTTTAAAGAGAACTTGAGTGGCTTAGAAGGTTTAGTACAGTGCGTCACTGGGTCCATGACGTCTTGTCTTCAATACCGGTGTTACCTTAGTAACCACCAGTAGCATATGAATTGAACCCGGTTTCTGCCCTCAGGTTGAATAATTGGAGGGCTATTTCTTTTCACCCTTTCTCATTTCATTTCTTTTTAATTCTTCAACCCCTTCTTTCTCCTTTCTCATATTACTCCTTTTTTCATGATCATACCTAAGGACTTTCTAATACTAACTATTCGGTATTGTCCCTGGGTAGATCCCTCCGGCTCTGGCAGATCATAGGACGGTTTTCCTAATCTTAGCCACCTTATAACACCATGACTATCCTATGTTTCCGTAAACCAAAATCCTTGAAAAATCTCTCAAAGTGTTCATGATTATGAAACACATTTTGCTAACACTTTGAGAGTTTTATATTTTTCAAATTCTCCCCCTTAACATGTGCACATATGTTTTAAATTAAAATTTGCACATGTTGGGTAGAGATTGCACTTTTTGAATTGATCCACTTTCAGTGAACATGACCGATTCGAGACACGCTTACATCGCTAGTTAGACTAGCTTGAAATTATTACCCAGCCTGGTCACATCAACAGAAAGTTTCTCGAAACGGTACACTCTACTCAGATACGTCCTCTTCGAGACACGCTTACATCACTGGTTAGACCAGCTTGAAATTATTACCCGGCCAGGACGCATCCTTTCGATTAATGACAGTTTATGTTTCGTCAATTCATTGGGAAGTCTGAGTCACACTCACATGAGATGCCATGTCCTTTTTGTCACCATAAATCATTTGCTCCCCCTCAATATGTGCATCGATATACGAAAGAGTTTAGCACATATGGGAGAGCTTACATTTAGGTCCAAAACATCACATTTTTTTTATCAGATTTCATATTTAAATCACATTCTCTCCCCCGATCAAAAATTTCAAACCTTTTGAGATTTGTGATCCCAATTGATTTAAATATGTTTAGAAAATTAGGGAGAAAATTTGGTCAGGTTTTAATATACAATCAGATTATGGAGCATACTATGCTCCCCCTTAAACCATGAGAGTGTGTCACTGTTGATGTTGCACAATGCTTAAAAAGGTGTCAAAAATTTGAACAAATACTCTCCCCCTCAATTAATGACCCATTTTCTATTTAAAGAGCTGTAGTCATTCAATTGAGCGTCAAGTATTTGTGAAAATTTAAGTCCAGTTACCACCTTGTGAAACACCAAAACTCTCCTGAAGAATCATAGAACGGAAGGAGTTTTTGGTGCAAAGAAGACTTCTCTTCTTATACCAGAAATGATGCACTGAATCGTACATCAAATCGAAGAAACATGGATATAAAGTAATCCATGCCCGGGTGAACATCACCCAGTTGGAGGAACAACCGTCATTTTGGCGACGTGCTTTCCCCATTTTGAAACGCGGGTTGCTATCTAAAGTAATAGCAAGCCATTTAGACATGTTTTAACCGGTTAGTATAACTTCTGCTCGAGCTTCATTTAAAGACCCGTGTCATTATTGAATGACATTTCTAGGTCTGTAAATGTTGTCGATAAACAGAAGACATGCCTAGAAGAACTATTTTTGGTATTTTCTGTTTTTCTGATTTTTAGGGCTTTTATAGGTTTTATATTTTTCTATTTTCTTTTTGGTTTTAGATATATACACGTATATACAAGGATATGTGAAGCCAATCCTTTACTCCTCCTTTTCTTCTTGAAGACATTTGAGTGTTTCAGGTGTCAAGCTCTTCATACCAAGACGAGGGAGAATAAACTGAAACCGTTCTCTCGGAAGTGCCTTGGTAAAGATGTCAGCCAACTGAAACTCCGTCCTCATGAAGTATAGTTCAACAATCCCTTTTTCAACCTGTTCCCTTATGAAGTGATGCCTGATATTGATGTGCTTTGATCGGGAGTGTTGGACATTGTTACAACAAAGAGCAATAGCGCTTTTGTTGTCACAATACAGAGGAATCTTGTTGTATGCATAACCATAGTCAGAAAGTTGTGATCTCATCCATAGGATTTGAGCACAGCAAGCAGACATAGCAATGTACTCGGCCTCTGTAGAAGATATAGAAGTGCTCATCTGCTTTTTAGAAGACCAACTAACCAACTTTTCCCCCAAAAACTGAGCTCCCCCTGAAGTACTTCGACGGGTATCTTGACACTCGGCATGATCAGCATCAGCATAAGCCGTGAGTTCCATTGCAGTGTCCTTAGGGTACCAGAGACCCATATGAATAGTGCCTTGAAGATATCTGAAGACTCTTTTCACTGCTTCCAGATGCTTTTTGGTAGGCTTGGATTGGTACCGAGCGCACATACATACTGCAAACAGAAGATCAGGTCTACTAGCAGTGAGATACATCAAGGATCCAATCATACTTCTATACTTTGTTTGATCAACAGGGATCCCAGAGAGGTCTTCATCCAGCTTTGATCTTTCAACCATGGGAGTGTCAACAGAATCACTTGAATCAAATCCAAACTTCTTCAAAATTTTGTATGCATATTTGGATTGATTAATGAAGATGCCTCCGGGACTTTGAGAGATTTGCAGACCTAAGAAAAACGACATTTGTCCCATCATCGACATATGGAACTTAGAACTCATCTCCTTTGAAAACCAATCACATTCTCTAGGATCAGAAGAGGCAAAGATAATGTCATCTACATATATCTGAACATGAAGTAGATGTTTGCCCACCTTCCTGGTGAATAGCGTGGAATCAACAACACCTTTGGAAAATCCGTTTACAAGAAGGAACTTGGATAGCGTGTAATACCAAGCCCTAGGTGCCTGCTTCAAGCCATAGAGGGCCTTCTTCAAGCGATAGACATGAGTGGGATGATCAGCGTCCACAAATCCTTCTGGTTGACTCACATAGACTTCCTCCTTTAAGTCACCATTCAAGAAAGCTGTCTTAACATCCATCTGGTAGACTATCATATTTTGACTAGCAGCATTTGCGAGAAAGATTCTAATGGCTTCAATTCGTGCAACCGGAGCAAAAGATTCTTCAAAGTCTATGCCCTCTTCTTGTCGATACCCTTTTGCAACTAGCCGTGCCTTGTTCTTCAGAACATCATCATGCTCATCAAGTTTCACCTTGAAGATCCACTTTAGAGCAATGATCATTGCACACTCTGGAGGAGGCACTAATTCCCATACTTCAAGTCGATCAAATTCATGAATTTCATCTTGCATAGCGTTGAACCAGCAGTCTTTGGACATAGCTTCTTTAGCATCTTTTGGCTCGACTTTGGATAGTACGAAATTGAAGAAACACCACAGTGCATCGGTGGCAAGTTGTTTTCATGTAGATATCGGACGCGAAGGATTACCAATGATGTTGTCAATTGGATGATCATTGGTCCATTTTCTGAGATGATCATGGGGTTGAGGGTTTTGAACTGATGTTTCCGTGTTGTGATCTTCTAAAGAAGATGTATCAATTGAAGACTCAAGAGCAAATATGTTCTCAAACGGAACATCATCAACAGGAGCAAAAGGATTAACTTCAAAAGAATTGTTTTCTGCAGAACCTTGCTGTACCGAAGAAGACTGAATATTTGATGATGAGGGCGATTGACTGGCAGGTGGAGCATCTTGAATGATTGATACAGATACAGATGGACCTTCTGAGTTCTGTAGAATTTGAGCATCAGCAATAGGAGGTACAGGTGGAACTTCCGTAGTGGTATTTACTGTTGGTGGCTCAAAATATTCGTCAAACATCGAATCAAATAGCTTCTTTAACTCTTCACTGGTGGGAGGTACATAAGGAACTGTAGGCGTGGGATTCTGTACAAGACCTGAACTAATTGGTCCAGGTGTCAATAGATTAGGTGTGGGTCCAGAACTGGTTTGTTCAGGAGCCGTTTGCTCAGTCAGCTCATCGAATGTAACGTGAATAGTTTCCATGATTTGTCGGGTTCTCTTGTTGTAGATTCTATACCCCTTGCGATCTGGTGCATACCCAACGAAGAAACCTACGTCTGCTTTAGCTTTTAGCTTTCCCAAATCTTGACCATCATTTTTCGGATAGCACAAAGCACCGAACACACGAAGAAAGGAAAGATCTGGTTTCTTCCCATGTAACAGCTCGTAAGGAGTTTTGTTGTGAAGAGTGTGTATCAAGGAACGATTTTGGGTGTAACATGCAGTAGCAATTGCTTCTGCCCAAAGAAACATCGGAGCCCTAGAATATATTAGCATAGTTCTTGCAGCTTCCACTAGAGTACGATTTCGTCTTTCAACAACACCGTTTTGCTGAGGAGTGCGTGCAACACTTTTCTGATGAGTTATGCCAATATATTCATAAAATTGTCTGAGTTGTTGGTTAACAAACTCAGTTCCATTGTCCGTCCGGATGATTCTGACAGTTTTTTTCAGCCTTACCTGTAACTGCTTGATTAGTTTAATGATAACCTCTGGAGTTTCATCCTTGGTTCTCAAAAACTTTACCCATGTAAACCGAGAGTAGTCGTCGACCACCACCAGAACATACTTCTTTCCATTGATACTTTGCACTCTCATTGGTCCGCACAGATCCATGTGAAGGGTGTGAAGAACTTCCATGATGGTATTGATGGTTTTGGGTTTGTAAGTATGTTTCTTGCTTTTTCCCAATTGACATGCAGAACAAAGATGATCTTTCTCAAATTTTAGTCTGGGCATGCCTCGTACAAGATCCTTGCGAGACAAGTCATTTATGGTGCCGAAGTTCAAGTGATTCAAACGATAGTGCCAAAGCCATGATTTAGTCTTCGAGGCCTTTGAAAGCAAGCATATAGGAGAGGACCTCATCATTTCTTCAATTGAGATGGTGTATAAATTGGTACCACGACTGCCTTTAAGAAGATCAACACCATCCAACTCTCTGACTAAACAAGTGTGTTTTCTGAAAGCAACTTCAAGATCGGAGTCACAAAATTGACCAACAGAAAACAGGTTATGTCCTAGTCCTTCCACATAGTATACTCGGGAAATTACACTGTCACCAAACACATAATCTCCGTAACCCATAATTGCCCCAAAATGGTAGTTCCCAAATCTAACTGTCCCGATAAACTTTTTCACGAAATTCTTGAGCCGAGAGCGATCCCCAGTCATATGTTTTGAGCAGCCTGAGTCCAAATACCAAAGGACGATTTGTATGACTTGCATTTGAAAACAGACAACGATGGATAACTGAAAAATGTGGATCCCCACGTACAGCTGGGGTCCGTTTGGTTAGCACACACAAATTCTGGAACTACAGGTTTCATAGATGCAACTGTATTTACAGTGGAAATTACACTAGAAGAAGCAATTAATCTAGTAGTTGGGCATTGTGTCACTAAAGGCAACATTCGACCAGTTGGTCTCCATTCCTTAACCTTCACTATTTTATGGTTATTCAATTTAGTTAAGGGGCACTGATCTCCTAAAGTGAGCTTTCTTCCAGTGGGTCTCCATTGATACCCGACATTTGCAAACGTTTTTCCTGTTGCCTTCCAAACTTTCTTACTTGTTTCAGTTTTCCTAACATTCTTAACATGGGGTTGTACAGGAGACATAAAAAATGACACAACACAATCATCATGATTAGCAGAAATTAAACATTCGTTACATGTTTTACAGACAGCATTAGAATTCGAATTAATTACAGTACTTTTGATACTAGAATCAACACGATTCATTCTACTCATTGCAAACTTATTGTTCCTAAGTTGGGCTTCTACTTTCTTCTCGTGACCACTCTTAGCCGGTGCAGTCCTATCTTTCCTTGCATTGCCTCTAGGCTTTGACCCGCTAGCTTTGGTGTCACATTTTACTCCTGTAGAAGTAATGATGGGAACATTAGTTTGTTTTACTGTCATTTGCTTTCCTGACTTAGATGTGCTGGGTTCTGATGTTCTCAATGGTAGATCAAAGGTTACTTGCTTGTTTTTAGTCGTAGATGATGATGCACCAAATCTATCTCTTTTGTTATCAATCTTAGGGCCAGTGCCAATGACGTACTCTAAAAATTCCTGAGACCTTTTAGTGAGGAAGCAGGCATCCACAACTGCTTTATCAAGTGGTTTTTCTATCCTATCCTCCTCTACAATCTCACGAAGTATATCCAGGCTATCCTTAAGGTGATTAAGATAAATTTGATGGGCAGACCTATTGTTCCTAATGGGAATTGGAATAGGCACAACATCAACATCATACTCTCTAACAACATAAACCTTTGGAGCAACCTTATCACAAGTGTCAATTGGCATTTTTCCTTTCACCTGAGTCTTAAGATTCTCAATTTCATTTAACAAAGAAGTTATCTTTTCATTATGACTATTTTGTGTGACTTTAATTGAGTCATATAACTCTTTGTAATGCTGTTTGATTTTTGAATTTTCAGCTCGAAAACACTCATTTTCACCATGTAACTTATTGATAGTGTCCTGATAGTGAAAATTCTGAGAATCCAAAGACGATGGTTTATTGGTGCCAATTGTTTCACTCTTATTTGACTTTAATTGGGCAATTTGAGCCCTCAACTGTCGAATCGTGTTAGTGTGAGCTTGAATTTTTTCATCACGCTTACTCAATTCAAAATATGTATCAAATTCAGGAGCATCTAGAGATGTCTTGGCATTTGATATTTTACATTTTTCTTCTAAGTGTTGATATTTTAATTGTAAATTAAGATAATCAACTTCTAGTTTTGAAAAACGCTTGACCATGTTATCATGGTCATCATTTTGAATTTTCTCTTGCAGTTTCAAATTCTCCCCCTCAAGCTCAACAACACGATTCTGGGTAACATTCAATGCAATAGAATACTCATGAAATTGACAGGCAGTTAAAGCAGAATCAATGGCAATATAAAATATATCCTGTGCAATACATCTAGCAATCAGATTCTCATTGGTGATGAGAATGTTCTTTCTCTCGATCTCTCGGCTCTTAAGTTCTATCGCATTTTGAGCTACCTCATTTTCCATATCTTTAAATATTACTTTCATTTCATTTACTTCAGTTTCAAGAGCGTTTTGTAATCCCTCAAACTGTTCCTTGAGTAATTTAAAGAATGGAATGACCTCAGTTAAGTAACACCTTTTTGTCTGTTCAAAACCCCTTTCCCCCTCAGTAATTCTGGTTGGTGTAATTCTCTTCTTACATGTTTTATCAAAATCAGCAAATAGTTGACAAAGTACATATATGCTAATTAAGGTTTTACATTTAGTAGGAAGAGTCAAATGGACCAAATGCCTAGGTGTATTGGGAGGATACACCGTCGCAGCTGCAATTTTCCTAAGGGATGGAGTTTTGGCTTCAAGCTCATCGGTCTTTCTCTTTTCCATATCTATAGACCAAAATATTTGTTCAGGCGTTAACTTCTTTTGAGGTGCAAACACAGTCAATCGATTCTCCTCATAATAATCATGGGGTTTGACTATTATTCGTTTGGCTATGCATTTGGGATCCTTCATTTTCTCATTCATTCTTTCTCTTTTTCTCACATCTATCTCATCACTCTCTTCTAAGGATGAAACATCAGGTGGGGCATGACCAGGCATAATCATCACATTGGCATCATCTAAGGCAGGTTGGGTCACTTTAGCTTTTCTAAGGAGAGCTAATTTAGGTTCACCTACATTACTTACACTGTGCTTATCACACAACTTTTTGTGCTTTTGAAGCATTTGAACCGTTTTTCTAGATTGGTCTTGCGTGTACAACTTATTTTCAAGCTTATTCTTTAAGTTTTTAAGTCTTGAGAAATCATTTAAGAGTTGTGTTTCTTTTTCCTTGAAGTCTTGTTTTAGTGTATTTACATGCTCTAGGGCCTCCTGTTTTTGTTTAACAGTCTGATCCAGCTGTTTTTGTAAAGAATTCAACTCTTGTTTTAATGTTTCCTCCCTTAAGTTACGCTCAGTTATAAGTGTACGCATTTGACTATCCATTTTCTGCTCACGTTCAGTTAGTTCAAATTTAGCACGTTGTTCATAAATTGCCACCTGATCTTTATATATGTTTAGTCTAGTGGTCAAGGGGTCATCAGGGACAAACTCAGTGTTTTCATGCCACTCACAAGCATTATCTACCACACAGGCATTATCTATAACACAAGCAATACTTTCAACAAAAGATGCACCACCTTGTACATCAGACACGTTGTTGTGATTCACATATTGTTTGTTGATATAAATAATGCCTAAAAACATTATTAATACTTCTTGATATCTCTATGTTTTAATAATCACAAAATGTAAACTCATTAAACATAAACTTATTAAATAAACAAGTATTTAGTTGTAAATATTCATTTCTACAACTCAATCACTTAAGGTATGAATAAACAAATGCCTAATGCATTATATGATCAAAGGAACATTTTCTTAATCACTTGATTTTTTATAAAATGACACAAACATTTTATATCTTTTAGAAAATCATTTTTGGTATTAAATAAAAATGTTTAATCCATTATAAATTTATGAATTCAAATTTTCAACCAAAAATGGCAAAAATGTTCCAGAAAAACCTTCCCCACAAAAAGACAAAACTGAGCAACATTCGGGTAGGGAAGCCCCCTTAATTTTACTAGGCAGCCCCCTTAACTTTAAGGGGACCGGCCACCTATTTAAGGGGACCGCCCCGCTCCTCCAGCTGTCAGATTTTGCCTATAAATACTGGTTCATTCCTGGACTTTTTCCTCACCTTTTGCACCCCAAACCTTCTATTCTAAATCTCTTCTAATCTTTCAAAATCCTTTCTAAATCCTTTGATCATATATTCTTAAGCATTGGTTTCTAAGTGATCCAAGCTTCTACCATCCAAGTGCAAAAGAAGAATACTCCTTCAACAACTAGAGAAGAAGTATTGCAACTTAGTATCATCTTGCTACCTAAGTTGTTTGTATAATCATTCATTCATTTGTGTATAAGTTGTGTATATTTGTTAGATAAGTGTGAGCATAATTGTTTAGGCTAGATTAGTGTGTTAGTAGTGAAGTTGTGAAGAAGTTAAGGTGTGTAAGTAGTGAAGGTGTAAGGAAGTAGAAGAGTATATAAGTAGTGCCAGGTTGTGAAGTAGTTGTGAAGCCGTTGTGTAGAAGTTGTGAAGCCGTTGTGTAGAAGTTGTGAAGCCGTTGTGAAGAAGTTGTGAAGCCGTCGTGAAGAAGGTGTGAATAAGTTGTGAAGAAGTCATGTAGAAGTTGTGAGATTGGTTCTAGCTACGATTAGGACCCGACATCTAGCTTTGTGTCGTTAAACCGGTGTAAGCGAAAGTTGTGTAAGGTTTTCTCCGCCATAAGGGAGCTTGTTGACATAGTGAAGAAAACTCTCGAGTTAGGTGCTCGAGGAGTGGAGTAGGGCAAGGAAGGTGTCCTTGTAGCCGAACCACTATAAATCCTTTGTCTAGCGGTTCGATCTTTCCATCTCTATCTTTCATTTCATTTCATTACTTTACTTGCATTGTTTATTTAGATTTACTTATATTTGTTCATATTGTTCAAGAGTTGAGTTCACATAAATTCGAATCAAAGTTTTTAAAAGTAAAAAAAGTTTTCATAATAAAATTAAAAAGACGTAAAACTATTCAACCCCCCTTCTAGTTTTCCACATTGTTCATATGGAATAATGTTACTATTTCCCATGTCAACAGTATCTGAATCAACCCCATCTGTCTGTTGTACTTCGTTGGGAATATTTTGTTTATCAACCACGTCATATTTGTCATAAAGCTTTAGTACCTCAGAAATCACAGATGCAATGGAGGAACCAGCTTGTTGAGGTGATGAGAAAACAGAGGACAGATTAGCCATGAAGATTGTTTGAGCAGTTGGTTCATCATCCACATCAGAGTCAAAAGCATCACAATCATCAGCTTTCAAGATGTTGGGATCATTAAGTGCAAGGTCCTGAACTGGCTGTTCGTCCACATCGGCATCAAAAGTATTTCCCCCATCACCAGCAAGAAACAACATTTCTTCTTCGTCCAACACAGCTCCACTCTCTTGAGCCTGCATCAACAACATCTTGTCCTTGAAATAGTCTGAGTTCTGAGGACATTTTGGTTGATTGCAGTTTCTGGCAATGTGTCCAAGTCCACCACAGTTATAACACTTAGGCTGTTTCCCCTGCCCCTGGTTTGCATTCCCTACTCTGATCTGCACATTACCTCGACCCATGTTCCTTTGATTCAAGTTTTGCCTCCCCTGAACATTTTGAACTACAATTCTTCCATCCTCCACCGTTGCCAGATTGCGTGGGTTTGATGAGGTTCTGAGTTGATTGTTAGTCTGAGGGAGTGTAGCCTTAAATTGTTGAACAAGTAAGGACACTTGGTTGGTAAGGTTATCAATCATTTTGTCGGTGTGAGTGTAACCTGAATCCAGTTGTGGACTCATAGCAGATGGTGATGAATAGGGATGGTGATAAGCTTGGTCAGATGACAATTGGTTGATTGGTTGAGCACTTGCAACAAATGCTAGTGGATCATTTGATGCAGTTGGATTGATCTTTTCTCTCAACAGACGATCATAAGCAGCATGTTTCTCATGTTGTTGCAGGTAGGCATACAACTGTTCATAGTTTGTTTCTCTCAGACCTTTGTTGAGTTTTACTACAGTAACAAATCTGTCCCATTCTGGAGTCATGTTGTTTACAAACTTTGAGTTAAGTTGGATGTTGGGCATAGTCATTCTGATGATCCTCATGTCATTTACCAACTTATGAAATCTCACATAGTAGTCTGTAATGTTCTCACCAGGGTTCATCTTAAAATTTTCAAACTCGTCATACAACTGTGACTCACGATCTTCCTTTGTGAGTTCTGATCCAGCTTGAAGCATTTTGACGTTGTCCCACACAGCTTTTGCTTCAGTGTTGAAATTGATGAGTTTGTAAACATCTTTGGGCAAACCTTGAATGACAATGTTGGAGGCTCTAATGTCGGCATCATACCTCTTATTTTCTTCCTCATTAAGATCATTGTACGTTCAAGGTCTGTCGATTCCCAAAGTGACAGTACCGTCATCACCAGTAGTAACAACATCTCTGGTGGTGCCCATCTGAAATGGTCCTTCATCAATGGATTTAAGGATGTTAAATCCATTTTCTTTGCCCAAGCAGTAAAGTCGTATTCGTTGTGCCCACGACTCATAGTCTGTCCTATCAAGCATAGGAGGACGTGTAACACCCCAACCCGACAAGGGCAAAGGTGTCACAGATACGGATTCTTATCAGAACAAACACAAGCATATGACATAAATAATACAATAGGATTCCAAGGGTTACAAACAAAAATCTGAAATTTCAAGGTTTCAAGCGAGATATACAATAATCACTAAGTCTGAATATAACTTTTCAAATCATCTCTAATCCAAATTAGCTAGCAAGGTCTTCTAAGTCCAAGGTCCTCTCTAATAACAACCCAGCTTTCAACTAAAACCTGCCGTACACGAAAGAAAACGTACGGCTGAGCTTACAAAGCCCAGTGAACAGATATATAATAAACGGAAACGAAAGCAAAAGCAATGAAAGTAAAAGGAAAAGCACAGACATAGTATAAGAAATAGATAAGTCAAGGTACAGAGAGAGAGTAAAGGTTTAGGACAGTAATCCACCACGAGCCCAGAACATATCATATCAAATCACATACCAGGGTGTATGGAGGGGTGACCTCAGCATACCAAGACAGGGTTGAGGGGATACCTCCAGGGTTGGAGTTGCAAGCTCCCAGGGTTGTGAAAGGCATGTATTGCACACAGTACCAGTCACCAGACATACCAGACATATCAGAAACCAGAACAAGACTAGGATGCATCCATTCGCCCCCCAAGAACAAATCATATTGGCCATATCAGAAATCACATAAGCGCGCATAACAGAATCAGAATGGGGACGGTGTAACCAAATCACTAGGGCTACACACTAGTCATGCCAGTGGTGCATCACAGACACGGCCATGTTACCTTCATGGCTAGGGTCACAAATTTGGCTCGGGTATCAAACTGGGAGTCAAAGGTCCAGGTCATAGGTTCATATTATAATCAGGGTGTCATATCAGAAGGTTCAACATCAGAAGGTCAACATCAGAAGGTCAATATCAGAAGGTCAATATCAGAAGGTCAATAATCCAAGTTCCATAGTAACAGTTCATTTAAAAAGGTTTCTAATTAAGAGTCCATTTAAAACAATCTTTTAATAATGGTCTTCATAAAAATGATCTTTCAAAACGGTTTTTCATAACGATGGTATTTTTAAATAGTTTTCATAAAAGTTAGTAAAATCCCAATTAAAAGAGTATTGTATCCTATTTGTAAACATCATTTTAAAATAGCTTTTTCTTAACTCATTTCCAGGTCAGAATTAAAGAGGTTTTCACAGTCTAGGTCCATATCATAGGTCAAAGGTTCAAAGCAAGGAATCATAGCAAAGGTATCAAATCAGAGGCTAAACAGATCAGAACATGACAGAGATCATAGGAAACCTTACAGAGAAGGTCAGAATATCTGTACCTTATTCCAGAAGCAAACACAAATCAGAAATGGATGACACAAAGTGAATCAGGACTTCTCTTTCTTCACACCTAGAGGGGTAGACAAGAATTACAAACCCTTCTATTTTAAGTAACTTCCATATTTAGCAGGTTTCCAAATTTAGCTTTTAGATTCATCAAGTCACTCTTTTAGTCCTTTAGGTTTCATAATTTACACTTTATACCCCTTTACTTATCAAAGTTACAAAATGAAACCCTAGATTTACTTAGTTTACATTTTAACCCCTCTCATTAATTTATTAACACATCACGCATTTCATTTTCCAAGATTACAGAGTGTACCTTCAAATTAACTTATTATACGAATTATACCCTCAAGTCTCACGATTCACAATTTATAACCCTTCGCTTAGGAAAATAACAATTCACACCCTTTTTACATGTCTTGACAGTTTTTAGGTATTAACTGGACTCGTTTTAAATAATTTGCAAACCATAATAAATCTTCGAAATAAAATCTATAAAAATTCACAGACGTTCCCCAGGGTCTTGAGTATTTTATGTAATTTTTCCAGATTTTATTAAGTCGTCAAGATACGAACTAAAAATCCCTTTTCCCAACCTGTTCCAGAACCGGATTAATTAAAAACACCCGACCATTTTTCATCTTCTTTCCCAGTCTAGAAAATTTATAAAATTCTAAAAAAATTCCAGTAATTATCTAACATGTGATATATTACTCAGCTAAAAGGACACATCCTAATTCGTTATGGTTTGAAAATGATAAATGAAAAACCCGGACTGATTTTCCAGACTTTACAAATACGACCAGACACATGATTTTCTAAAAATCAAAAAGTAACCTTCCAGGCCTCTAAAAATTATAAACTAAATTTTCCCAGGTAGCCCTTTCAATGAACTTAGTTTTAGACTCTTAAAACACCCAAAAACTCGATCCCATCATTTAGTTACAGCCGGTTAAAGTCGAGCAAAAATCCAACTCAGAAACAGCCATCACAGAAACATGTTTATTTTGGGGTTTTAGCCATTCCAATCACTAATTATTGACATAAAACGTTTTTTCGATGAGTTCATCCATGATTAGGTCGAATTAATACAGGTCATAACATGATCAAATCGAATAATTACCTCACAAACTCTCCTGGTCGATTTATACATAATAGATTTTAGGGTTTTCTTAACTTGTTATTTTATGTGACATTTTATGTGGTTAATGATTCGATTAGAACAAAAGGCAAGAACAAGGATTGAGCAAGGACGATACCATACCCTTGTAGACAACGAAGAACACAAACACAAGATCAAAACACCACACGAGTTGGGTCTTCTTCTTCCTTTGGTCGATCGGCAGCAACAAACATCAAGGAGAACACATGTTTTTGATTAGTTTTTGCTTTATAAATTCGTATGGGTCAAGATTAGGATTATCGGGTTACCTTGTGATGACGAGACATGAATTAAGAACAAGATTCAAGGCTTCTTTGGTGGTTCTTGTGGATCGAATGGCAGCAACACACAAAGGGAGGTCGACACTTTGATGAGGGATTTTAGGGTTTGTTGTTTTGGTGGTTCGGTATAAGAAAAAAAAATAATAATAATGGACCGAATATTTGTTTGGGTTTATTTAGGGGAAAGATCAATCACCATTGTGGGCTTAACAAAATTGTACAAATCATGAACTTGGACCTCCAAATGGGCAAGGGGGGGGGGGCACATATAGTTTGTTTTGTTTTGTTTTTTTTTTTTTTTTGTACAACATTTATATAATGCAATGTTTTTAATTATGTTTGGACTTAGGTTAAGTGTTAATTAGTTAATATTCGTAAGTTCTCAAAGTTTTAAATTCGAGGGTATTTTTGTCTTTTCGGATTGTTTAAATTTTCGGGTTTTACAACTCTTCCCCTCTTAAAAGAAATTTTCGTCCTCGAAAATTGAAGTGCGAAGGTTAGACGAAGTCGTAGCAAATCGCAAAAGATCGTCACGAACATTCTCATGCACGGGGAGGTTCTTCCAAAAAGAAAAGCTCATATGGGATGCGAACAAGATTTCAAATCGAATTCTACAGGAGTTCAAGGTTTATAACCGAGGTCAACAGAATGCAAAACGAGAGTCCAACTCATCCGGGTATTTAATGAACGAAGTCAGAGTATACGCACAGGTAGGATGAACCTAAAATCTCACTAGTCACGGATAATCCAACGGATATCAAATTCTAAACTTCTTAGGTACTTCCCAAGATATCCTATGGCCACAATGAGGGCACGTTATATGGTATAAGTATTATCACGTTGATCAGGCGTCATAATACTAGCACCACATAAATATGCCTTCATGATGATCATACTTTATCTCGAGTCGTAAGCAAAACAACCTATCTTAATCCACCTAGTACTTCTATAGTCTCGGAGGTCAACAAAATCAAATGTCATAATCAAGAGGGAAAACCAAACTACTCGCCATGGAGATTCTCAAAATGCCCAAGAGGCATTGAAATGATTAACAAAAGATCAGAGGTCAGAGTCGGAATCTGAAGGTAAGGATCAAATAGTGTCAGGCAATTACTATGAAATTTTCAATGGCTTCAAGATTTATTTAGGTTTCAAAACTTAGGTGGTGCAAGGCATAAACTTTCACTTTCCACGAGGGATCTCAAGAGGCTTTAACCAAAAGCAAGGCACGAATCAGAGTGATGCGGAAGCAATGATACTTAAACAAAAGGCTTATAATCTACCCATTCCTCACTGGTCAGAACTTAAGTTCCTATAGGGAAATCCTAAAGCAAATTTTCAAAGGTTGTCTTACGAGCGCCTACAGGGAAAGCTTAGTGGTCCTAACTTACACAGGTCAAGGGTAAATGTATTACGAGTCGCAGCCTGTATCTCTGATACCATAATTGTAACACCCCAACCCGACAAGGGCAAAGGTGTCACAGATACGGATTCTTATCAGAACAAACACAAGCATATGACATAAATAATACAATAGGATTCCAAGGGTTACAAACAAAAATCTGAAATTTCAAGGTTTCAAGCGAGATATACAATAATCACTAAGTCTGAATATAACTTTTCAAATCATCTCTAATCCAAATTAGCTAGCAAGGTCTTCTAAGTCCAAGGTCCTCTCTAATAACAACCCAGCTTTCAACTAAAACCTGCCGTACACGAAAGAAAACGTACGGCTGAGCTTACAAAGCCCAGTGAACAGATATATAATAAACGGAAACGAAAGCAAAAGCAATGAAAGTAAAAGGAAAAGCACAGACATAGTATAAGAAATAGATAAGTCAAGGTACAGAGAGAGAGTAAAGGTTTAGGACAGTAATCCACCACGAGCCCAGAACATATCATATCAAATCACATACCAGGGTGTATGGAGGGGTGACCTCAGCATACCAAGACAGGGTTGAGGGGATACCTCCAGGGTTGGAGTTGCAAGCTCCCAGGGTTGTGAAAGGCATGTATTGCACACAGTACCAGTCACCAGACATACCAGACATATCAGAAACCAGAACAAGACTAGGATGCATCCATTCGCCCCCCAAGAACAAATCATATTGGCCATATCAGAAATCACATAAGCGCGCATAACAGAATCAGAATGGGGACGGTGTAACCAAATCACTAGGGCTACACACTAGTCATGCCAGTGGTGCATCACAGACACGGCCATGTTACCTTCATGGCTAGGGTCACAAATTTGGCTCGGGTATCAAACTGGGAGTCAAAGGTCCAGGTCATAGGTTCATATTATAATCAGGCTGTCATATCAGAAGGTTCAACATCAGAAGGTCAACATCAGAAGGTCAATATCAGAAGGTCAATAATCCAAGTTCCATAGTAACAGTTCATTTAAAAAGGTTTCTAATTAAGAGTCCATTTAAAACAATCTTTTAATAATGGTCTTCATAAAAATGATCTTTCAAAACGGTTTTTCATAACGATGGTATTTTTAAATAGTTTTCATAAAAGTTAGTAAAATCCCAATTAAAAGAGTATTGTATCCTATTTGTAAACATCATTTTAAAATAGCTTTTTCTTAACTCATTTCCAGGTCAGAATTAAAGAGGTTTTCACAGTCTAGGTCCATATCATAGGTCAAAGGTTCAAAGCAAGGAATCATAGCAAAGGTATCAAATCAGAGGCTAAACAGATCAGAACATGACAGAGATCATAGGAAACCTTACAGAGAAGGTCAGAATATCTGTACCTTATTCCAGAAGCAAACACAAATCAGAAATGGATGACACAAAGTGAATCAGGACTTCTCTTTCTTCACACCTAAAGGGGTAGACAAGAATTAAAACCCTTCTATTTTAAGTAACTTCCATATTTAGCAGGTTTCCAAATTTAGCTTTTAGATTCATCAAGTCACTCTTTTAGTCCTTTAGGTTTCATAATTTACACTTTATACCCCTTTACTTATCAAAGTTACAAAATGAAACCCTAGATTTACTTAGTTTACATTTTAACCCCTCTCATTAATTTATTAACACATCACGCATTTTATTTTCCAAGATTACAGAGTGTACCTTCAAATTAACTTATTATACGAATTATACCCTCAAGTCTCACGATTCACAATTTATAACCCTTCGCTTAGGAAAATAACAATTCACACCCTTTTTACATGTCTTGACAGTTTTTAGGTATTAACTGGACTCGTTTTAAATAATTTGAAAACCATATTAAATATTCGAAATAAAATCTATAAAAATTCACAGACGTTCCCCAGGGTCTTGAGTATTTTATGTAATTTTTCCAGATTTTATTAAGTTGTCAAGATATGAACTAAAAATCCTTTTTCCCAACCTGTTCCAGAACCGGATTAATTAAAAACACCCGACCATTTTTCATCTTCTTTCCCAGTCTAGAAAATTTATAAAATTCTACAAAAATTCCAGTAATTATCTAACATGTGATATATTACTCAGCTAAAAGGACACATCCTAATTCGTTATGGTTTGAAAATGATAAATGAAAAACCCAGACTGATTTTCCAGACTTTACAAATACGACCAGACACATGATTTTCTAAAAATCAAAAAGTAACCTTCCAGGCCTCTAAAAATTATAAACTAAATTTTCTCAGGTAGCCCTTTCAATGAACTTAGTTTTAGACTCTTAAAACACCCAAAAACTCGATCCCATCATTTAGTTACAGCCGGTTAAAGTCGAGCAAAAATCCAACTCAGAAACAGCCATCACAGAAACATGTTTATTTTGGGGTTTTAGCCATTCCAATCACTAATTATTGACATAAAACGTTTTTCGATGAGTTCATCCATGATTAGGTCGAATTAATACAGGTCATAACATGATCAAATCGAATAATTACCTCACAAACTCTCCTGGTCGATTTATACATAATAGATTTTAGGGTTTTCTTAACTTGTTATTTTATGTGACATTTTATGTGGTTAATGATTCGATTAGAACAAAAGGCAAGAACAAGGATTGAGCAAGGACGATACCATACCCTTGTAGACAACGAAGAACACGAACACAAGATCAAAACACCACACGAGTTGGGTCTTCTTCTTCCTTTGGTCGATCGGCAGCAACAAACATCAAGGAGAACACATGTTTTTGATTAGTTTTTGCTTTATAAATTCGTATGGGTCAAGATTAGGATTATCGGGTTACCTTGTGATGACGAGACATGAATTAAGAACAAGATTCAAGGCTTCTTTGGTGGTTCTTGTGGATCGAATGGCAGCAACACACAAAGGGAGGTCGACACTTTGATGAGGGATTTTAGGGTTTGTTGTTTTGGTGGTTCGGTATAAGAAAAAAAAAAAAATAATGGACCGAATATTTGTTTGGGTTTATTTAGGGGGAAGATCAATCACCATTGTGGACTTAACAAAATTGTACAAATCATGAACTTGGACCTCCAAATGGGCAAGGGGGGGGGGGGGGCACATATAGTTTTTTTTTTTTTTTTTTTTTTTTTTTTTTTTTTTTTTTTTTTGTACAACATTTATATAATGCAATGTTTTTAATTATGTTTGGACTTAGGTTAAGTGTTAATTAGTTAATATTCGTAAGTTCTCAAAGTTTTAAATTCGAGGGTATTTTTGTCTTTTCGGATTGTTTAAATTTTCGGGTTTTACAGGACGGGTATCGGACCCAGCTGCTTGAATGTCATCAGATGCAGTGCTTGGTATGGTTGCCATACTGTATACGGGATTTTACAATTCTTGAGATTTAAACCGAGAAATAAGTTCTTTCGCGGGATTTTACAAAATTCAAGAACAAACCGCTATTCCAAAACCGCTGAAGTGCTATTAAAACAGTAAGTATCAAACCGCTAACCACACAACAAACCGCTAAGTCAAACCGCAAGTCCTGAATACCAAACCGCTATTCTCAAACCGCTGTAATTAACCCAACCGCTATGATCAAACCGCTGAAACCAGAACCGCGAAGACCAAAACCGCTGAAGATTAAACCGCTGAGAGCTAAACCGCTGAGACCAGAACCGCTAAGACTCAACCCTCTGAAGATTAAACCGCTGAATCCTGAACCGCTACGATCTAAACCGCTGTAGGTTAAACCGCTGCTGCTAAACGACAAACCGCTAGAGACAAGAACTGACAAACCGCTACCACAAATGGACAAACCGTCCTTTTCAGTACGTTTTGTCCTTTTCCAAATTTGGTTATAATCCAAACCGCTATCAGAGATTTAGACCAAACCGCCAACAATAATTACCTAAATAGCACAAACCGCTGCTAAGAATCCTTTACCGAGAGTCAAACCGCTATGATGAAAAATCTTCCGAACACCAAACCGCTGCCAAGAAATCCTTCAAATCTTCCACAAACAGACACTAACCAAGTTGTATGTTATCAAGGAAGATGTGAAACAGTTCAATGAACACAAAAGTACAAGTATTCAACAGATTTAACCGCAAACAAAGATTAAACAAGGATTTTAGCACACTATTTTATACGACCTAAAAAGAACCAAAAATCCACCCACGAATCTGAATATGCTCTTACACGAACCTAACCATGGCTCTTGATACCATTTGTAACATATTCATAACATTCAAACACACAAATATGGTGGATTTGGCCGGCGGTTTAGGAGAGATTTAGAGAGAGAAAGTGAGTTGGGAACTTAGTGAGAGAAAGTGAAGAGAATTGTATTGAATGGTTGAGAAGTTCCAACCCTCTCCCTTGGTGGGAGAGGGGTATTTATAGTTACATATTAGTTGCCCCGTGTGGGCTGTGGAGAGAGCTGACAGAGGGTAAAGACCCGACCCACTCCACAAATACTAACTAACTAAACTAATACAAATAATATTAATATTACTGATATTCCTACGAGCTATTAAATGCTAATGAGTACTCGGGGTGACCGAGTCTTCAGATGAATATTTATATTCCTAACAGATAGATAATGCAGGGTTCCCCGTGAGAATGAAACAAGTCCTTTTAAGAGAACTTGAGTGGCTAGAAGGTTTAGTGCAGTGCGTCACTGGGTCCATGACGTCTTGTCTTCAATACCGGCGTTACCTTAGTAACAACCAATAGCATATGAATTGAACCCGGTTTCTGCCCTAAGGTTGAATATTTGGAGGGCTATTTCTTTTCACCCTTTATCTTTACATTTATTTTTCATTCTTCAACCCCTTCAGCGCTTACGGAGACTTCATCACTAGCACCTTGTTGGGTTTGTTCTAGTACCAGTTCCATCTCAGTCGGCACTCTTCCTTTATTCTCACTTTTCTCCTTTTTTCATCGTTCCTAAGGACTTCTATTCTAACTAGAGGATTGTCCCTGGGAAGATCCCTCCGGTTCTGGCTGGATCATGGGAACTGATACCTAACCTTACCATCCTTATAACTCTAATACATTAAATAAAATGGTCAGTCTTTGGTATTCTTCCACAATTGCCATCATAAATCATTCGCTCCCCCTCAATATGTGCATCGATATACGAAAGAGTTTAGCACATATGAGAGAGCCTACACTTGAGTCCAAAGGATCACATTTTATCAGTTTTCATATTTAAATCACATTCTCTCCCCCGATCAAAAATTTCAAACATTTTGAGATTAGGGATCTCAATTGATTTAAGTATGTTAGAAATTATGGGAGAAAATGTGGTCTGATTCAATATATACTGATAATGGAACATTACTATGCTCCCCCTCAATCAATGAGGGAGAATGTTAGTGTCAGAAATGATGAGTTTATAAATGATTTGGAGTTTAGCGAGAAACTCATGAAAAGATTCATATTCTGACACATAACAACACATGTTTATTCATTACTTGAGCCATACAAAGATACCATTTGATGATCTAAAATAAAATTTGAAATCACTCTCCTCCTCAATCTATGACCCGTTATCAATTTAAAATTTTATGAAAAATTAAACCTTTTGTCATAGATTGAGTGGCAAATTTTATGAAATTTTTTTTTAAGTTCGATTGATTTTCAAATACTGTTTTTAAACCACCATTTTAGATACAAATTATTTTTCTAAAGAATCATAGATGGAAAAAAATTTGTTTTGGTAAAAGAAGACTTCTCTTCTGAATCAGGAAATAATGCACTGAAGCGTACACTAGATCGAGGGTGCACGGATGTAAAGTAATCCATGCCGGGAGAACTTAATCACCTGTTGTTAGGAACAACCATCTTTTTGGCGACGTGCTTTCCTCATTTTGAAAAACGGGTTGCGTATCTGAAATAATAGCAAGCCATATAGGCATGTTTTGAACTTCTGCTCGAACTTCATTTAAAGACCCGTGTCATTATTGAATGACATTTCTAGGACCGTAAATGTTATCGATACCAGAAGACATGCCTTGAAAAACTATTTTTGGTATTTTTTTTTATCTTTTTTTTTTTTGAGATTTTTATGGTTTTTGTTGGTTTTATATTTTTCTATTTACATTTTGGTTTAAGATATGTACAAAATATATTATTCAATTTAAGAAGATGTTGACATGAATACCGAAATAAGGATATCGTTCTGTACATTGTAGAAGTCTGTAGTCAACATCTCTTAAACTTTCACCACCAAAGCTTTCGAGGCTCAGGAATAATCGTCTGAACTTGAGCCTTCCCAATGTGAAGATTTGATAGCTTCCCCCCAAACCGACAATCTTCTTTTTGAGCAGTTTCAAAGCTCTCTTTCAAGCTTACATTAGTTAAGTTCACAGCGGAATCCGTAGCAAACCACATCAAATATTGCTGCTCCTTTTAAGAATAATCATCGTGATTATCCGTTCGGGGGATCATCAAATTGATCAGCATACGTATCATCTCACGCTTGAGTAATTCTTCTTATATTTTTTTCCCGGTGAAGGCTAAAGTAATGCATACCAAAAGTATCAAGAGGCCACTTCCCCAAGTAGTTGAAGTGATGCAATCAGTCTCATTGTATGAAGCTCAATAACCTGAAGTACACACTCAATCCCATTAATGAAGTTGAAAACATAACATTAAAATCAATTAAGACTCGGAAATGCACTTTTTTCCCTTCAGGAAATTGCAGATGAGAATTGTTACACCAAAGTCAACTAAGTCCCGAGTGTAAGCAATTTATCCCGTATGCAGTCGAAATGAAAACACCAACACAGTACCACAAAAGCAACTAAGTACCAGATGTAGTCAAAATGATAACACCAAAACAGTACTGTAAAAATCAAGTAAGTCTCGGATGAACACATTTCCTTCTGTAGGATACCGACTAACCAGAGGAATCATCATACAATTATGTACCTCTTTAATCATCAGAAACTGTTTCTTACATCTCTTCCCCCACGTAGTTGGAATAATACACCAAAAGCCACGAGTTAAAACACTGATTTTCTCTGCGGTTATGAAATTTGTCTTCCCGGAATAACTTCAATTAAGAAGAAGTATAAAGTTCATCACGTGTACTCGTTGTGCGTTCAGATGTATGTCTCCTTCCCCCTTGCTGGTTTTGATACCTCAGAATCAGCAACACATTTTACGCACATATACTTGAAATATTGTGAGAAGAACAAAATTGGCTCAAATGTATCAAGTGAGAATCAACTGCTACCGAAACTCTCTCTGACTATCTTTACCAACCCTTAAGTAGGCTATTTGAAGTGATAACTAATGGAGCAAACCCGATATACCAAACTTGAAACTGAAGTAGAATTCCCCGTTCTCGTGACTTAAGCTTGCACTAATGTTGGAAGAACAGTGTAGAGAATTTATGCTCCAAGCAAATCTCTAAGTACTCAATACCCAACCAAAGTATGAGACATTAACACCTCTTGCGATTATCCACAACGTCATCGGCGTGTGACACTGAGTACAACAACATAACTCCTTTAAGTGATAGTTAACCAGGTCTTCAAACATTTACCCCGACTGCTGGTAACTAGATAAACTAAGTCTTCAACTTAAATCTTAAGCACGAGCAAGTTATCATTGAAAGTCATGCATCCAACCAACCCCAACTTCAAGATAAAATAAGATCACGCCTTTGTAAAAGTCAATTCAATCTCAAATAAGTGATACCTGATCAACTCCGTAGTCACAATTAGAGTCACATGCCCAATAAGTAAGTGAACAAATAATCAAATGTACGTCGATCCACTGTTCACACTTCTCCCCCTCAAAAATTGCATATGAGGTTGCCATTTTTGATTGAACAAGTGCATATGAGGTTGATCCACTGTTCACACTTCTCCCCCTCAAAAATTGCATTTGAGGTTGCCATTTTTGATCGAGTGAATAAAAATACAATCTAATGAAAGTAGATCCACTTGATGACTGAACGAGCATGGAACAAGTATGAAGCTTGTTGATGAGAATAGTCAGAAACAAGAAGATTTCTCTTCTTCCGAAGATAAAGCGCACTCAAGCGTACGCCTTTCTTTTCTTTGAGGAACGGGGCCTGGAGTGTTTTCAGCAGACGCCATTATGTTGACATTGAGGCCCGAGGCTTGAACTGCAGTGTTCAAACGTCATTGTCGTTTCCCCTCATATGTTGTGAGCAGCCTGAGTCCAAATGTCAAAGGACGATCTGTACGACCTGCATTTGAAAACAGACGAAAGAAGAGAGTTTGGAGTGCCGGATCCCCAATTTAAGTTGGGTTCCAGTTGGTTAGTGCAAACAATCTTTGGAGCTGCTGAAACCATAGGTGCCTTGGTTTTAACAATAGGGGCAA
Source organism: Artemisia tridentata subsp. tridentata (assembly GCA_021014915.2). Classification (NCBI taxonomy): domain Eukaryota; kingdom Viridiplantae; phylum Streptophyta; class Magnoliopsida; order Asterales; family Asteraceae; genus Artemisia; species Artemisia tridentata. The sequence goes on from CP139505.1 coordinate 321,589,890, forward strand.
CACTAGTAGATGCAATGGACCTAGTTAAAGGGCATTGTGTATCTAAAGGGATAACTCTACCAGTTGGCTTCCATTCCTTAACAGGCACTACTCTAGGCATGGTAATCCTCGTTAAAGGGCAATGTTCGCCTAGTGTGAATATTCGGCCCGTGGGCTTCCACTGAAAGCCCACATTGGTAAACATTTTCCCTGTAGGTTTCCAAGATTGTTTAATTTGTCTAGCTCTCCAAACTTTCTTAACTGGGGGTTTGTTGGAAGACTTCAAAAATTTATCAACACATTTATCATGATTACCCGAAATTAAACAATCATTACATGTTTTGCAAAGTGAATTAGGAGTTGAATTATGATTCCTTTTGTTCAAATCTGACTTATTGTTCCTCATGTGGTCTTCTACTTTCTTCTTAGGAACACTTTTAGCTAGTGAAGTCCTATAATTCTTTATATTTCTCCTAGGTTTTGACTCGCTAGCTTTAGTGTCACTGTTAACTCCTGTAGAATGACTGATGGGAATCTTAGTCTTTTTCACTTCCGGTTGTTGAACATGTTTTGATGTGTTGGGATCTGAAATTTTCAAAGGTACCTCAAAGGTTACATGCTTGCTCCTAGGCATCGTGGAGGATGCAATAAATCTATCTCGCTGGGTACCTATTTTAGGACATGTGCCAATGACAAATTCAAGGAGTTCCTGAGACCGTTTAGCGAAGATGCATGCATCAGCAATTGCACTATCAAGAGGTTTTTCTATTCTATCATCTTTTACGATCTCACGAAGGGTATCAAGGCTATCCTTAAGGTGAGTGAGATATACTTGATGAGCAGACCTATTGTTCCTAAGGGGAAGCGGAATAGGCACAACATCAATTGCATACTTACTACAAGCAGAAACCTTTAGAACAACATTATCACTAGTGATAATTGGCATTTTCCCTTTCACCTGAGTCTTTAGATTCTTGATCTCATTAAGCAAAGAAGTTATCTTTTCATTGTTATTATCACGCGTGATCTTAATCGAATCATATAACTCTTTGTAATGTTGTTTGACTTTTGAATTTTCAGCTTGAAAACAATCATTTTCCTGTTGTAATTTATTGATGATTTCTTGAAATTGAAAATTCGGAGAATCTAGAGACGGTGGTTTATGGGTGCCAATCACAGCACTCTTATTTTACTTCAACTGAGCAATTTGTGTTTTCAATTTTCGAATCGTGTTAATATGAGCTTGAATCCGTTCATCTCATTTGTTTATTTCAAAATATGCATCAAATTCAGGAGCATCCAATGATGTCTTGGCATTTGAAGTTTTATTTCTTTCTTCTAGATGTTGATATTTTAATTGCAAATTAAGATTATCAATCTCTAGTTTAGACAAATGCCTGACCATGTTATCATGATCATCGTTTTGGATTTTCTCATGCAATTTTAAATTCTCGGCTTCAAGCTCAATGACACGATTCTGGGCAACATTAAATGCAATCGACATATCATGATATTTAAAAGCAGTTAATGCAGAATCAGTAGCAGTATAGAACACATCCTGTGCAATACATCTAGCAATCATATTCTCATTGGTGATGAGAATGTTCTTTCTTTCAATCTCACAACATTTAAGATCAATAGCATTTTGTTTTCCCACGTTTTCCATATCTTTAAACACTTCTTTCATTTCTTTTAATTCAGTTTCAAGGGTTTTTTGCATGCCCTCAAAATGTTCTTTGAGAAGTTTAAAAAATGGAATAACCTCAGTTAAGTAGCACCGTTTTGTCTGTTCAAAGCCCCTTTCCCCTTCAGTAATTCCCGTTGGCGTAATTCTCTTCTTACATGTTTTATCGAAATCAACAAATAGTTGACAAAGAACATATATGCTAATTAGAGTTTTACATTCTGTGGGAAGAGTTAAAGGAACTAAGTGCATGGGTGTATTAGGTAGGTACACTGTTGCTGCAACTATCTTTCTAAAGGGTAGAGTTTTGGCTTGAAGTTCTTCGGCTTTCATTTTTTCTAAATCTAAGGACCAAAATATTTGTTCTGGAGTCAACTTAGTTTGAGGTACAAAAATAGCCAATCGGTTCTCCTCAGAGTAATCATGGGGTTTGGGGTTTGATTATGACTCGATTTGCTATACATTTGGGATCCTTCATTTTTTCAGCCAATCTTTCTCTATTTATTACTTCTATCTCATTACTCTCTTCAAATGATGACACATCAGGAGGGGTATGACCAGGCTTAAGCATTACGTTTGCATCATATAATGCAGGTTGAGCAACTTTAACACTCCTAAGAAAAACTGATTTAGGTACACCTACATCCTTTACACTATTTTCATCACACAACTTTTTATGTTTTTGAATCATTTGAGCAGTTTTTCTGGTCTGGTCTTGTGTGTACAACTTGTTTTCAATCTTATTCTTTAACGTTTTAAGTCTGGAAAAATCATTTAAGAGTTTTGTTTCTTTTCCTTTGAAATCATGTTTTAGTGTAATTACACTTTCTTGGATTTCTGGTTTTTGTTTAACAGTTTGATCAAGTTGTTTTCGTAAAGAATGTAACTCCTTTTTCAATGTTTCTTCCCTTAAATTACGTTCTGTTATGAATGTACGCATTTGACTATCCATTTTCTGCTCACGTTCAGTTAGCTCAAATTTTGCACGTTGTTCATATATGGCCACCTGATCTTTATAGATGTTAAGTCTAGTGGTCAAAGTTTCATTAGGGATAAACACGGTGTTCTCATACAACTCACAAGTATTATCAACAACAGAAGATGCACTACTTGGTATAACAGACACGTCGTTGTGATTCACATATTATTCATATGGGATAACATTACTATTTCCCATATCAGCAGTATCTGATTCAACAACATCTGTCTGTTGTACTTTGTTGGGAATCTTCTGTTCATCGACCATGTTATACATGTCATACAGTTTTAGTACCTCAGATATGACAGATGCATTGGAAGGACCAGATTGTTGTGGTGATAAGACTGCAGAAGACAGATTAGCCATGAAGATGGTTTGAGCAGTGGGTTCATCATCAACGTCTGAGTCAAAAGCATCACAGTCATCAGCTTGAAAGATGTTGGGATCATTTAGTGCCAAGTCCTGAACTGGTTGATCATCCACATCAGCATCAAACGTGTTCCCCTCATCACCAGCAAGAAACAATAACTCTTCTTCGTCCAAAGTTGCTCCATTCTCTTGAGCTTGCATCAACAGCATCTTATCTTTGAAGTAGTCAGAGTTCTATGGACGCTTTGGTTGAGTGCAGTTCCTTGCTATGTGTCTTAGTCCACCACAGTTGTAACATTTGATTTGCCTTCCCTGTCCCTGATTAGCATTCCCAACCCTGTTCTATATGTTACCCCGACCAATGTTCCTTTGATTCACATTCTGCCTTCCCTGAACATTCTGAACCACAACCCTTCCATCTTCCACTGTTGCTTGATTACGTGGATTTGATGAAGTTCGAAGTTGGTTGTTGGTTTGAGGGAGTGTTGCTCAGAACTGTTGGACAAGTAAAGAAACTTGGTTGGAGAGATTATCAATCATCTTGTCAGTATGAGAGTATCCTGAGTCCAGTTGGGTGTTCACAGCAGATGGTGGGTGCAAAGATGATTAGACAAATGATGTCTGATTTTGTGATGAAGAAGGATGGTGATAAACTTGATCAAGTGAGGATTGATTGAATGGCTGAACATTTGAGACAAGTGTAAGTGGATCATTAGTTGTCGTTGGATTGATTCTTTCCCTTAATTGACGATCATAGACAGCATGCTTTTCATGTTGTTGTAAGTAAGCATACAACTGTTCATAATTCGTCTCTCTCAATCCTTTGTTGAGCTTCACGCCTGTGACAAATCTATCCCACTCGGGTGACATGTTGTTCACAAACTTAGAATTGAGCTGGATATTTGGCATTGTCATCCTGATGATCCTCATGTCATTCACAAGCTTGTGAAATCTCACATAATAGTCAGTGATGTTTTCACCAGGATTCATCTTGAAGTGCTCAAACTCATCATACAACTGAGATTCACGATCTTCTTTGGTCAGTTCAGATCCAGCCAGAAGCATTTTAACATTGTCCCAAACAGCTTTGGCTTCAGTGTTAAAGTTGATAAGCTTGTAAACGTCTTTGGGAAGTCCTTGAATCACAATGTTAGAAGCTCTAATGTCTGCATCATAATGCTTCTTTTCCTCCTCATTAAGATCGTTGTAATAACATGGCCTATCGATTCCAAGAGTGACAGTTCCATCCTCAGCGGTAGTGACAACATCTCTAGTGGTGCCCATTTGAAAAGGTCCTTCATCAATGGATTTAAGAATGTTAACACCATTCTCTTTTCCCAAGCAATAAAGTCGTATTCTTTGTGCCCATGATTCATAATCCGTCCTATCAAGCATAGGAGAGCGGGTATCGGACCCGGCAGCTTGAATGTCATCAGAAGAAGTACTTGCCATGAAGTTAATAAGCAAGGGATTTTACAAGTCTATGATTTAAACCGAGAAATAGAATCTTTCGCGGGATTTTACAAAAATCAAGAATAAACCGTGATATGATTACTTGAATGTGTTATGATGAGAGTTTGGATCGATAATGATTAGTGATTGTATGTTAAGATGAATGATTGTTTGATAGACTAGGTGATATGTTGTATAGTTGTGATTTGGTTTGGTTTATGCACGTTGTTATAGTGAAATTTTGGTCTGAAAACTTAAAACCACAATAAATTCCTTTCGGAGGGGATTTGGGCCTCGAGAAATTCGTTTCACGACTTTGTGGTGAAACCTTACAATATTCAGGCTGTTCCGGTCGTTTTGACAGGTATTTCGCTGAAAACGGAGTTACGGTTCAAAAGTTATGGCCGTTTGAAGTTTTGACATAAAAAGTCAAATTTAGTCAAACCGCAAGAGACAAACCGCAATGGCAAACCGCAGGGAGCAAATCGCAGTCGTCAAAGGCAAGTCGCAACACTTAAAATGCAATAGACAAACTGCAATTAGAAAAACGCAACACCCAAATCGCAGAAGCAAATAAAAGTCTTCAGAAGCAAAACGCAACTCTCAAACCGAAATGCCAAATCGCAACTTTAGGCAAATTGCAGAAACCAAAACTCAGAAGCAAAACGCAGAGTCAAATCGCAGACTCAAGTCGCAATACTTCAAATCGTAACTTGATGAAAACACAGAGACTTCAAATCGCAACACTTCAAATCGCAGCTTGATCAAAATGCAGAAGTCTCAAACCGCATGCTTTATCAAAACGCAGAGCTAAAGGATAAATCGCAGGGTCACTTTCGTGCAAGTACAAACATCACTTTCGTCTTGTTTTGTCTTTTTATCCTCTTTTGGCTAAAAACCAAAACGCAATCTTGTCTATATCTCAAAACGCAATAGCCTTATACCTTTAATACTCAAACCGCACTGATAATCTTCTCAAATCGCAGACTATGAATAGCAAACCGCAACCTAGAAACTGTCAAATCGCAACTAAGAACTGTCAACCCGCAAGGAAGAACACACTTCAAAAAACACACGAATAGACTCAAACACACCAATAAACGGATGAAACAAGCTAACCAAACACTAAACTAAGCTCATACAACAACCCTAATCATGAAAGTACAAACATATCACAAATCTAACCACAAACAAAGCTAACACTAGGTGTTTTCAAGCTTATATGTTCGACCCAAACTAAAAAACCACAAAACCAAGCTACAAATCCGAGTACCCACAATCTAAGTGATCAAACCATGGCTCTTGATACCAATTGTAACATATTCATAATCATAACACACACAAGAGATTGATGTTTGGTTCGATTCTAGAGAGAGAAGTGGGAGTTCTTAGAGAGAGAAAGGAAGTATATTAGATTAAAATGAAAGAAGCTCCAACCCTCTCCTTTGGTGGGAGAGGGTATTTATACTTATTACATAAACGCCTCACGTGGGCTATGGAGCGGGCTGACAATGGGTAAAGACCCGACCCGACTCCATGATGATACGATAACTTAACTTAAACTAATAAGCCTACGAGCTATCTTAATGATAAAAGATACTCGGGGTGACCGAGTCTTTCATATGAATATTTATATTCCTAACAGTTGCTTTTAAACCCAACGGATCAATACTTGTTAATGGGCCTTTGTTTGTCTTGTTAAGGCCCAATAACCAATTAATAAGCACTTAATAAGTACTAGTCGCTAATATGCAGTTCACTAAGACTCAAATAAGCTAATTGAAGCTACTAAAACTTTTAGAAAACTTAATACCTCATTTTTGTGAAATTTGGACTTATTTTGCAAAATATATGTCAAATCGGGTTAAAAGTGTAAATCCTACATACTTATGTTCTAAACTGCCATTTCAGTAAACTAAGGTTAGAAATTGGTCAAACAGTAAACAGGAGGCTGAAAATGTAATATTTGCCCTTTTTGGACTAAAAATGTAATAAGATACTAACTGAGGACTAACGGTGCAAAAGTTAATCCGTTAGGGTAGAAAGTGTAAATTCTGTATAATTCAAGGACCAAACAGTAACAGTAATTCATACTCATTTCCATTTCATGTTTTTCACATTTTCATTTAAACACGAGCATTTTCACAATTCGTACAACATAATAATTACGTTACGTTATATTTATATAACGAGTCTTAACAAATAAACCTAACGTATTATTCGACGAATTTCGAGGAAACGATAATTATGGGTTCAATAACATAAAAACAAGATAATATTATATATAATGTTATTTTTGAAATTTAAGCATTTTAAGCATATCAAACACACACATCACAAACCAAATCGTTATCCGTTGCTCATTTTCACACTCATTATTTGTATTGAGCCAAAACTGTCAAAATCTCAGACTTCACTATTATTCAGGTCGTGTGTTGGAGCCGTTCCCATAATTCACTTGATTTCACATATTCACCTTTGCCAGTTACACTCAAGGTGAGTCATAGCCCCACTATTACTCTTTAATACTCATTTTAAACTACTTGGGGTGAGAAACATGCTTACTTTTATGGACTATTTAAACAATGCTTTTGTTTGACAAACTATTACGTGCTGGCCTAAGTACTGTATCCCAAATTCATGCCCATACTCATGTACCGTTAATTCCTACTGGGAAGCACGAGTGACATAAACAGATCTATTGAGGGTGACAGCTCCATCCGTGTTGGAAAAATCAACAGTCCGGATTATACAAGCGAATGTATACCATGTCGAATTACAAGTGACTAGGGATAGAACACTTGTCGGGCCTTATTATTACATGGACTCATCTCATGTAATTACATGTACTCATCGCATGCACACTGTCGTAGCTTCGGTAACATGGAACTTAGCGCAGCGTAATAGCCTTTCGCATAACATTATACACATCGTAATGTTAATTCGTAAACTTATTGGTCCAACTTTACTGCTTTATGTAAACCTATGAACTCACCAGCTTTTAGCTGACTTTTAGCATGTTTTTCTCAGGTGTTTAGTTGTTGATATATGATGATGCAAGGCAGTGCTTGGCAGGGGCATAGGCACACTTTTGAAGTGTACGCATAACACTCATGATAAGAGTTTTTGTACTATGGGACAACTTAAAACTATTATGGGCCTTGTTTTCCGCATTTCATAATTATGTAAAACTTATGTTTTAATTAATGAAGCTTTTAAAACGGATTAGATAATTCGTTCTCTATTACTTATGTTGTGATCCAAATACGTAGCACCCCAGATATTATTTCCGCTGCAATCTGATTTGGGGGTGTTACAGGAACTCCCAAATAAGATATAGGAAGATTACCAACATTGAAAGGGAGAATAGATAGAATCACAGTTTTTGTCTGCTCATCCACATTGCCAAAGAAGATAGTACTTTTACCCATGTTTGGCTTTAAACCTGACACAACACTAAATCTATCCAACACTTCTTTAACTACCTTTGCAGACTTAGAATCACCATGTCATATGTAACCACCCATAATTTTCCAAACTGATTTTTAATAATAAATTTTATTTATTATTTCTTAAGTTTCACTTTTGGACTTTTCCAAATTTATTTGAATCGAATACGAGAAGTTATCTCACGAAACATGAAAAACCGACACACAATGCGTACCGGCACAACCATAACTCGACAAACATTTCAAGATGATTTTTATACTATTTATTCGAAACCAGCCGTGTGAATACTCGTTTTTATTGGAAAACTCATTTTGATCGCAATGACGTTACTCTCGTGTCTTGAATCTACCGTTTGATGGTATAAATGTGTCCCGAAACTCATTTTAAGTAAGGTAACGAAAATTACATGATAGGTCCCTGCAGTAATTTTACACCGCTGCCCCTATCCCTTGTAATTTTCATTTCTGGTCCCTACGGTTTTTCCTTGACACTATAAAAGCTTTCATAACCCTAAGCTCACACACACACACACTTATGAACTTCATGTGCCGCTATTCATTTTCTGGCCAGATTCCGGCCGCCGCCACCATCCTTATCACTTCCAGCCTCCTTACCATGCCACCATTATTATTCTTGAAGATAGATCGGGTTCAAAACGTAAAGGTTGGAGTTAGTTTGAAGCATTTTCGTTCGTGTATTTGGGTAAGGTTGGTGCTCGAGTATTAGCTCGTGGTTGCACCTCCTCACCTCGTCTCTTTTATCTCGTTCGTAGGTATGTCGACTCACCCATCTAGTTTATTCATTTTCTTTAATCTAAAAACCAATTAATGAAAATCGATCTATTAATTTCGTGGATATAAACAAGATTAAAAATGTTTTTGACATTTGTTTCTATTGGGAACAAGTTTTGTATTATTCAAGTATTGATCATATTGTATTAAGGTTGCTTAGGCCTTTAGGTTTGTTATTAGGCCCAACCCATGTAGAAGGCCCATGGGCTGTGTCGTTTATTTAGTTTATCATGTTTATTTACGTATTTTTAGAGTAATTAGGGCTACAAGCCCAAGTGCATGTAAAACTATAAATACCCCCTCCCACCTTAGGGAGAGGGGTTGGTTGATGAAGCTCTAATTATGTGTGTTAATATGTGTTTATCATCTTCCACTCTCTTTCTCTCTCTAGCTTTCTCTCTCTAGATCTAGTAGGTAATTAGTGGTTAATTAGTAGTAGCTTAATTCATAAAAGTATTAGAACATCAAGTGGTATCATTAGCCTAGGGGTAATTTAGGTTGTTAGAAGATTAGATCTAAGAAAAAACTAAGAAATCCGTATATTTAGAATCATCAGACAAGTTACTGTTCATCAGAGATCTAAGAGTCGAACGAGGCAGTGTGATCGAAGGAGCATTGCAGTCGAACCAGCAAGTTTCATCGAAGGAGCAACCTCATCGAAGGAGCAGTCATCGAACGAGCAAAAAGGGTAGTCGAGTTAGACTTACTCTTCCAATTGATCGAACGAACTTGTTGATCGAACGAGCATTTTTGATCGAACGAGCAAACTTGATCGAACCATCAAATTTGATCGAACAATCATCTTTGATCGAACGAACAATTTTGATCGAACCATCAAAACTGATCGAACCATCAACATTGATCGAACGAGTAACTTGATCGAACCACCTACTTGATCGAAGGAATACTTGATCGAAGGAGAAACTTGATCGAAGGAACCAACTGAATTTCTTGGATTTCTTACGAGACTAATCGAGTTTCTAATCTTTCAACAACAACCGTCTTTATCCTTTAAAGATCCTTAACCGACACAAGCTACTACACGATGTCTCAACCACCACACTTTAATTACTACTACCAGCTACAACAATATCCTCAACAACAGCAATACTCTCAACAACAACAACAATTTCCTCAACAATATCAACAACACCATGCATTTGTGCAACAACATCAATTTGTTCCCCCACCACAACTATCCCCACAACAAATAATGCAACAAAATTACCTTCAGAACAATCCTTCAGTGTCCAGGGAACCTCACTGGTTTCATAAGATGTGTGAAGCTATAAGCAGTCAGCAATCACGTCATGAGGCTGGAAATCAAGATACTCCACCCATGTTGACACCTGGAAACTATGTGCAGTGGGCAAGTAGGTTTCTCCGATTCATTGAACTCCGCAAACCCCATGGACCGTATTTGAAGCAGGTCATCACTGTGGGGCCCTTTCCCGAACCAGTAATTGTTGTTCCAGCAACTCCTGAAAGAGCAGAAACATCCACTCCCGTTGCTGTTTCTAGCTATACAACCGAACAAGCCTTACAACAAGAAGCAAATGGAATGACAATGGCATTCATCCTTCAGGGAATTCCAAATCCCATCTATCGAAGTGTTGATGCTCAGAAGACTGCAAAGGACATGTGGGAGCATGTGCATCTTCTGATGGAAGGAACATAGCTCAATCAGGAAGACCTTGAATCTAAATTGTACATGGAATTCAACAATTTTGTTATGGAACCAGGAGAAACAATCAAATCATACTACCACCGCTTCACTAATGTTGTTAATGACCTTGATCGTCATGACATGAAGTTTCCAAGGATTGCAATCAACTCCAAATTTCTGGGATGCCTAGGTCCTGAATGGCAGAAATATGCAACATTTGTTAGGCAATCAAAGAAGATTGGTGAGATCAAATATGGATTGATTTATGATTTTCTCAAACAACATCAATCAGAGGTGGACAAAGAAGTGGCAGCAAGAGGAGGTTTCATACCAGGACCACAACCTAACTCGCTTGCACTAATGGCTCAACCAAACTTCTCTCTACCTTCTCAGGAATTTGGAAACTCATCTTATCAACCAAGCTTTCAACCTCAAAACCAACTTGTCCCATATGAAGCACCGTCTCAACAATCAGGCAACCAAATGGTAACCTATAACAACACTGACTCCAACTTTTACACAAACAGTGAATATGATGAAGAAGAAGATGCATTCAACTCACTAAATGAAGCATTTGGGTTGATTGCAAAAGCGTTTGGGAAATTTACAAACAAGTCAAACAATCGACTTCGTTCATCCTCAAATACAAGGAATCAGGCAGTTATTAATGATGGTCGGGTAGAAATTCAGAACAGATCATCAGGGAGATTTGGTTCAGGGAACAGAGGAGGTTATGGGGCACAAAGGTTTCAAGCTGGAGAACAAAGGTTTCAGTCTGGGGGTAATAGGAATTATATGGGGGCAGATAAGAACAGGAATCAATTGAATGGAAAGGAATCAAAAGGAATTGCAAATACTTCAATCACATGCTACAACTGTGGAGGGAATGGTCATATGGCTACTGCATGTCCAAAGCCTCGTACTATGGGTAGTGCATATCACAAAGAAGCTCTCTTGATGGCACTTAAGGATGAGAAAGCAAGCTTAATGAATGTGAAAGAACAAAGCTTCATGGCAAATGCAGATTCAGATGATGATATGGAAGATCTTGAGGCAAACGCAGCTGCAATGCCCATGGCAAATATGCAGGAAATGAATATGTCCGAGACAGGCCCGGTCTACGATACTGACGGTCTTTCTTAGGTACATGATCCACAATGTTTACTACATGAGATTACTTCACCTTCCGCATCTTCATCCTCAAGTGAAAATTCTATTCAAAATGATTCACCATTCTCATCTTCTTTAGATAATCAAATCAACACTGATATATCCTTTGATGATGATAGAACAGTTGTCTCATTTGATGATCCAATAGAAGATGACAATCATGATCAGATTGAACAAAATGAGCATTTGACTAATCAAGATTCGGAGCTTCAGGCCTTGCTAATGTCCACCGAATCACAAATAGAGAAGTGCAATGAAATTAATCAGACCTTAAAAGCCAAAATTGCAGTACTATCTCGGGACAATGAGTGCTATAAACAACAACTTTCTGGATACCAAAAACAAGAAAAACGTGAACAATGTTTTGAAATCGCTTTCCAAAAAGAATATGTCAAAGTTCAAGATTTGCAAAACCAAGTACGTGAATTAACCGATTCTAAGGCTGAGCTTCTCTCTCAAAAAGAAAAGGATCAATTTGAATTCAAAAAACAAATTGATTCCTTAAATTCTGAGCTGTTAAAAACTCAAACTGAGCTTTCAACTTCTCAAAATCAACTTCTTGAGGAAAAGCAAGCCAGCAGCAAACGTGTTGATTCATATCTTGAGGAAATCGTCACCTTGGAAGCACAAGTTAAAGAATTTCAAAAAATTGTGTATAAAAATGGTGAATCCATCACTCAAATCCAACAACTAATTGTAAAACTAAATCCGAAAAGACACGGATTTGCCCTTGGTAGTGATTACCCACGTTGTCTCTCAAAAGCACTCAGTAAAAATCCCAAGATATATAATGCAGAACTATTGTTTGATGATACCTTTGAACGTGTTGTGATATATGGCAATGATGAGGAAATTGATGATCTTGAACGTCCAAACAAGTTTGAGAGTCGATCAAAAAGAAATCTTTCAAACAAAGATCCTTTAAAAGCAAAAGATTTTTCAAAACATGATTATGATTACAACGCAAGACCTCATATAAGCAAATCATTTGTGCCACCAAAAGATAAACCAGAACAAACGTTGTTAAAAACCTACATGAATACCTCTTCTTCAGTAAATTCTGTGTCCCAAACAGATGCACAAATCACAGATTCTTTGACAGAGGAAGATGTTAATCCAGAAATGCCTACAGCTTTTAAAATTCTTAAATATTTTGAGACATTTATGGAGGACATCAATTTTTTAGAAAATGAAATTGAGTTTAACTCAAAAATCACCGTCTCCGCTTTTTTCTCTCCTATGGAGAAAGAAAAGCGAGATGTTCTTCAAAACAAAATTTTACCTCACGTCAATCATCTGAAAAATGTGCAACTCAATGGGAAGAGGATTTACAAACAGAAATGGTATCTATGAAGGACATTTTCAAAGCAAAAGACGTCATAATTCATAAACAAAATCTTCACAAACAATATTTGAAAAATGAAGTTGATCGACTCTTGCAAAATGTTCTTAGTCGTGACGTTGTTTCTGTGTTGATGAATGCACTTTATGAATCTGGTAATGAGTGTCTTATGAAAAATCATGTTGTTGATAAAGAGATGTTGCAAATAGAAATTGAGAATCTAGTGAAAGAGAATGAGAATCTCTCTCAAATTAACAATGATGTGGAAAATAAAGTTTTTCAACTTCAAAAAAGACTTGACTGGTGTCAAAGTCAAAGTGCAAACTTTGAAATAGAACTCCAAAATCTGAAACTGTCTTTGTCAGTTCAAAACAGTCATGAACCAAAAAATCTTGACTTAAATGATAGTGATGTCTTAAGACACAAACTGTTTGTATATGAAAATGAAATCGATGAGATTACTCAAAACAGAAACGAAACAGTTTACCTCAACAGACGTTTGGATTCACAAAATCAAGAGTTACGACACATCATTGTTGATTTGAGTAAGAAACTCAAAGTTTTAGAAACAGGCAAAACCAAAGTTCATAAGATTGTACCAAGGATGCAAAAAGTAGACAGCGCACCTAAGAATGCATCATCAAAGACAACCACTAATGCTCTTACTTCACCTTCCACAGGATTAGTTGACACATCTAAGGGTAGAAGATCAAAGACCACAAAGAGACCAAAGAAGACTAGTATCTGGCTACCTAAGAGTGGAACATCTAAGATTGGAGAAGTTGAAGTTAATGCATCTAGTGAGAATAAGAAGCATGTTATGTCCAAAATAGAATCTAGCTTGGTTAAGTGTAATTCTACAAAAGATGTAATGAATGCTGAATCTTTAACAGTTATGAATGATGTTAATGCTTCTTGTGTGTGTTTTCATACTAGTATCTTATCTGGTAATCATCAAAAATGTGTTGCTAAAACTTTGCTGAAGAGAAAAGTGAAACGAACTAGTGGCCTCCCTAAGCCTAACACAGTTGCCAAATCAATTTTAGGGAATCCACCACTAGAAGTTTCAAAGCAGACCATAGTTGCACCTATAGCAAATCCCAAAAAGAACAAAACACCTAGCACATTCCTTAGGAAGAAAGCAGAAAGTAGTAGGAAATGGCAACGTTGGCTAGAGAACACAGCAAACTTTAAATGGGTACCTAAGATACTTAAATCATGTGTTTCTAACCCAACGGGTCCAACCGTTACTCCATCTGTTTCTACTAATTGTGATGCAGGTGGTTCAAATCGTTCTATGGATTGTTGATAGCGGCTGTTCCCGACACATGACCGACAATCTCAAGCTTCTCAAAAACTTCATTGCAAAGTTTATAGGAACGGTCAGGTTCGGGAATGACCACTTCGCCGCAATCATGGGTTATGGCGACTATGTAAACGGGAACATCGAAATAAGTCGTGTGTACTATGTTGAAGGTCTGGGTCACAATTTATTCTCGGTTGGTCAATTCTGCGATGGAGACTTAGAAGTAGCATTTAGGGAGAAAACCTGCTTTATTCGTGATCTTCAGGGAAATGATCTGATGAAAGGAAAACGGGGAACTAGTCTTTACACCATCTCCTTTGAAGGAATGACTGCTTCGACTCCTATATGTTTACTCTCCAAGGCTCATCCCACGAAAGCATGGTTATGGCATAAACGATTGTCTCATCTCAATTTCAAAACCATGACCGACCTGGCAAAGAATAAATTGGTAGATGGTTTACCAAAATTTCGATATGCCAAGGATCATCTGTGTTCTGCATGCGAACAGGGAAAAAGTCACCGAGCTCACTTTCCACTAAAAGCAGAACATAGCACAGACCACATCCTACAACTGCTTCATATGGATTTGTGTGGTCCAATGCGGGTTCAGTCTGTAAATGGGAAAAGATATATTCTGGTAATAGTGGATGACTACTCAAGATGGACATGGGTTTACTTTCTCCGCACAAAAGATCAAGTTCCGTCTATAGTTATCATGTTTCTCACAAAGATTCAAGTGCAAGTTCGCAACACCGTCAGAATCATTCGTACAGACAACGACACTGAATTCAAAAACCAAATCCTTCGGGAATTTACAGAGAAACATGGGATTGTTCACCAATATTCTATAGCTCGCACTCCTGTACAGAATGGCGTAGTTGAACGACGAAACCGTACACTCGTGGAAGCAGCTAGAACTATGTTGATCAATGCCCAATTGCCAGATTATCTTTGGGCTGAAGCTGTTAACACTGCTTGCTACACTCAGAACCGCGGCATGATCACCAAAAGACATAACAAAACTCCATATGAGCTAATACAAGGCAGAAAACCCAATATCAACTATTTTCATGTCTTTGGAGCATTATGTTACCCAAATAATGATAAAGATGATCTTGGTAAATTGAAGGCAAAAGCAGATATAGGGATATTTGTTGGTTATTGTGAGAACTCCAAGGGATACAGAATTTGGAATCGTCGGACCGGAGACATTCAAGATACGATACACGTTAATTTCGATGAACTCACAGAAATGGCTTCTGAGCAAGACCACTTGGAACCTGCACACAACCGTTTGAACTTCCCAGAATCTTCAGCTGAACCATTACCTTTCAAAAGGAAAGATCTGGAAGATCTGTTTGCTCCTATGTTTGATGACAGTTTGGTTAACAGTGCGTCAGAGGCTTCCACAAGTTTCGCTGCTCAACAACTCCCAAATCAAGCACCTGATCCATCAGCATCTACCTCTACAGTAGTTGCTGACGATGCACCACAACCTGAACCATCATCATCAATGGATAAAACACCTCAACCAGCAGTTGAAGATTCTTCCCCCATTTCTAACCAAGTTCCAACACCACCAGATTTTGACGAAAATGCCTTTTTCAATCCATTTGCTCCACCCCCAACCATTCCCGAACCAGGAGAATCTTCCTCGAGCAACATGGAACCGTCAAATCTGAATCACAATATTCAACACTACCCATCTACTCATAAATGGACAAGGGATCATCCATTAGTTAATGTGATTGGCAATCCAGATAACCCAGTTATGACACGACAGAAACTCCACACAGACGGTGAAACCTGCATGTACGCTCTCACCGTTTGTCAAGCTGAACCGAAAAATATTAAAGAGGCCATGACTTACGACAATTGGATTGAATCAATGCAAGAGGAGTTGGATCAGTTCAAAAGATTGGAAGTCTGGGAACTCGTTGAAAAACCAGATGGAGTTTATGTTGTTGGCTTAAAATGGATTTGGAAAAATAAGCTGGATGCAGAAGGCACGGTTATTCGTAACAAGTCTCGGTTGGTTGCTAAAGGGTATAGCCAAGAAGAAGGAATTGACTTCGAGGAATCCTTTGCTCCAGTGGCTAGGCTTGAGGCAGTGAGAATGTTCCTGGCATACGCGGCTCATAAGAACATCACAGTTTATCAAATGGACGTGAAGACAGCATTCTTGAACGGACAACTTCGTGAAGAGGTGTATGTATCACAACCTGACGGCTTCGTGGATCCAGAACATCCTAAGGCCTTTCACAAGCCCCGAGGGCCTGGTACGACAAACTTTCAGCATTCCTTATTGCTAATCATTTCACTAAAGGATCTGTAGACCCGACTTTGTTTATACAAAAACACGGGGAGGACATTCTCATCGTACAAATTTATGTGGATGACATCATTTTTGGGTCTACCCATAAAAAGTACTCAAATGCTTTTGCAAAACTTATGAAACAAAACTTTGAGATGTCCATGATCGGTGAACTAAACTTTTTCCTAGGATTACAAGTTCACCAATCACCCCGTGGTATATTCTTGAGTCAGTCTAAATATGCACAAGAGATATTAAAAAAGCATGGCATGACATCTAGTGACACCTATAACACCCCTATGTCCTCATCATCCCCGAAGCTAGATGCTGACATACATGGGAAACCCACTGATCCTACAAATTATCGTAGTATAATTGGGTCTCTCATGTATCTCACCACTAGCAGACCGGATGTTGTATTTGCCACATACCTATGTTCACGCTATCAGTCTAAACCAACAGAAAGACATTTATCTGCTATTAAAAGAATCCTTAGATACATCAAGGGAACCATTCATTTGGGGATCTGGTATCCAAAGGATTCTGGTTTTGCACTAACTGCTTTTTCAGATGCGGATCATGCGGGATGTATTGATACAAGAAAGAGCACATCCGGTGGCGTTCAATTCCTAGGTGATAAGCTGGTGTCCTGGCAGTCAAAGAAGCAAGATTGTACGTCTCTATCATCCACGGAATCAGAATATGTAGCCATGTCTGCCTGTTGTGCTCAAATCATTTGGATGCGATCACAACTGATGGATTATGGTTACATATTCAACAAAATCCCGATGTACTGTGACTCCAAAAGTGCTATCGCTATCTCGTGCAACACAGTGCAACATTCCAAGTCCAAACACATCGTTCTCAGATATCACTTCATCAAGGAGCATGTGGAGCAGGGTACCGTTGAGTTGTATTTCATGGGAACGGAACACCAATCGGCGGATCTTTTCACGAAAGCCTTACCTCATGATCGTTTTGTGAAACTGGTTCACCAAATTGGAATGAGATGCTTGTCTCCTCAAGAATTGACGAACTTCCTCAAGAACAACTAATCAAGTCAAGCTCACACACTATCTTGTATATAATTATTTAAAAAAAAAAAAAAAAAAAAAGAAAGAAAAAAAATTTAGATGTGCAAAAGTAAATTTTCATCAAAATATGATTTCAATCTTTTAAATTCTTTCCGATATTTCAAACATTGATCATATTTTGAGGGGAGATATTTTTGCACATCGACCTTCTTATTTCGTCATCTTTATCTTCTTCATGACCATTATTTGTCTAAGTTGATTAACAGGGCCTTAAAAGAATAATAGATTGGACATAAAGGGTTAAAAGTGTCAACTCATAAAACTAAGGTTAACTTTGGACTTAAATTTCATAGAAAGACAAGTTTAAGGACCCAAGTTGTCACATGTTGAAAGTTGTTTGGGTTATAAAATGCCTAGTCTGACCATTAGTCAAACACACACAAACACACACTGTAACCTCTCGTAATTTTCCCTATGAACAGTAAATGCTAATAAATGATTAACGAATCATTACGTTATTTAATAACCATTTCTACTGGTAACAAATTTTTTTTATACTACACTATTTTAAATCACAACGATATTTGTGATTACCATTTACCTAGAAACGATGCTTACACACGAACCTTGATAGTCTAAAAAATCGCGAATTTACCTAAAACCATTAACGTTTACTACTTAACGACTATACGTTTTGTCAATCAACCAAACGTGATCCAATACATTCCCGAGCTCACGAAAAATTTCACAAATACTCAGTAAATATACTGGGCCTCGACCCAATACCTAAATGGACTGTTAGACTCATTGGGCCTTAGCCCAATAATTCGGCAACTAAACATACTAAACGAACCCTTATTATTTTTCTTATTTCTTTCACTTGGCCTAGCCCACCAAGCAAGCCCAACAACAAAACAAAGCCCAAAGATTTTATATATATACTTTCGGTTTGGCTGCTCAACTATCGAACGCTTTGACTAAATTACGAGCAAATTAGCTTAACAACTATATCACTATTTTGCACGACTCAATTCTTCACCTAACTAAGAATCGAGTGCAACAAACATCTCACACTAACTCGAACACTTATTTGCCAAAAATCTATCAAAGTTCAACTCACTCGACATGTGATAAACACAACTCAAAATTTCACATTTTGGCCTAGTGTTGTCTCGTATCACACCCAACTCGACCCAACCTATATTTTGGCTAACAAATAAATTCGAATGAACTCCTATTGAACATACAAGATAGCAAACGACCCCTACATTTATTTTCAATCACGTCTAAAAGGTGTTAAACACATGGGATAACCGAACAAGCCACAAGAACTAAGCCTTAAAAATTATTTTGTCACCTTCCTCTTGGTATTTACCGCCGGCCAATAGCACCAAAAACAACCATCATTTGGTTGATTTCTACACTCAAACTTGACAATACAATGACACCCTCTGCTACTCTCATCATGCATCATCATTCTTCATCATTTTATTCATTAAAACACTCCATGCATTGCCCTTAAATACAACCCAACCGATCGGCATTTTAACATCACAAATACATCCAAACTCAAAATTTCACTAAGTGTTTCATAGTTACTAAATTCGCCTAGCTTTGACAAATTTTCGAGGCTTTCGAGCAAAGCCAAGGATCATATTAAACTCACTCCTGAATCTTTGAAGTGCAAAGAATCGAGCTACACAATTCGTTCAGCCTAACTCAATTTCGACATAGTGATACGCCCCACCTTTTGAGGTGAAGTGAGCACACTCGAACTTTTCTCATTTTTATATATTTTGTGATTCTATGTTTCTATCGCGAGTTCATTTTACTTTAGATGAATATCTCGTTAATTATATTTACAACACATGTGTTTTACTCGACACTCCAAATATTTGTCATGCTAACTATCGAGAACAAAAGTCATTCGAACTCTATATAAACATATAAACCATGAACATCACACGTTCCTAAGTCACATTGGACATTTTCGAATTCTATAAAACACTTAGAATATTTTCAAGCTTTTAAAACTGTTTCAAACAAGCTAAGTCACGTTAGCTTTGAACTTATATTTTCCAAACCCGACACACAACCCTTGCATTTTATAGCTCGACCTAATAGTCGAGCTACCAAACTAACAAACCATGTATTTCATTCGACCTATAAAACTCAACTCGAACCTTGTTAAACCCCAAAGTAATCGACCAAAAATTTGTTTTACACAAACACTAAATATTAGCGATGGGCTAATAAGCCCACTAAGCAATATTCAAGCTTATCGTATAAGCTGACTTTATAAGCTCATTTGATATATTTTTACAACCCTAAAGTGAGCCCGTAACCAAGCCCAAACCCCCTCCAAACCCATTGGATCGCAAACCCATAATGGGCCGTAGTTTTAACTCGTTAAAAGCCCATAAACTGAAAAATAAGCTCTCGACAAAAATAAGCAGTTTGTATAAGTTACAAAAGCTATTTTAAACTTAATTATGAAATAAAAATAGTAAACTTTGATTTTTATAAATTTTGGACTTGTTTTGCAAAATATGCTAACCGAAGGACTAAAACTGCCAAATTTGGAAACTTTCGGTAAAAAACTGTCATTTTAATATCTTGTGATGAAAACTGTAAATTCAGAAACTTTTGAGTATAAAATGTAAATATTAAAAGTTTTGGACCTAAAATGTAATAAAACTTAACCAAGGACTAACGGTGCAAAGATTATGCCGTTAGGGTCAAAAGTGTAACTTTGTAAAAACCTAAAGGATATTTCTGATTTTATACTTGTGGTAATATTTTACAAACCCAAAACCCGAAACAAATATGTTTAGTCGACATTTAATGTCACATTTTTCTAATAATAACTATATACGTAACTATATAACTTATAAATATATATATACGTAATCACTTAACGAAATCGTTAAACGTAGAATCTAACTTATCATCAACCAACTTTGATTTATAAACAACGATCCCTTTTGTCAACCATTATACTCCGACGAACGAGCACGCATCCAAGATGTTATATATATATATCCATATATATAACTCTATATTCCTTTTTATATATAACTTTATATTTATATATATATATATATATATATATATATATATAACCTTGATCATTTAAACGCACACATTTTAATGTTGCAAACAAATCAATAAAACCTTAAACGTTATGATTCGCGATAAACCAAACTTAGACTATCAAACCACTAAAACTTGCCATATACTATATAGGTCGTGTGTTGAAGCCGTTTCTTTCATCGTTTGAGTAACGATACTACTACCACTACGGTACTACTAAGGTGAGTTCATAGCCCACACTTAAACTTTTAAATCTTTTGTGGGGAGATACATGCTACAAACCTGAACACAAACTTTTTGTATGCTATGACTGTTGTTATTATTGCTTAAGTAGCTATTGCCAGAAGTCCCTCAATCATGAACCTTAATCACTTGCGAGTGAACGTAAATAGTTGTGAATAGATCTATTTGGGACTGACAATCCCCGTTTGGGTCTGCTAGGATGAGCCACCCAGGCGCACTTTATTTGAACAAACTTATGGGTTATTGGCAAATACCCATCTCGAGGGCCTATATACTTTACATCATATTTGATGCCTGTTAAGCGTTGCGTGTCATGAGCTTAATGCAATAATAACTTGATTTTAACTTGTTTAATTGTAATTCGATGCAATTAACACTTATACTTGTGTTCAAACTATTAAACTTAAACCTATGAATATCACTCAACTTTTGTTGACTTTTAGCATGTTATCTCAGGTAACTAAAGACTGGAACTCAAGGCACGGAGTAGGCATTAAACCCGACACGGGTGGTTAAATAAATGTTTTATCATTCAAATCTAAATAAATGTGTTAACTATAAACCATCTTTGTATTATAAATGCTTGTATTTTGAATGATAAACTTAAAACGTCTTTCTAAAGTCGTTTTCTATGGTTATGACTAAAGATCCTCTACGTAACACCCAATTAAGTCTTCCGCTGTTGTTAACCGAAATTGGGGGTGTTACAGATTGGCATCAGAGCTCAAGGTTATAGAGAACCAGATGTATTTTAAACATTGGACTATAACTACATTTTTAAAATGGACCATTGTAAAGAAAAACCACCTTATGCCCTCCGTGCCTACACACTTCCAACATTTTTAGGATGTTGCTTACTATACGAGTTCTTAACAAAGTTTAACATATTTATGATTATGTTAATAGCTTACATTTACTATTCGGGATTATTACAGTACTATGTCTTCGAAACCCCATCCCATCGCTGTATCATCTGATTCAGAGAATGAGTATCCTATGCCATTCACCTCAGACTTTGCTACGGCAGCTATACCGATGTCACCTGCTACTGACCGGTACATGGAAAGCCAGCAATTTCTACCGGCATCCGACCTGGAGACTTCCCCTCCAGCATCACCAATCCCATCACCTGGCCCGATTCGCCAGCATGGACGAGTACGACAACTCCAGCCATATGAACCCGAACCCTTTGACCAACTTTACCGACGCCCCGGAGAAAGTTATGTTCGCAAACACACTCTCCGAAAACGGGTACGTACACCACCAGCACTGATCATACCACCACCAGCCCCACTCATACCAACTCCGACTCCAGTGATATCACCACCCCCAACTCCTGAGCATTCCAGGACACCACCACTTACACCACTATCTTCAGTTCCACCACCTACTATCTTCTATCACCAGACCACCACTGTTCCATTACCATCCTCTACTCCACCCCTTGCTTCTCCACCCTCAGCTACTCTCAGTGAGCCTCTGCCACCATGCAAGAGGACATACCGCTTGGTTCCATCTTTATCGGACCCCTATGCCCAAGTTAGAGATGAGGCTACAGTTCGCAACGGGACCCACAAGAGGGTCGATGCTCGTCGATGGTCTTTCTTGCTACCGATCATCCGTCACTGGAGATCCCAGGAAGGAGCACCGAGAGCTATAGAACTACGAGAGAGTTCGGCTACAGCTACTTTGAGGATTCTTCCGGTTACCGGAGAACCCATCCATCACACCATACCTGTAGGGTATTCACAATGCAAGAAACACTTGTTTGAGGCTTAGATTTAGATCGAATGGAAGAGAACTAGAGAGAGAGAGATGGGAACTTCTAGTGAGAGAAACACTATGTGTATTAGCTTGAAAGTAATGAGAGTTCCAACCCTTCCCTTGTGTGGGAAGGGGTATTTATACTTACAACATATTATGCCCCTAGCGGGCTGTGGAGTGAGCTGACAGAGGGTAAAGACCCGACCCACTCCACAATACTAATTAATAACTAATCTACTAATAATATTACTGATAATCCTACGAGCTATGATGAGCTAATAAGTACTCGGGGTGACCGAGTCTTCAGCTGAATATTCATATTCCTAACAATCTCCCCCTAAAGGAGGTCACCCCAGAAGTAATGTTCTGAAATTCAGCACTTCTTCCTTGGATCTTGACATCATAGCTCGTAACCATTGATTCTTCAATATCATAGATTGTTGTGCAAACATCCGTGATCTTAAGATGACTTCTCTTTTGTCTTGGATGAACTTTGAGTAATCTTTGAAAGTATCATCCCATTTGAGTCTCCAAGTCATCTTTCAGTAGTAGGTCTCCATGTGATGAAATAAACTAAGAGCCGACATACTCACACGATATGGTGTCATGATCTTCAGCATCAGAGTTAGCAGAAGCTGTGTTGAAGGTCTTTTAGGTTGATCATGACTTCCTTGATGATGATGTGGTGTGAGCATGTGGTGATGGATTGGCATCTTTTCTGCAACCTGCTACAACAGCAACCAGCTACAGCATTCCACTGCTACAACCGCCAGAGATTCCTGCATACGACAGTTAGCAATAATTCGACCGGTACTTGCAAGTTTGGACTTCGAGATAGTCAACAGCATAGTGTGAAAACTCTCTTTAATCCTTACCAAGACCGTTCCTAATCGAAAACCCACAGAGGGCTTTTTAAGATTTTACCGTAGTGAATCAACGATTAGGTGAGTCGCTGGAGATCACTCCACGACTGTAGACCGGTTGAAACCGCCGCGACCACTAAGCGTAATCCACGAGGAATTACCGAAGTGACCTGCTTTCAGGGCTGCTTGATGTTGACCCTGGCAGGAATTTCCATTCAATCATTGAGAATTACATTAGTAAATTCCCTCACGAATGTTCTGGCAGATTGCTAAGATCTGCGTAGGACTCATAAGTTTACAACTGGTGTCCTTAATGTTGAACAACCAGTGTATAAATAATTCGTGTCCCTATGAGATCTTATTATGCATCTCGTGGCTCTAGACTCTATAGTGCGTTTTGATTTAGTGAGCGGAGGCTGGAGAGGACTGCCACCTTTTCAATATCATCTAACTCGGAGTGAGAGAGACGAAAGAAATGTATTGAACTCCGTGACAATTGAAACAAGAGTCCTTTGAGGGACCTTGAGTGGCTAGGGAGGGTTGTGCAGCGTATCACTGGGTCCATGATACTTTGTCTTCAATGCCAGCAATCAACTAAGTGATTCTGACAGCATATGTATTGACCCGGTTTCTGCCTAAGTTGTAAGGAGGGCTTCTTTCTTTTCACCCTTTATCTTTACAATTCTTTTTCATTCTTCAACCCCTTCAGTGCTTACCGAGACTTCATAACTAGCACCTTGTTGGGTTCATTCCAGTACTAGCTCCATCTCAGTCGGCACTTTTCCCTTATTCTCTTTTCTCCTTTTTAATCATACCTAAGGACTTCTACACTAACTAGTGGATTGTCCCTGGGTAGATCCCTCCGGCTCTGGCGGGATCGTGGGAACTTGTACCTAACCTTACCATCCTTATAACTCCATTATATGAAATACAATGGTCGGTCTTTGGTGTTCTTCCACAATTGCCAAACCAAATCTTTGAAAAATCTCTCAAAGTGTTCATGATTTCGAAACACATTTTTGCAAACACTTGAGAGTTTTATATTTTTCAAATGCTCCCCCTCAACATGTGCTCGAGTGATAGTTTTATAAATTTGCACATGTTAGGTAGAGCTCGCACTTTTTGAATTGATCCACTTTCAGTGAACATGACCGATTCGAGACACGTTTACATCACTAGTTAGACTAGCTTGAAATTATTACCCGGCCTGGTCAAGTCCACAGAAAGTTTCTCGAAATGGTACACTCTACTCAGATACATCTTTTTCGAGACACGCTTACATCACTGGTTAGACCAGCTTGAAATTATTACCCGGCCAAGACGTATCCTTTCGATTGATGGCAATTCAAGTTTCGTCAATTCATTGGTGAAATCTGAGCCTTGCTCACGTGAGATGCCAAATCCTTTGTTTCGTTAAAACCATTTGCTCCCCCTCAATATGTGCATCGATATAAAAAAGATTTTCGCACATATGGAAGAGCTTGCTTTTATGACCAAAACATTTTGCTCCCCCTCAATATGTGCCTTGATATACAAAATGGTTTAGCACATACGGGAGAGCATACATTAACTTCCAAATCATCACATTTTATCAGAATTTCCTATTTAAATCACATTCTCTCCCCCGATCAAAAATTTCAAACCATTTGAGATTTGTGATCCCAAGTGATTTAAATAAGTTTAGAAAATTTGGGAGAAAATGTGGTCAGGTTTAAATGTATTATGATTTTGAAGCATACTATGCTTCCCTTGAAACAGCGAGAGAGTGTCACTGCTGATGTTGCACAAATTTGGCAAGGTGTCAGAAATTTGAACAAATATGCTCCCCCTCAATTAATGACCCGTTTTCCATTAAAGGAGCTGTAGTCATTCAATTGAGCGACGGGTATTTGTGAAAATTTAATTCAATTTACCACCTTGTGTAACATCAAGACTCTCTAGAAGAATCAAACAGCATAAAGAGTCTGATGAAAAGAAGACTTCTCTTCTAATACACGAAATGACGCACTGAAACTTACATCAAGTCGGGGGAACATGGATATAAAGTAATCCATGCCCAGGTGAACATCACCCGGTTGGAGGAACAGCTGTCTTTTTGGCGACATGCTTTCCCCATTGTACAGCGCGGGTTGCAGTATGAAGTAACTGCAAGCCATTAAGACATGTTTTAACTGATTAGTATAACTTCTGCTCGAGCTTCATTTAAGGATCCGTGTCATTGTTGAATGACATTTCTAGATCCGTAAATGTTATCGATAAATAGAAGACATGCCTAGGTAGGACTATTTTTTTGTATTTTTTGATTTTTCGATTTTTATGGTTTTTATAGGTTTTATATTTTTGTATTTTCTTTTTGATTTAAGATATATACAACTATGTACAAGGATATAAGAAGACAATCCTTTACTCCTCCTTTTCTTCCTGAAGACACTTGAGGGTTTCAGGAGTCATGCTCTTCATGCCAAGGCGTGGGAGAATAAACTGAAACCTTTCTCTTGGGAGGGCCTTGGTGAAGATGTCAGCTAACTGAAACTCTGTCCTCACGAAGTATAGTTCCACAATTCCTTTTTCCACCTGTTCCCTGATGAAGTGATGCCTGATGTCGATGTGTTTTGACCTGGAGTGCTGAACATTGTTACAACAAAGAGCAATGGCGCTTTTGTTGTCACAATATAGGGGAATTTTGTTGTATGAGAATCCATAGTCCGAAAGTTGTGATCGCATCCAAAGGATTTGTGCACAACAAGCAGACATGGCAATGTACTCAGCTTCAGTAGATGATATGGAAGTACTCATCTGCTTCTTAGAAGACCAACTAACCAACTTTTCCCCTAAAAACTGAGCTCCTCCTGAAGTACTTCGACGAGTGTCTTGACATCCCGCATGATCAGCATCCGCGTAAGCCGTTAACTCCATTGCAGTGTCCTTAGGATACCAGAGACCCATATGAACCGTGCCTTGAAGATATCGGAAGATCCTTTTCACTGCTTCAACATGCTTCTTGGTTGGTCTGGATTGATACCGAGCACACATACACACAGCAAACAGAAGATCTGGTCTGCTAGCCGTGATGTACATCAAAGATCCAATCATGCTTCGATACTTTGTTATATCTACTGGAATCCCTGAAGGATTGATGCGTGTCATGTGTCGTTGCGGTTTAGCAGTTTTAATGCCTAATCAAGTTTTAAATCTATATATTTAGCCGACTTATCAATAACACACACACTTAACGAGCAGTGTACCCGGTCAGTATGAATATAATGGTAAGTAGAGTGTCGATCACTAAGAGTGGAACGTATTATCTAGTTATTCTAATCAGTATTTTAATATATTAAGTTAGCTATACAACCTAATCTAACGCAAGGGGGTTCAGCCTGAGAGACTGGCACGATTTGGTTGCAATTAAATAATAAACTAAACCAATAGGCACGAATCATCAAGTAGCACACACGTACACAGATAAATACTCGAGACAATAAGAGGGCTGTCCTTATGATAAGTAGTTTGTCACTTGTTTTATTGCTAGTGTTATATGAAGTGTATAGTTCGATGCAACGCACCGAGATTAAGTCCTTTCTCGTTGGTTCTAATCTTATCGGCGAGTAAACCCTTAATGATTACTTATGACTATCCTATTTATCTTTCTCCTACTTTTCTACAGACCATAGAATGCATAGGCGATCTAATAAACAGGCGAGGGCAGAGGCATGGCGACCCGATCAACGCTCAGCTAGCCACAGAGGTTATCAATGCACTAATAAAAGTCACCAATGACATCAACATATAAACTTTAATTAATGAGAAAGCAGTTTTAAGGGAGTGCAATCTTTCCGTTGTCACATTACACAAGCCACCAATCTTGATGAATTAAAGTTTACTAACACAATAAAACAAAACTACTTAATGAATTAAACACATGCAGCACCTTCTTACAGCTCTTGTATCTTTGATTTGGGTGTGTCTTGTGCTGCTGCCTTGACTGAATTCGTCCTTGGTTTCTGGTCTTTGGTCTTCTGTTAAAACTTCGGAACTCTTAATTCGTCTGGTCTTTGGGGTATTTATAGTTTCTGTCTGAGGGTAAGATGCGGCGCATCTAGTAAGTAGATGCGGCGCATGTACTTAACTTCGCGTGGGGTCCAAGATTATAATATTCAGGAATATTCGTACACCGCCAGGAGATGCGGCGTATCTTCGTCTTTGGATGCGGCGCATGTCCTCTTGTATCTTGGATCGTATCTTGTGAAATATTGATAGTGATGCGGCGCATGTGATAAGCAAGATGCGGCGCATCTGGAGCAGAATAGTCTTGATCTTGTACATTTCGGTAGACTCTTAACTTCTTGCATATTTTGCTCCATAATTAGTCCAAAATCGCCAAGTTTCACCAAATGCTTGTTTTCAACTGAGAATTACAAAAGTAAACGATTAAGTATCAATCCTCATACATAATATAATAAAACAAGTCAAATTAATAGGATAAATGATAGTAATAAAATGTACTTATTTGAGTTCATCAAATATCCCCCCACTTGAACTTTACTTGTCCCCAAGTAAACCTTAGAATTAATCTTATGAAAATGTATCCTAAAGATGTTTAGGATTTATTTTTATATTTAAGCATGTATTCATTTTTGTCATAATCACACAACTAAACGCTTAACGAATTAGAAGTAAAATAAAATATTTTGATAAAAGCAAATCTAATCGTTTAACTGTCCAGTCGCGACGAATATTCTATCATAAGCTTGGCAAGTATACACATCTCCACCACTAAAGCTAAGGAATAACAAGTCTAAAGCGGTAAAAAGGGTTTTTAGGCTTAAGGGTTAATTATTCTTAATCTCTATCGATCTCAAATTCCAGAAAAGGCGACAAAATCACAAATACATGATCGAATCCACGAACACGATACTTGCAATTGCTCAAATCCTTAACTCGAATAGGCTAAAGATAGGTCCAAACTTCACCAATAATAGTATATCAAAAAGGGCGACAAAATCATAAATACATAGCCGAATCCACGACTACGATACTTAAGATTGCTCAAATCCCTAATCTCAATAAATCAAAGGTTTGGTTGGATAAAGAATAATAGGGTATGGATAATATTTGGGATATAAATTGGTGTAAAATAAAAATTAAACAAAACAAATAAATTAAAATCCTAAGTGTGGTTAATCACTATCCCAACCATCCCATGAATAAGACTCATATCATTGAATAACTCACGCTTTAACACTTGAAACACACGCTTTAGGTAGACACGAATTATACTCAACAAGATATTAATCAAAGAATAAACCTTAGTTGACGTTCCCATAACTGCCAACTCCCATTCAATCCATAAATATATTACAACAAATAGTGGTGATATCGACCACTTACATAACTTTACATCGTTGGTTTAATCAAACATCCAACTCTTCTTTTTCTTTTTCTTTTCTATTTTTTTGATTTTTTTTTTTTTTTTTTTTTTTTTTTTAATAACATAAACATAAACATAGATGTGTAAAATTTCACCACATCACTATAATGATAATTCTGGATAATTATTCCATACTTTTCATGACTTCAGAAATAACGGTAATAGTGAAAGTAGTAAACACACGAAAAACTCAAAAATATACAATATTTACTTTCACTCCAATCGCATTGTGCAATTTCCCGACCTAACCATAGATAATGAATTACGCACGCGAACACAGGTAATGTAAGGAAACACACTTTGCCTATAGCAATTAACCAACCACGGATTCTAATCTACAGGGTAGGCTAAGGTGTAAGGGTGTAACGAAACAGTTTAAACATAGGTGTAAGAAACGAAAGGAATGACTCTGAGTGTTTTTTTAGGGGTATCTTACTCTAAAAGTGAGAGTAACAAAGGGTTTATACGGGGGTTAACTAACCAGTGTAGTTAGCTAATAACACATAACATATAAAGGCTATTTGGGTGTAATCCTAGAAATTTACCAATTTAGACAAGTCATTCCAATTATATAAATAATACTTATTATGGTGGTCTCGAATAGTATACAAGCCAAGTTCTAAAGTTTACAAGTCACCGGCACACTCATAGATTTGTGAATTTTGAAAAATCACAATTTTTGAAAATAACGTCATGTGTGCAGCTATGCAACTTAGACTTTAACAAAAACATGCTAAAAAATTTTAAATTTTTATATATTAAGCACATTTTAAGCATATTTTGAAAAGTTTAGGACAAGTAAGTGTTAAGTGTTCTAATTCTCCAATCCCCCCACTTAAGTTAAACAACGTCCCCGTTGTTTGTATAAAAGGTTAAAAACTGGAAAATAAAAGAATTAGAACAGAAAAACTCCCCTGAGATTTGCTCGGTATGATCCTCCATTAGTGTAAGAGCAAAAATCATCTTTCTTGTGGATTAGAACGTTTAAGCTTCATATTCGATGTATCCACAGGAAATGCAGGAATCTATAATACCACCAAGGCTTCAAAACACACCTAAGGTAAGAAAGGTTCAACTTGCATAACACATTAGTAGTTAGGTAAAAAAAATATATATAAAAATTAAAAATGAAAATCATCAGGTCAGTCGATGCGCCGTATCTTATGGAAGAAGATACGCCGTATCGAGCCTGGAATAAATACGGATCAGAATAGAAGATGCACCGCATCCTTAACCAGGGATGCGCCGCATTAAAATAAACTGATAAAAAGTTTTAAAGTCGAAAATAAAAAATGCAGAAAAATAAATAAATAAAGTAAGATATGACCATTGCAGGAGATGCGTCGCATCTCAGAATTGAGATGCGCCGTATCCTCTGCGGCCTAAAACAAAAATAAAACGAAATAAAGGATAGGATGCGTCGCATCTGTTCCCCAGATGCGGCGCATGTGTTCACCAGCTAGACTACTAGCAGTCTGTTGCAAAAATGGCTCATTCCATGGTTCATCTCTCACGTCCTCTCATACTCTCATGCTGAACTTAATGCCAGTCTTTGTCAAGCATATCAAGAAATATAAACGGTACCGAGTTTTCCTTCACTCTTGCAGTCTTATGTTTGATCACTCCAGCTAGCTTCTCTTAGTTTTGTTCAGAACGTAATCTTTCTTGGTGATGCTTGAGTCATCATTTATCCTGAAAATAAACAACTTGCACACGAGAGTAGCGGACCGATCAAAGTAAATATCAAAAATCAACTATATTTATCAAATTATAATCGTCGTATTAACAAAGGTTAATGCGCCGTATTTTCGTTACGTTTCAAAATATAAGATTTTTGATTCAGAAGATGCGCCGTATCGATAAAAATCGATACGCCGTATCTGCTTAATAATTCGAAAACTGTTTTTAATTAAAATAATAGATACGCCGTATCTGTTAAAGCAGATGCGTCGTATGGCGTTAACGTTTAGAAAATTTTTTTATCAAAAACAGATACGCCGTATCTTGGGGAAAAGATGCGTCGTATCGAATTAATTAAACGCGTTGTATTTTATAAAAATTGAACGCAATACGCCGTATCTGAGAAATCAGATGCGCCGTATCGTTCGATTTAGCTCAGTACAACGATAGCAGAACACAAAAAAAAATACGAAAAATTAAAAAACAAATAAAAACACACGAAAATAAACACAAAGAAAAGCAAACAAATAACACACAAAAACAGAAAATATGCAAAATAATACAATGAATGCAAATTAATCTAATACACAACACAATTAGCGGTTAGATAAAAAAAATTAAAAACCTAATTAAAATACTAATCAAATTAACAGATAATAACAATTCACTCCCCGGCAGCGGCGCCAAAAACTTGATGCGTGTCTTGTGTCGTTGCGGTTTAGCAGTTTTAATGCCTAATCAAGTTTTAAATTTATATTTAGCCGACTTATCAATAACACACACACTTAACGAGCAGTGTACCCGGTCAGTATGAATATAATGGTAAGTAGAGTGTCGATCACTAAGAGTGGAACGTATTATCTAGTTATTCTAATCAGTATTTTAATATATTAAGTTAGCTATACAACCTAATCTAACGCAAGGGGGTTCAGCCTGAGAGACTGGCACGATTTGGTTGCAATTAAATAATAAACTAAACCAATAGGCACGAATCAGCAAGTAGCACACACGTACACAGATAAATACTCGAGACAATAAGAGGGCTGTCCTTATGATAAGTAGTTTGTCACTTGCTTTATTGCTAGTGTTATATGAAGTGTATAGTTCGATGCAACGCACCGAGATTAAGTCCTTTCTCGTTGGTTCTAATCTTATCGGCGAGTAAACCCTTAATGATTACTTATGACTATCCTATTTATCTTTCTCCTACTTTTCTACAGACCATAGAATGCATAGGCGATCTAATAAACAGGCGAGGGCAGAGGCATGGCGACCCGATCAACGCTCAGCTAGCCACAGAGGTTATCAATGCACTAATAAAAGTCACCAATGACATCAACATATAAACTTTAATTAATGAGAAAGCAGTTTTAAGGGAGTGCAATCTTTCCGTTGTCACATTACACAAGCCACCAATCTTGATGAATTAAAGTTTACTAACACAATAAAACAAAACTACTTAATGAATTAAACACATGCAGCACCTTCTTACAGCTCTTGTATCTTTGATTTGGGTGTGTCTTGTGCTGCTGCCTTGACTGAATTCGTCCTTGGTTTCTGGTCTTCGGTCTTCTGTTAAAACTTCGGAACTCTTAATTCGTCTGGTCTTTGGGGTATTTATAGTTTCTGTCTGAGGGTAAGATGCGGCGCATCTAGTAAGTAGATGCGGCGCATGTACTTAACTTCGCGTGGGGTCCAAGATTATAATATTCAGGAATATTCGTACACCGCCAGGAGATGCGGCGTATCTTCGTCTTTGGATGCGGCGCATGTCCTCTTGTATCTTGGATCGTATCTTGTGAAATATTGATAGTGATGCGGCGCATGTGATAAGCAAGATCGTATCTTGTGAAATAGGATAAATGATAGTAATAAAATGTACTTATTTGAGTTCATCAAGGATCTTCATCCAGCTTCGTTCTATCAACCATGGGAGTGTCAACAGGTTCACTTGAATAGAATCCAAACTTTTTCAAGATCTCGTTGGCGTATTTGGATTGATTAATGAATATGCCTCCGGGACTTTTAGAAACTTGTAATCCTAAGAAGAATGACATTTGTCCCATCATGGACATTTGGAACTTGGAATTCATCTCCTTTGAAAAACTATCACATTCACTAGGATCTGTTGAAGCAAAGATGATATCATCTACATATATCTGAACTAGTAGTAGATGGTTTCTTGACTTCCTGGTGAATAGTGTGGGATCAAGAACACCCTTGGAGAATCCGTTCACTAGGAGGAACTTGGACAATGTATCGTACCATGCCCTTGGCGCCTGTTTTAACCCATAAAGAGCCTTCTTCAAGCGGTAAACATGAGTAGGATGTTCAGCATCCACGAATCCTTCTGGTTGACTCACATAAACTTCTTCCTTTAAGTCACCATTCAAGAATGCCGTTTTGACATCCATCTGGTAGACTATCATATTTCGACTAGCAGCATTTGCAAGGAAGATTCTTATAGCTTCAATTCTAGCAACAGGAGCAAACGATTCTTCAAAATCAATGCCCTCTTCTTGTCTGAACCCTTTAGCAACTAGCCGTGCCTTGTTCTTTAAGACATCACCATACTCATCGAGCTTCACTTTGAAGATCCACTTTAAAGCAATGATCATTGCAAGCTCTGGAGGAGGCACTAATTCCCATACTTCAAGTCGATCAAATTCATGGATTTCATCCTGCATAGCCTGGAACCAGCAATCTTTAGTCATTGCTTCTTTGGCATCTTTTGGTTCGACTTTGGACAGTACAGAGTTGAAGAAGCACCATAGTGCATCAGTGGCTAGTTGATTACGTGTGGATACTGGACGTGAGGGATTGCCTATGATGTTGTCGATTGGATGATCACTGGTCCATTTCCTGAGATGGTCGTGAGGTTGAGGGTTATGAACAGACGTAGCAGTGCTGTGTTCTTCAAGTGAGGATGTGTCTGATGAATATTCAGGAGCAAATATATTTTCAAAAGGAACCTCATCAACAGGAGCAAAAGGATTAACTTCCAAAGAAATGATTATCTGAAGATTCTTGCATTACTGGAGAAGATTGAGCGTTTGATGACGAAGGCGATTGACTGGCAGCTGGAGCATTGTGACTGACTGATACTGAAGCTGTAGGGCCTTCTGAACCTTGTGGGGCTTGAACCTCAGCCATAGGAAGTATAGCATGTTCACTCGGGATGGTTCCATTCGTTGGCTCAAAGTATTCATCAAACATAGGATCGAATAACTTCTTCAACTCCTCACATGTAGGTGGCACATAAGAATCTGCAGGCGTGGAATTCTGTACAAGTCCTGAACTAATGGGTCCAGGTGACAAAAGGTTAAGATCGGGTCCAGAACTAATTTGTCCTGAAGCAGGTTGCTCACTCAGCTCATCGAACGTAACATGAATGGTTTCCATGATTTTACGGGTTCTCTTATTGTAGATTCGATACCCTTTACTGTCTGGTGCGTATCCAACAAAAATACCTACATCTGCTTTAGCTCTTAACTTTCCCAAGTCTTGACTATCGTTAGTTGGATAGCAAAGTGCACCAAACACACGGAGAAAAGAGAGATCTGGTTTCTTGTGATGAATTAACTCAAAGGGAGTCTTCTCATGAACAGGATGAATTAGGGATCGGTTTTGAGTGTAACATGCTGTTGCAATAGCCTCTGCCCAGAGAAACATCGGTGCCTTTGAAAATATAAGCATAGTTCTTGCAGCTTCCACCAGAGTACGGTTCCTTCGTTCAACCACTCCGTTCTGTTGAGGAGTGCGAGGGATACTTTTCTGATACGTGATGCCAATACTTTCATAGAAATTACGGAGTTGTTGGTTAACAAACTCAGTACCATTATCAGTGCGGATGATTCTGACAGTTTTATCGAGCCTTACTTGCAGCTGTTTTATCAGTTTAATGATAACCTCTGGAGTTTCGTCCTTGGTTCTCAAAAACTTTACCCATGTGAACCGAGAATAATCATCTACTATCACCAGAACGTACTTCTTTCCATTTATGGTTTGTATTCTCATTGGACCGCACAAGTCCATGTGGAGGGTATGAAGAACTTCCAAGTTGGTGTTGATGGTCTTAGGCTTGTGGGTTTGTTTCTTGCTTTTATCCAGTTGACATGCAGAGCAGAGATGATCTTTCTCATATTTCAGTCTGGGCATCCCTCTAACAAGATCTTTACGGGAAAGATTGTTTATGGTACCGAAGTTCAAGTGGTTCAAACGACGATGCCACAGCCATGATTTTGTTTTAGAGGCTTTAGAAAGCAAGCATATGGGAGAGGACTTCAACATTTCTTCAATCGATATGGTGTATAGATTGGTGCCCCGACTACCCTTGAGGAGATCTATACCATCCAATTCTCTGACGAAACATGTATGCTTTCTGAAAGCCACTTCCAGATCTGAATCACAAAATTGACCCACAGAAAACAGATTGTGACCTAGTCCTTCCACATAATATACCCTTGAGATTACACTGTCACCAAACACATAATCTCCATAACCCATAATAGCACCAAAGTGGTCGTTCCCAAATCTAACTGTCCCGATAAACTTTTTCACGAAGTTCTTGAGCCGCGAGCGATCCCCAGTCATATGTTTTGAGCAGCCTGAGTCCAAATACCACAGGACGATTTGTACGACCTGCATTTGAAACCAGACAACAATGGATAACTGAAAAATGTGGATCCCCAAGTGCAATTGGGGTCCGTTTGGTCAGCACACACATATTCTGGAACCACAGATTTCACAGATGCTACTGTCTTTACTGAGGAGACAGAACTAGAGGCAGGACAAGACTTAGATGGAAGGCATTGTGATACTAAAGACAGGATTCTACCAGTTGGTCTCCATTCCTTATTCTTCACAATTTTATGCATATTCATTTTAGGTAATGGTCTCTGTTTTCCTAAATTGAATTTCCTTCCAGTGGGTCTCCATTCCTTAACTTTCATAATTTTATGCTTATTCATTTTAGGTAACGTACACTGTTTTCCTAAATTGAATTTCCTTCCAGTGGGTCTCCATTGATAGCCTACGCTAGCAAATGTTTTTCCTGTTGCTTTCCAAACTTTCTTGCATGCTTCAGTTATTCCTACTATTCTTAACATGGGGTGATGCAGAAGACATCAAGAAAGACACAACACAATCATCATGATTAGCAGAAATTAAACAATTGTCGCATGTTTTACAGATAGCATTAGAATTCGAATTAATTACAGTACTTTTGATACTAGAATCAACACGATTCATCCTACTCATTGCAAACTTATTGTTCCTAGGTTGAGCTTCTACATTCTTCAAGTGATCATTCTTAGCTGGCGCAGTCCTATCCTTTCTTGCATTTTCTCTAGACCTTGACTCGCTAGCTTGGGTGTCACTTTTTACTCCTGTAGAAGCATCGAAGGAAACATTAGTTTGTTTTTCTGTCACATGCCTTCCTGATAATGATGTGTTGGGTTCTGATGTTTTTGGTGGTAGATCAAAGGCTACATGCTTGTTCTCAACAGTAGATGATGATGCAACAAATCTATCTCTATGGCTACTAAACTTAGGAATTGACCCTATGGCATATTCTAAGTTTTCCTGAATCCTTTTCGTGAGTTTGTAGGCATAGACAACTGCCCTATCAAGTGGCTTATCAGTCCTATCCTCTTCAACTACCTCACGAAGTGTGTCAAGGCCCTCTCTAAGATGATCGAGATATGTTTGATGGGCAAAGCTGTTATTTCTAAGCTTAACTAGAATACGCCCAACATCAACATCATACTTTTTACAATCAGTATCCTTTGGTGCATCACATTTACAAGTGGTGCATGGCATTTTACCTTTCACCTGAGCCTTAAGATTCTCAATTTCATTTGTCAAAGAGGTTATTTGATCATTGTGATTGCTTCTTGTAACTTTAATAGAATCATATAACTCTTTGAAGTGTTGTTTAACCTTTGAATTTTCTTCTCGATAACACTCATTTTCATAATGTAACTTATTTATGGTGTTTTGATATTGAAAATTCTGAGAATCTGAAGACGAAGGTTTATTGGTGCCATACACTTCACACTTGTTGGATTTCAATTGGGTAATTTGGGCCCTCAGCAGTCGAATCGTGTTCGTGTGAGCTTGAATTGTCTCATCTCGTTTGCTTAATTCAAAATAAGTATCAAATTCAGGAGCATCCAAGGATACCTTGTCATTTGATATTTTATGTTTTTCATTTAAATGTTGATGTTTCAATTGCAAATTAAGATATTTAACTTCTAATTTTGAAAAACGTTTAACCATATTCTCATGGTCATCATTTTGAATTTTTTCGAGCAATTTTAAATTCTCCCCCTCAAGCTCAACAACACGATTCTGGGTGACATTTAACGCAATAGCATACTCATTAAATTGACAAGCAGACAATGCAGAATCAGTGACAGTGTAAAATACATCTTGTGCAATACATTTAGCAATCAAATTGTCGTTAGCAATGAGTATGTTTTTTCTTTCAATCTCTCGACTCTTAAGTTCTATTGCATATTCATTCACCTCATTTTCCATATCTTTAAACACTACTTCCATTTCTTTTATTTCGGCTTTAAGGGCAGTTTGCAACCCTTCAAAGTGTTCTTTAAGTAGTTTAAAGAATGGCATGACCTCAGTTAAGTAACACCTTTTAGCATGTTCAAAACACCTTTCCCCCTCAGTAATACCAGAGGGTGTGATTCTCTTCTTGCATGTTTTATCAAAATCAGCAAATAGTTGCCAAAGCACATATAAGCTAATAAAGGTTTTACATTCAGTGGGAAGAGATAAAGGCACCAAATTCCTAGGTGTATTGGGAGGATACACCGTTATGGACGCAACTTTTCTAATGAGGGGGGTGTTGGCCTTAAGTTTTTCTACCTTAAGTCTTTCATTATCTTGTTTCTAGAAAATCTGTTCAGGTGTTAACTTCTTTTGAGGAGCAAACACAGTCAAACGATTTTCCTCACCATAGTCATGGGGTTTGATTATTATTCGTCTGACTACGCACTCGGGATCCCTCATTTTCTCATTCATTCTTTCCTTTGTTCTCTCACTCATCTCCTCCTCCTCTTTAGTGTAGAGAAGCTCAGGCGGGTCATGATTAGGCATAAACATCACATTGGAATCATTTAATGCAGGTTGGGCTATCTTAGCAATCTCATGAATAGCTAATTTAGATCTACCTACATTGCTTTCACTATGCTTGTCACTTAACTTTCTGTGCTTATACATTATTTGAGCAGTCTGTCTGGTTTGGTCTTGTGTGTACAACTTATCTTCAAGCTTATTTTTTAACGTCTTGAGTCTAGAGAAATCATTTAAAAGTGTTGATTCTTTTTGTTTGAATTCTAGCTTAAGTGTATTAACACACTTTTGTGCTTCCTGTTTTTGTTTGACATACTGTTCTAGCTGACTTTTCAAAGAACTCAACTCTAATTTTAATGTTTCTTCTCTTACTCTAGACTCTTTAATAAGTGTACTCATTTGACCTTCTAATTTCTGCTCTCGTTCATTAAGCTCAAACTTAGCACGCTGTTCATACATAGCCACTTGTTCTTTATAAATGTTAAGTCTAGTGATCAAGTCATCATCAGGGACAGGCAATTTGTTCTCATGGCACTCATATGCAGTATCTAAATTACACGCATTATCTAAGGCACCTACATTACTTACAACACAAACATCATTATTTACAAAAGATTCACCATTTGGTACATCAGGCAAGTTGTTGTGATTCAAATACTGTTCATATGAAATAATATTGCTATTTTCCATGTCAACACTAGTTGTGTCAGAAACATCTGCCTGATGTACTTCTTTGGGATTCTTTTGTCCCTCGACTATATTATATGTGTCATAAATTTTTAGTACCTCAGATATCACGGATGCATTAGAAGGACCAACTTGACGGGGAGATGAGACCAAAGAAGACAAATTAGCCATGAAGATTGTTTGAGCCGTAGGTTCATCATCTACATCCGAGTCAAATGCATCACAGTCATCTGCCTTGAAGATGTTAGGATCATTAAGTGCTAGATCCTGAACTAGTTGCTCATCCACATCATCATCAAAAGTATTTCCCCTATCTCCTGCCAAGAACAATAACTCTTCCTCATCCAATACAGCTCCATTCTCCTGAGCTTGCATTAACAGCATCTTGTCTTTGAAGTAATCTGAGTTCTGAGGACGTTTAGGTTGATTGCAGTTTCTAGCAATGTGTCCAAGCCCCCCACAGTTATAACACTTGATCTGTTTCCCTTGACCCTGATTGGCATTCCCTGCTCTATTCTGCACATACCCTCGACCCATGTTTCTTCCAGCTCTCCCTTGCACATTCTGAACCACAATTTTCCCATCCTCCACCATTGCCAGATTACGTGGGTTGGATGAATTCCTTAACTGATTGTTGGTCTGAGGGAGTGATGCTTGAAACTGTTGAACCAGTAATGATACTTGATTGGTGAGGTTGTCAATCATTTTGTCTGTCTTAGAGTAGCCTGAGTCAAGTTAGGAACTCATAGCAGGTACTTGTGAGTGAAGTTGATGATAGCTTGGGTTGGATGATGATTGGATTGTTGGTTAAACATTTGTCATGAACGCCAGTGGATCATTTGTAGTTGAAGGATTAAACTTTTCTCTCAGCACCCGATCGTAGACAGCATGCTTCTCATGTTGTTGCAGATATGCATACATCTGTTCATAGTTGGTATCCCTTAAACCTTTGTTGAGTTTGACAGCAGTAACAAATCTGTCCCATTCAGGAGTCATGTTGTTCACAAACTTTGAGTTTAGTTGGATATTTGGCATAGTCATTCTGATCATCCTCATATCATTCACCAACTTATGAAATCTCACATAGTAGTCTGTGATATTCTCTCCTGGATTCATTTTGAAATGCTCGAACTCATCATACAGCTGTGACTCCCGATCTTCCTTTGTGAGTTCTGACCCTGCCAACAACATTTTAACGTTGTCCCACACAGCTTTGGCTTCAGTGTTGAAATTGATGAGCTTGTATACATCCTTTGGAAGACCTTGAATGACTATGTTTGAGGCTCTAATGTCAGCATCATACCTCTTCTTTTCTTCTTCATTAAGATCGTTGTAGTTTCTAGGTCTGTCGATGCCCCAAGTTACAGACCCATCTTCACCAGTTGTAACAACATCTCTGGTGGTACCCATCTGATATGGTCCATCGTCAATTGACTTAAGAATGTTAACTCCATTATCTTTACCCAAGCAGTAAAGTCTTATCCTTTGTGCCCAAGACTCATAATCCGTCCTATCCAGCATAGGTGGACGAGTGTCAGATCCTGCTGCTTGAATATCTTCTGATGATGTGTTTGATGTGGTAGCCATAGTAACTACGGGATTTTACAGATCTTGTGATTTAACCGAGAAATTGAATCTTTCGCGGGAATTTCTAAAATCACCAAGACACAAACCGCATAGACAAACCGCGTAGACACAAACCGAGTTCACGCTGCAGAGACAAACCGCGTAGACACAAACCGAGTTCACGCTGGAGAGACAAACCGCGTTGATACAAACCGAGTACACGCAGCAAAGACAAACCGCGTAGACACAAACCGAGTTCACGCTGGATAGACAAACCGCGTAGACACAAACCGAGTTCACGCTGCTGAGACAAACCGCGTAGACACAAACCGAGTTCACGCTGGAGAGACAAACCGCGTTGATACAAACCGAGTACACGCTGCAAAGACAAACCGCGTAGACACAAACCGAGTTCACGCTGCAGAGACAAACCGCGTAGACACAAACCGAGTTCACACTGCAGAGACAAACCGAGTTGACACAAACCGCGTTCGCGCCTTATAGACAAACCGCGTAGGCACAAACTTCCAAACACGTCGCTTTCAATGCTGTTTGTCCTTTTGCCTAAACTAGTAATAAGACAAGCCGCGTTCTCGATGGGACACAAACCGCGTTCAAGAACACGTCCAAGGTACACAAACCGCACCCAAGAACACTTGAATAAAAAAAACACTCGAATCACCCAAAAACACCACACAAACCTTAAATCTGTGAATCCAAGCACCAAATACTACTCTTATACTATTCCTAAGCTAGAAAGTACAAGGTATAACAACTTTTAATCACTAAACAAAGCACAAAAAGAAATTTATGTAACTTGTCAAATCGAACCAAAAAGCCTCTAAAACTAAACAAATCCGTGAATACCAACTCTCATGGACCTAACCATGGCTCTTGATACCAATTGTAGGGTATTCACAATGCAAGAAACACTTGTTTGAGGCTTAGATTTAGATCGAATGGAAGAGAACTAGAGAGAGAGAGATGGGAACTTCTAGTGAGAGAAACACTATGTGTATTAGCTTGAAAGTAATGAGAGTTCCAACCCTTCCCTTGTGTGGGAAGGGGTATTTATACTTACAACATAATATGCCCCTAGCGGGCTGTGGAGTGAGCTGATAGAGGGTAAAGACCCGACCCACTCCACAATACTAATTAATAACTAATCTACTAATAATATTACTGATAATCCTACGAGCTATGATGAGCTAATAAGTACTCGGGGTGACCGAGTCTTCAGCTGAATATTCATATTCCTAACAATACCTCTACTGGCAGCCAGATTAGTCCGACATGAGGATCGTCTTGACGACATTGCAGAGATTCTTGATGACTTACCACTCGAGCAGATTGAGACACTTCGGGAAGAAGTGGAGAACCTTGTGATTGGTCAGTTGGCGATGGAGACAGTCTTCGATCAAGTAGGTACTAGTCTAGAAGAAGCCATTGAGACTATTTCTATACTAGGAGACGCTACTACTTCGATGCAGACAGTGATTGAGACGTTAGACTCTGAGCTTGACCGAGTTAGCTCTCAGGTTCTGATTCTTAGACTTATGGTTGAGGATTCCCAGGCTAGGGAAAGAGCTCGAGACCAGACAGTGGAGACCTTGATGGCAGTGATTGCAGATCTTCAGCGCCGCTTAGATGGTGCACCAGGAGGACCATAGATCAGAGATGTGTCAGTATAACTAAGAGATGTCTTAGTCTACCAATGTTGTATTAATAAAGAATCTTGTATCTTTATGTTTTGTAAAACAAATCGAACAAGTTATTAATCCTATGTTGTGTGGATGTATTATATTGATGTTGATTTATGTATTCCATGGTTGTTTCTTGCATATGCATTATGATTCGCCATACATTGTCTCGTAAAGTGTTGATTCATACAGTGCAAATTTAATCATTTATGTTCTCATGTGTGCTGTGTAGGGTATTCACAATGCAAGAAACACTTGTGTGAGGCTTGTTTATGGATCGAATGGACAAGAACTTAGAGAGAGAAAGTGAGAGGTCCCGAGTGCATAGCCAGACGAATAATAATCAAACCCCATGATTATTATGAGGAAAATCGTTTGACTGTGTTTGCTCCTCAAAAGAAGTTAACACCTGAACAGATATTTTGGAAACAAGATAATGAAAAACTTAAGGTAGATAAACTTAAGGCCAACACCCCTCTCATTAGAAAAGTTGCGTCCATAACGGTGTATCCTCCCAATACACCTAGGAATCTGGTGCCTTTGTCTCTTCCCACTGAATGCAAAACCATTATTAGCTTATATGTGTTTTGGCAATTATTTGCTGATTTTGATAAAACATGTAATAAGAGAATCACACCAACTGGCATTACTGAGGGGGAAAGGTGTTTTGAACATGCAAAAAGGTGTTACTTAACTGAGGTCATGCCATTCTTTAAACTACTTAAAGAACATTTTGAAGGGTTGCAAACTGCCCTTAAAACCGAAATAAAGGAAATGGAAGTAGTGTTTAAAGATATGGAAAGTGAGGTGAATGAATATGCAATAGAACTTAAGAGTCGAGAGATTGAAATAAAAAACATACTCATTACTAACGACAACTTGCTTGCTAAATGTATTGCACAAGATGTATTTTACACTATCACTGATTCTGCATTGTCTGCTTGTCAATTTAATGAGTATGCTATTGCGTTAAATGTCACCCAGAATCGTGTTGTTGAGCTTGAAGGGGAGAATTTAAAATTGCTTGAAAAAATTCAAAAAGATGACCATGATAATATGGTTAAACGTTTTTCAAAATTGGAAGTCGAATTTCTCAATTTGCAATTGAAATATCAACATTTAAATGAAAAACAGAAAATATCAAATGACAAGACATCCTTGGATGCTCCTGAATTTGATACTTATTTTGAATTAAGCAAACGAGATGAGACAATTCATGCTCACACGAACACGATTCGACTGCTGAGGGCCCAAATTGCCCAATTGAAATCCAACAAGTGTGAAGTATATGGCACCAATAAACCTTCGTCTTCAGATTCTCAGAATTTTCAATATCAAAACACCATAAATAAGTTACATTATGAAAATGAGTGTTATCGAGAAGAAAATTCAAAGGTTAAACAACATTTCAAAGAGTTATATGATTCTATTAAAGTCACAAGAAGCAATCACAATGATCAAATAACCTCTTTGACGAATGAAATTGAGAATCTGAAGGTTCGGGTGAAAGGTAAAATGCCATGTACCACTTGTAATTGTGATGCACCAAAGGCTACTAATAGTAAAAAGTATGATGGTGATGTTGGGCATATTCCGTTTAAGCTTAGAAATAACAGCCTTGCCCATCAAACATATCTCGATCATCTTAGAGAGGTCCTTGACACACTTCGTGAGGTGGTTGAAGAGGATAGGACTGATAAGCCACTTGATAAGGCAGTTGTCTATGCCTGCAAACTCACGAAAAGGATTCAGGAAAACTTAGAATATGCCATAGGCTCAACTCCTAAGTTTAGCAGACATAGAGAAAGATTTGTTGCATCATCATCTACTGTTGTGAACAAGCATGTAGCCTTTGATCTACCACCAAAAACATCAGAACCCAACACATCATTATCTGGAAGGCATGTGACAGAAAAACGAACTAATGTTTCATTCGATGCTTCTACAGGAGTAAAAAGTGACACCCAAGCTAGCGAGTCAAGGTCTAGAGAAAATGCAAGAAAAGATAGGACTGCGCCAGCTAAGAATGATCACTTGAAGAGTGTAGAAGCCCAACCTAGGAACAATAAGTTTGCAATGAGTAGGATGAATCGTGTTGATTCTAGTATCAAAAGTACTGTAATTAATTCGA
Organism: Artemisia tridentata subsp. tridentata; assembly: GCA_021014915.2. Lineage (NCBI taxonomy): Eukaryota > Viridiplantae > Streptophyta > Magnoliopsida > Asterales > Asteraceae > Artemisia > Artemisia tridentata. The sequence continues at coordinate 321,633,673 of CP139505.1, forward strand.
ATTCTAATGCTATCTGTAAAACATGCGACAATTGTTTAATTTCTGCTAATCATGATGATTGTGTTGTGTCATTCTTGTTGTCTTCTGCATCACCCCATGTTAAGAATGGTAGAATAACTGAAACATGCAAAGAAGCCTGGAAAGCTACAGGAAAGACATTTGCTAGCGTAGGATATCAATGGAGACCCACTGGAAGGAAATTCAATTTAGGAAAATAGAACACGTTACCTAAAATGAATAAGCATAAAATTGTGAAAGTTAAGGAATGGAGACCCACTGGAAGGAAATTCAATTTAGGAAAACAGAGACCATTACCTAAAATGAATATGCATAAAATTGTGAAGAAGAAGGAATGGAGACCAACTGGTAGAATCCTGTCTTTAGAGTCACAATGCCTTCCATCTAGGTCTTGTCCTACCTCTAGTTCTGTCTCCTCAACTAAGACAGTAGCATCTGTGAAATCTGTGGTTCCTGAATATGTGTGTGCTGACCAAATGGACCCCAATTGCACTTGGGGATCCACATTTTTCAGTTATCCATTGTTGTCTGGTTTCAAATGCAGGTCGTACAAATCGTCATGTGGTATTTGGACTCAGGCTGCTCAAAACATATGACTGGGGATCGCTCGCGGCTCAAGAACTTCGTGAAAAAGTTTATAGGGACGGTTAGATTTGGGAACGACCACTTTGGTGCTATTATGGGTTATGGAGATTATGTGTTTGGTGACAGTGTAATCTCAAGGGTATATTATGTGGAAGGACTAGGGCACAATCTATTTTCTGTGGGTCAATTTTGTGATTCAGATCTGGAAGTGGCTTTCAGAAAGCATACATGTTTCGTCAGAGAATTGGATGGTATAGATCTCCTTAAGGGCAGTCGGGGCACCAATCTATACACCATATCGATTGAAGAAATGTTGAAGTCCTCTCCCATTTGCTTGCTTTCTAAAGCCTCTAAAACAAAATCATGGCTGTGGCATCGTCGTTTGAACCACTTGAACTTCGGTACCATAAATAATCTTTCCCGTAAAGATCTTGTTAGAGGAATGCCCAGACTGAAATATGAGAAAGATCATCTCTGCTCTGCATGTCAACTGGGTAAAAGCAAGAAACAAACCCACAAGCCTAAAACCATCAACACCAACTTGGAAGTTCTTCATACCCTCCACATGGATTTGTGTGGACCAATGAGAATACAAACCATAAATGGAAAGAAGTACGTTCTGGTGATAGTAGATGATTATTCTCGGTTCACATGGGTGAAGTATCCCTCGCACTCCTCAACAGAACGGAGTGGTTGAACGAAGGAACCGTACTCTGGTGGAGGCTGCAAGAACTATGCTTATATTTTCAAAGACACCGATGTTTCTCTGGGCAGAGGCTATTGCAACAGCATGTTACACTCAAAACCGATCCCTAATTCATCCAGTTCATGAGAAGACTCCCTTCGAGTTAATTCATAACAAGAAACCAGATCTTTCCTTTCTCCGTGTGTTTGGTGCACTTTGCTACCCAACTAACGATAGTCAAGACTTGGGAAAGTTAAGAGCTAAAGCAGATGTAGGTATTTTTGTTGGATACGCACCAGACAGTAAAGGGTATCGAATCTACAACAAGAGAACCCGTAAAATCATGGAAACCATTCATGTTACGTTCGATGAGCTGAGTGAGCAACCTGCTTCAGGACAAATTAGTTCTGGACCCGATCTTAACCTTTTGTCTCCTGGACCCATTAGTTCAGGACTTGTACAGAATTCCACGCCTGCAGATTCTTATGTGCCACCTACTTGTGAGGAGTTGAAGAAGTTATTCGATCCTATGTTTGATGAATACTTTGAGACAACAAATGGAACCATCCCGAGTGAACCTGCTATACTTCCTATGACCGAGGTTCAAGTCCCACAAGGTTCAGAAGGCCCTACAGCTTCAGTATCAGTCAGTCACAATGCTCCAGCTGCCAGTCAATCGCCTTCGTCATCAAACGCGCAATCTTCTCCAGTAATGCAAGAATCTTCAGATAATCATTCTTTGGAAGTTAATCCTTTTGCTCCTGTTGATGAGGCTCCTTTTGAAAACATATTTGCTCCTGAACATTCATCAGAAACATCGTCACTTGAAGGACACAGCACTGCTACGTCTGTTCATAACCCACAACCTCACGACCATCTCAGGAAATGGACCAGTGATCATCCAATCGACAACATCATAGGCAATCCCTCACGTCCAGTATCCACACGCAATCAACTAGCCACTGATGCACTATGGTGTTTCTTCAATTCCGTACTATCCAAAGTCGAACCAAAAGATGCCAAAGAAGCAATGACTAAAGATTGCTGGTTCCAGGCTATGCAGGATGAAATCCATGAATTTGATCGACTTGAAGTATGGGAATTAGTGCCTCCTCCAGAGCTTGCAATGATCATTGCTTTAAAGTGGATCTTCAAAGTGAAGCTTGATGAGTATGGTGATGTGTTAAAGAACAAGGCACGGCTAGTTGCTAAAGGGTTCAGACAAGAAGAGGGCATTGATTTTGAAGAATCGTTTGCTCCGGTTGCTAGAATTGAAGCTATAAGAATCTTCCTTGCAAATGCTGCTAGTCGAAATATGATAGTCTACCAGATGGATGTCAAAACGGCATTCTTGAATGGTGATTTAAAGGAAGAAGTTTATGTGAGTCAACCAGAAGGATTCGTGGATGCTGAACATCCTACTCATGTTTACCGCTTGAAGAAGGCTCTATATGGGTTAAAACAAGCACCAAGGGCATGGTACGATACATTGTCCAAGTTCCTCCTAGTGAACGGATTCTCCAAGGGTGTTGTTGATCCCACACTCTTCACCAGGAAGTCAAGAAACCATCTACTGCTGGTTCAGATATATGTAGATGACATTATCTTTGCTTCAACAGATCCGAGTGAATGTGATAGTTTCTCAAAGGAGATGAATTCCAAGTTCCAAATGTCTATGATGGGACAAATGTCATTCTTCTTAGGATTACAAGTTTCTCAAAGTCCCGGAGGCATATTCATTAATCAATCCAAATACGCCAACGAGATCTTGAAAAAGTTTGGATTCTATTCAAGTGAACCTGTTGACACTCCCATGGTTGATAGAACAAAACTGGATGAAGATCCTTCAGGGATTCCAGTAGATATCACAAAATATCGAAGCATGATTGGATCTTTGATGTACATTACGGCTAGCAGACCAGATCTTCTGTTTGCTGTGTGTATGTGTGCTCGTTATCAATCCAGACCAACCAAGAAGCATGTTGAAGCAGTGAAAAGGATCTTCCGATATCTTCAAGGCACGGTTCATATGGGTCTCTGGTATCCTAAGGACACTGCAATGGAGCTAACGGCTTACGCGGATGCTGATCATGCGGGATGTCAAGACACTCGTCGAAGTACTTCAGGAGGAGCTCAGTTTTTAGGGGAAAAGTTGGTTAGTTGGTCTTCTAAGAAGCAGATGAGTACTTCCATATCATCTACTGAAGCTGAGTACATTGCTATGTCTGCTTGCTGTGCACAAATCCTTTGGATGAGATCACAACTTTCGGACTATGGATTCTCATACAACAAAATTCCCCTATATTGTGACAACAAAAGCGCGATTGCTCTTTGTTGTAACAATGTTCAGCACTCCAGGTCTAAACACATCGACATCAGGCATCACTTCATCAGGGAACAGGTGGAAAAAGGAATTGTGGAACTATACTTCGTGAGGACAGAGTTTCAGTTAGCTGACATCTTCACCAAGGCCCTCCCAAGAGAAAGGTTTCAGTTTATTCTCCCACGCCTTGGCATGAAAAGCATGACTCCTGAAACCCTCAAGTGTCTTCAGGAAGAAAAGGAGGAGTAAAGGATTATCTTCTTATATCCTTGTACATAGTTGTATATATCTTAAATCAAAAAGAAAAATACAAAAATATAAAACCTATAAAAACCATAAAAATCGAAAAATCAGAAAATACCAAAAATAGTTCTACCTAGGCATGTCTTCTGTTTATCGATAACATTTACGTATCTAGAAATGTCATTCAACAATGGCACGGATTCTTAAATGAAGCTCGAGCAGAAGTTATACTAATCAGTTAAAACATGTCTTAATGGCTTGCAGTTACTTCATACTGCAACCCGCACTGTACAATGGGGAAAGCATGTCGCCAAAAAGACAGCTGTTCCTCCAACCGGGTGATGTTCACCTGGGCATGGATTACTTTATATCCATGTTCCACCGACTTAATGTACGTTTCAGTGCGTCATTTCGTGTATAAGAAGAGAAGTCTTCTTTACATCAGACTCTTTATCTTGTTTGATTCTTCAAGAGAGTCTTGATGTTACACAAGGTGGTTAATTGATTTAAATTTTTCAAATTCCCGACACCTTGCCAAATTTGTGCAACATCAGCAGTGACACTCTCTCGTTGTTTCAGGGGGAGCATAGTATGCTTCTAAATCAGAATACATTTAAACCTGACCACATTTTCTCCCAAATTTTTCTAAACTTATTTAAATCAATTGGGATCACAAATCTCAAATGGTTTGAAATTTTTGATCGGGGGAGAGAATGTGATTTAAATAGGAAATTCTGATAAAATGTGATGATTTGGAAGTTAATGTATGCTCTCCCGTATGTGCTAAACCATTTTGTATATCAAGGCACATATTGAGGGGGAGCAAAATGTTTTGGTCATAAAAGCAAGCTCTTCCATATGTGCTAAAATCTTTCGTATATCGATGCACATATTGAGGGGGAGCAAATGGTTTTTACAAAACAAAGGATTTTGGCATCTTGTGTGAGCAAGGCTCAGACTTCACCAAAGAATTGACGAAACTTGAATTGTCATCAATCGAAAGGATACGTCTTGGCCGGGTAATAATTTCAAGCTGGTCTAACCAGTGATGTAAGCGTGTCTCGAAAAAGATGTATCTGAGTAGAGTGTACCGTTTCGAGAAACTTTCTATGGACTTGACCAGGACGGGTAATAATTTCAAGCTGGTCTAACCAGTGATGTAAGCGTGTCTCGAATCGGTCATGTTCACTGAAAGTGGATCAATTCAAAAAGTGCAAGCTCTACCTAACATGTGCAAATTTATAAAACTATCACTCGAGCACATGTTGAGGGGGAGCATTTGAAATATATAAAACTCTCAAGTGTTTGCAAAAAATGTGTTTCAAAATCATGAACACTTTGAGAGATTTTTCAAGGATTTGGTTTGGCAATCGTGGATGAATACCAAAGACCGACCATTTTAATTAATGTATGGAGTTATAAGGATGGTTAGGTTAGGCTCAAGTTCCCACGATCCCGCCAGAGCCAGAGGGATCTACCCAGGGACAATCCACTAGTTAGTGTAGAAGTCCTTAGGTATGATTAAAAAGGAGAAAAGTGTGATTAAGGGAAGAGTGCCGACTGAGATGGAGCTAGCACTGGAACAAACCCAACAAGGTGTTAGTTATGAAGTCTCGGTAAGCACTGAAGGGGTTGAAGAATGAAAAAGAATTGTAAAGATAAAGGGTGAAAAGAAATAGCCCTCCTTACAACTTAGGCAGAAACCGGGTCAATACATATGCTGTCAGAATCACTCAGTTGATTGCTGGCATTGAAGACAAAGTATCATGGACCCAGTGATACGCTGCACAACCCTCCCTAGCCACTCAAGGTCCCTCAAAGGACTCTTGTTTCAATTGTCACGGAGTTCAATACATTCCTATCGTCTCTCTCACTCCGAGTTAGATGATATTGAAAAGGTGGCAGTTCTCTCCAGCCTCCGCTCTCTAAATCAAAACGCACTATAGAGTCTAGAGCCACGAGATGCATAATAAGATCTCATCGGAACACATACCACTTCTACACTGGTTGTTCAACATTAAGGACACCAGTTGTAAACTTATGAGTCCTACGCAGATCTTAGCAATCTGCCAGAACATTTATGAGAGAATCTACTAATGTAATTCTCAATGATTGAATGGAAATTCCTGCCAGGGTCAACATCAAGCAGCCCTGAAAGCAGGTCACTTCGGTAATTCCTCGTGGATTACGCTTAGTGGTCGCGGCGGTTTCAACCGGTCTACAGTCGTGGAGTGATCTCCAGCGACTCACCTAATCGTTGATTTACTACGGTAAAATCTTAAAAAGCCCTCTGTGGGTTTTCGATTAGGAACGGTCATGGTAAGGATTAGAGAGAGTTTTCACAATATGCTGTTGACTATCTCGAAGTCCAAACTTGTAAGTACCGGTCGAATTATTGCTAACTGTCGTATGCAGGAATCTCTGGCGGTTGTAGCTGTGGAATGCTGTAGCTGGCTGCTGTTGTAGCTGGTTGCAGAAAAGATGCCAATCCATTACCACATGTTCACACCACATCATCATCAAAGAAGTCATGATCACCCTAAAAGACCTTCAACACAGCTTCTGCTAACTCTGATGCTGAAGATCATGACTCCATATCATGTGAGCATGTCGGCTCTAATTATGTTTCATCACATGGAGTTTTACTACTGAAAGATGACTAGAAGAACCAAGTGAGATGACACTTTCAAAGATTACTCAAAGTTCATCCAATACAAAAGAGAAGTCTTCTGAAGATCACGGATGTTTGCACAATGATCTATGATATTGAAGAATCAAGGGTTACGAGCTATGATGTCAAGATCCAAGGAAAAAGTACTGAATTTCAGAGCATTACTTCTGGGGTGACCTCCCTTAGGGGGAGATTGTTAGGAATATGAATATTCAGCTGAAGACTCGGTCACCCCGAGTACTTATTAGATCATCATAGCTCGTAGGATTATCAGTAATATTATTAGTAGTTTAGTTATTAATTAGTATTGTGGAGTGGGTCGGGTCTTTACCCTCTGTCAGCTCGCTCCACAGTCCACTAGGGACATATTATGTAACACTATAAATACTCCCTTCCCACCCATGGGAAGGGTTGGACCTTTCATACTAATCTAATATCATCTTGTTTCTCTCTCTACAAAGGCTCCCAACCTCTCACTTTCTCTCTCTAAGTTCTTGTCCATTCGATCCATAAACAAGCCTCACACAAGTGTTTCTTGCATTGTGAATACCCTACATGCTGTGATTTGATTCAGACATGTCGTGAATGTATTTATGATATGATACTTGCTGTGTTTACAAATATAAACCAGAATTATTATTCTCATAAACCCAAATTGCTGTGGTTAATATTATATTATTATAAACCATATCCAATTACCATAAAATTTATTCTAGCCTAACGTGATCATTATGAGATTTCTAAAAATATGCTTTTGCAATATTGATAGAACTATGGCACGTACAAGGAAAGCAACCTCCGCCGCAAATCATGAAACTTCAACGGCTACGCCTACTATGACTCCAGAAGCTATCCAAAAAGCAATTGCTGACGGTGTAAATGCAGTCTTGGCAGAACAGGCGGCAGCAAATGCTCGCAACAGTGGCACTAGTCTACCGACAGGAGAAAGTGTAACTGCTGCAAACCGCAAGTGTACCTACAAAGATTTCATGAGTTGTCAACCAACTTCCTACAAAGGTACTGAAGGAGTAACTGAACTTGCTCACTGGTTCGAACGATCTGAAACTGTTTTTCAGAGAAGCGGTTGTACCGAGGACAACAAAGTCATTTTCGCTACTGGAACTCTCATGCAAGATGCTTTGTCATGGTGGAATGCTACAGTCAAAGCCATGGGAATGACAGCAGCCTATCAGCTCACTTGGACTGAGTTTAAGACCAAGATGCTAAAGAAATACTGTCCCCGTTCTGAACTAAGAAAATTGGAAGATGAATTCCATCTACTAGTAGTAAAAGGAATTGATCTTAAAACATACAACAGGAGATTCCAAGAGCTTAAAATACTATGTCCTACTGTTGTACCAAATTTCGAAAAAGAACTGGAGAAGTATATCGAAGGACTTCCCCGTAGTATTGAGGGAAATGTCACTTCATCAAACCCGCCAACTCTAGAGGCAGCCATTGAACTTGCTCAAAAACTACTGGACCGAGAGGTCAAGTACAACAATGAGCTCAAGAGGAAGCTCGATGACAAAAGAACCACTCACCACCACAGTAACAATAACCACCGCAACAACAACTTCAATAACAACAACCATAGAAACAATAACCCATACCATCAAAACCGAAACAATCGTCACCATCAACTAAACCAAAGACAAGAAACCGCCAAGGCCTATGCTGCTACTGAAGGCAAGGGATACCAAGGTCAGAAATCCCAGTGTAACAAATGCAAACTACACCACAGTGGACCTTGCACAATCAAATATTTGAAATGCCAGAAAGTGGGTCATCAGACAAAGGATTGCAGGAATCCCGCTACTGGTAGCAACTTACAGCCTGTAACTCCGACTTGCTACTCATGCGGAGAAGTAGGTCACTTTAAGAGCCACTGTCCGAAAGGAAACGGTCAGAAAAACAACGCTCGAGGAAGAGCATATGTGTTAAAAGAGGAGGATGCCCCACTGAACCCTGACGTCGTCACGGGTACGTTCTTACTCAATCAACATAGTGCTAGGGTATTATTTGATTCTGGAGCAGATAGAAGTTTTGTGTCAACTACGTTTGCTCCTTTGCTTAACATTACCCCTTCCAAACTAAACACCACTTTTGAAATTGAAATGGCGGACGGAAACCTAATTGGCACCGACACCGTAATTCGTGGTTGTACCATAATCCTACAAGACAACCCTTTTCCCATCGACCTCATGCCTATTCAGCTCGGTAGTTTTGACGTAGTCATTGGTATGGATTGGTTATCCAAACACCACGCTAGAATACTCTGTGACGAGAAAGCCGTGCATATTCCAAGAAATGGTGAAACTCTTATTGTCCATGGTGACAAGAATAAAACGCGATACGGTATCATCTCATATATCAGATTGGTAAAATACATGAATGAAGGATGCCAAGCATTCATGGTTCATGTAACGGAAAACAAATCAAAAGATAAACGAGTTGAAGACGTTCCGATCGTTAAAGAGTTCCCAGAAGTATTCCCCGAAGATTTACCCGGTCTTCCACCTCCCCGTCAAGTAGAATTCCAGATTAAACTAGTGCCTGGAGCGGCACCTGTGGCGAAAGCACCTTATAGGTTAGCGCCGTCTGAAATGAAGTAATTGTCAGAACAATTGAAAGAGTTGTCTGATAAAGGTTTTATCCGACCCAGCTCATCACCTTGGGGAGCTCCGGTTCTATTCGTTAAGAAGAAGGACGGATCTTTCCGAATGTGTATTGATTACCGGGAATTGAACAAACTCACTGTAAAGAATCGTTACCCACTACCTAGAATCGATGACTTGTTTGATCAATTACAAGGATCGAGTGTATACTCGAAGATCGACCTAAGGTCAGGGTACCATCAGTTAAGAGTTCGAGAGGAGGATATTCCCAAAACAGCTTTTAGGACACGTTACGGACATTACCAATTCCAAGTAATGCCATTTGGTTTAACTAATGCACCTACAGTGTTCATGGACCTAATGAACCGAGTGTGCAAACCATACCTGGATAAATTCGTAATAGTATTCATAGATGATATCCTAATCTACTCACGCAACGAACAAGAACATGCCAAACATCTAAAGATTATTTTAGAGTTACTCAAAAAGGAACAATTGTATGCCAAGTTCTCCAAATGCGACTTTTGGATTCGAACTATACAATTCCTTGGGCATGTTATCAACAGTCAAGGCATTCACGTAGATCCTGCAAAGATTGAGGCCGTTAAAGGTTGGACATCTCCTACAAACCCCACAGAGATACGCCAATTTTTGGGTCTAGCCGGTTACTACAGAAGATTTATTGAAGGTTTCTCAAAAATCTCAAAGCCTTTGACCGAATTAACTCAGAAGAACAAGAAGTTTATCTGGGGAAAAGAGGAAGAATCAGCTTTTCAGCTATTAAAGAAAAAGCTCTATGAAGCACCAATATTAGCACTACCCGAAGGAAGTGAATACTTCGTAGTGTATTGTGATGCCTCATATCATGGTTTGGGAGCTGTACTAATGCAACGAAACAAAGTGATAGCTTATGCATCGCGACAACTCAAACCACATGAAGCAAACTACACGACTCTTGATTTGGAGTTAGGAGCAGTAGTATTCGCCCTTAAGTTATGGAGACATTACTTGTATGGTACCAAGTGCACAGTATTCACCGACCACAAAAGTCTTCAGCACATCTTAGATCAGAAAGAACTAAACATGAGACAACGTCGCTGGTTAGAGTTACTTAGCGATTATGATTGTGAAATCCGTTATCACCCAGGAAAAGCCAACGTTGTGGCAGATGCGTTAAGTCGGAAGGAACGAATGAAACCTCTTAGAGTCAGATCGTTAGGAATAACCATTCGTTCACCCCTACCCTCACAAATACTCACCGCTCAATCCGAAGCTCTTAAGGAAGAGAACCGACCTAATGAAAAGATCCACGGTATGCCAGAAAATAAGAATGGCTTTGTACAGAGAGCAGACGGGATGCTCTGTTTCAAAGAAAGAAGTTGGGTTCCCCTATACGGAGGTATACGTGACCTCATTATGAATGAGTCTCATAAATCCAAGTACTCCATTCATCCAGGTTCCGAAAAAATGTATCAAGATCTCAAGAAACTTTACTGGTGGCCAAACATGAAGGCCGACATAGTCGAGTATGTCGGAAAATGTTTGACCTGTTCAAGAGTAAAAGCGGAATATCAAAAGCCATCAGGATTACTCATACAACCCGAAATTCCTGTATGGAAATGGGAACGTATTACAATGGACTTTATCACTAAGCTTCCTAAGACATCAACTGGACTTGACACCATCTGGGTCATCGTTGATCGTCTCACAAAATCCGCTCACTTCTTAGCAATCAAAGAAACTGACGAGATGGACACACTCGCAACGCTATATCTAAAAGAAATAGTTTCGCGACATGGAGTGCCGATCTCAATCATCTCAGATCATGACAGTCGTTTCACATCTCATTTTTGGATGTCTTTGCAAAAAGCCTTGGGAACCAAACTGGATATGAGCACTGCATATCACCCACAAACCGATGGACAAAGCGAGAGGACAATCCAAACCTTAGAAGACATGCTTCGAGCGTGTGTTATTGACTTCGGAAAAGGTTGGGACAAACACTTACCTCTAGCCGAGTTCTCCTACAACAACAGTTATCACGCCAGCATTAAGGCAGCACCATTCGAAGCACTCTACGGTCGAAAGTGCAGATCGCCTGTTTGTTGGACCGAAGTTGGAGATATACAACTCACCGAACCCGATCTCATTCATGAGACAACAGAAAAGATAGTCAAAATTAAGCAGCGACTGCAAGCTGCAAGAGATAGACAGAAGAGCTATGCCGACGTGAGAAGAAAACCTATGGAATTCCAAATTGGAGACAAGGTTATGTTGAAAGTATCTCCCTGGAAGGGAATGGTACGTTTCGAAAAACGTGGAAAACTTAACCCTAGATACATTGGTCCATTCAAAATCCTAGAAAGGATAGGACCAGCGGCTTACAAACTCGAACTACCAGAGGAACTTAGTCGAGTTCACGACACCTTTCACGTATCAAATCTTAAGAAATGTTTGTCAGATGAATCTCTTGTAATTCCTTGGAATGAGATGCTTGTCTCCTCAAGAATTGACGAACTTCCTCAAGAACAACTAATCAAGTCAAGCTCTCACACTATCTTGTATATAATTATTTAAAAAAAAAAAAAATTAGATGTGCAAAAGTAAATTTTCATCAAAATATGATTTCAATCTTTTAAATTCTTTCCGATATTTCAAACATTGACCATATTTTGAGGGGGAGATATTTTTGCACATCGACCTTCTTATTTCGTCATCTTTATCTTCTTCATGACCATTATTTATCTAAGTTGATTAACAGGGCCTTAAAAGAATAATAGATTGGACATAAAGGGTTAAAAGTGTCAACTTATAAAACTAAGGTTAAATTTGGACTTAAATTTCATAGAAAGACAAGTTTAAGGACCCAAGTTGTCACATGTTGAAAGTTGTTTGGGTTATAAAATGCCTAGTCTGACCATTAGTCAAACACACACAAACACACACTGTAACCTCTCGTAATTTTCCCTATGAACAGTAAATGCTAATAAATGATTAACGAATCATTACATTATTTAATAACCATTTCTACTGGTAACAAAATTTTTTTATACTACACTATTTTAAATCACAACGATATTTGTGATTACCATTTACCTAGAAACGATGCTTACACACGAACCTTGATAGTCTAAAAAATCATGAATTTACCTAAAACCATTAACGTTTACTACTTAAAGACTATACGTTTTGTCAATCAACCAAACGTGATCCAATACATTCCCGAGCTCACGAAAAATTTCACAAATACTCAGTAAATATATTGGGCCTCGACCCAATACCTAAATGGACTGTTAGACTCATTGGGCCTTAGCCCAATAATTCGGCAACTAAACATACCAAACGAACCCTTATTATTTTTCTTATTTCTTTTACTTGGCCTAGCCCACCAAGCAAGCCCAACAACAAAACAAAGCCCAAAGATTTTATATATACTTTCGGTTTGGCTGCTCAACTATCGAACGCTTTGACTAAATTACGAGCAAATTAGCTTAACAACTATATCACTATTTTGCACGACTCAATTCTTCACCTAACTAAGAATCGAGTGCAACAAACATCTCACACTAACTCGAACACTTATTTGCCAAAAATCTATCAAAGTTCAACTCACTCGACATGTGATAAACACAACTCAAAATTTCACATTTTGGCCTAGTGTTGTCTCGTATCACTTCCAACTCGACCCAACCTATATTTTGGCTAACAAATAAATTCGAATGAACTTCTATTGAACATACAAGATAGCAAACGACCCCTACATTTATTTTCAATCACGTCTAAAAGGTGTTAAACACATGGGATAACCGAACAAGCCACAAGAACTAAGCCTTAAAAATTATTTTGTCACCTTCCTCTTGGTATTTACCGCCGGCCAATAGCACCAAAAACAACCATCATTTGGTTGATTTCTACACTCAAACTTGACAATAGAATGACACCCTCTGCTACTCTCATCATGCATCATCATTCTTCATCATTTTATTCATTAAAACACTCCATGCATTGCCCTTAAATACAACCCAACCGATCGGCATTTTAACATCACAAATACATCCAAACTCAAAATTTCACTAAGTGTTTCATAGTTACTAAATTCGCCTAGCTTTGACAAATTTTCGAGGCATTCGAGCAAAGCCAAGGATCATATTAAACTCACTCGTGAATCTTTGAAGTGCAAAGAATCGAGCTACACAATTCGTTCAGCCTAACTCAATCTCGACTTAGTGATACGCCCCACCTTTTGAGGTGAAGTGAGCACACTCGAACTTTTCTCATTTTTATATATTTTGTGATTCTATGTTTCTATCGCGAGTTCATTTTACTTTTGATGAATATCTCGTTAATTATATTTACAACACATGTGTTTTACTCGACACTCCAAATATTTGTCATGCTAACTATTGAGAACAAAAGTCATTCGAACTCTATATAAACGTATAAACCATGAACATCACACATTCCTAAGTCACATTGGACATTTTCGAATTCTATAAAACACTTAGAATATTTTCAAGCTTTTAAAACTGTTTCAAACAAGCTAAGTCACGTTAGCTTTGAACTTATATTTTCCAAACCCGACACACAACCCTTGCATTTTATAGCTCGACCTAATAGTCGAGCTACCAAACTAACAAACCATGTATTTCATTCGACCTATAAAACTCAACTCGAACCTTGTTAAACCCCAAAGTAATCGACCAAAAATCTGTTTCACACAAACACTAAATATTAGCGATGGGCTAATAAGCCCACTAAGCAATATTCAAGCTTATCATATAAGCTGACTTAATAAGCTCATTTAATATATTTTTACAACCCTAAAGTGAGCCCGTAACCAAGCCCAAACCCCCTCCAAACCCATTGGATCGCAAACCCATAATGGGCCGTAGTTTTAAATCGTTAAAAGCCCATAAACTGAAAAATAAGCTCTCGACAAAAATAAGCAGTTTGTATAAGTTACAGAAGCTATTTTAAACTTAATTATGAAATAAAAATAGTAAACTTTGATTTTTATAAATTTTGGACTTGTTTTGCAAAATATGCTAACCGAAGGACTAAAACTGCCAAATTTGGAAACTTTCGGTAAAAAACTGTCCTTTTAATATCTTGTGATGAAAACTGTAAATTCAGAAACTTTTGAGTATAAAATGTAAATATTAAAAGTTTTGGACCTAAAATGTAATAAAACTTAACCAAGGACTAACGGTGCAAAGATTATGCCGTTAGGGTCAAAAGTGTAACTTTGTAAAAACCTAAAGGATATTTCTGATTTTACACTTGTGGTAATATTTTACAAACCCAAAACCCGAAACAAATATGTTTAGTCGACATTTAATGTCACATTTTTCTAATAATAACTATATACGTAACTATATAACTTATAAATATATATATATACGTAATCACTTAACGAAATCGTTAAACGTAGAATCTAACTTATCATCAACCAACTTTGATTTATAAACAACGATCCCTTTTGTCAACCATTATACTCCGACGAACGAGCACGCATCCAAGATGTTATATATATATATCCATATATATAACTCTATATTCCTTTTTATATATAACTTTATATTTATATATATATATATATAACCTTGATCATTTAAACGCGCACATTTTAACGTTGCAAACAAATCAATAAAACCTTAAACGTTATGATTCGCGATAAACCAAACTTAGACTATCAAACCACTAAAACTTGCCATATACTATATAGGTCATGTGTTGAAGCCGTTTCCTTTCATCGTTTGAGTAACGATACTACTACCACTACGGTACTACTAAGGTGAGTTCATAGCCCACACTTAAACTTTTAAATCTTTTGTGGGGAGATACATGCTACAAACCTGAACACAAACTTTTTGTATGCTATGACTGTTGTTATTATTGCTTAAGTAGCTATTGCCAGAAGTCCCTCAATCATGAACCTTAATCACTTGCGAGTGAACGTAAATAGTTGTGAATAGATCTATTTGGGACTGACAATCCCCGTTTGGGTCTGCTAGGATGAGCCACCCAGGCGCACTTTATTTGAACAAACTTATGGGTTATTGGCAAATACCCATCTCGAGGGCCTATATACTTTACATCATATTTGATGCCTGTTAAGCGTTGCGTGTCATGAGCTTAATGCAATAATAACTTGATTTTAACTTGTTTAATTGTAATTCGATGCAATTAACACTTATACTTGTGTTCAAACTATTAAACTTAAACCTATGAATATCACTCAACTTTTGTTGACTTTTAGCATGTTATCTTAGGTAACTAAAGACTGGAACTCAAGGCACGGAGTGGGCATTAAACCCGACACGGGTGGTTAAATAAATGTTTTATCATTCAAATCTAAATAAACGTGTTAACTATAAACCATCTTTGTATTATAAATGCTTGTATTTTGAATGATAAACTTAAAACGTCTTTCTAAAGTCGTTTTCTATGGTTATGACTAAAGATCCTCTACGTAACACCCAATTAAGTCTTCCGCTGTTGTTAACCGAAATTGGGGGTGTTACACACACCCCCCCCCCCCCTTTTTTCCCTCTCACTCTAAAACCCTTCTTTGCCCGCCTCTTTAATCGAACGAACAAGATTTTCAAGACTCTTAATTTTTCATAACTTGTAAGCCTATTAATTCGATTAAGTATGAAAAATAACTGCTTATCTGTTTGAAACTGAGGATTAATCTCTTCTTTTGCAAAGTTAGGGTTTCGGTACTTTTCAAATCGAATTGGGGGTTTATTAAATATTGTTATGTGATTCGATTGAGTGATTGTAATTGTGCTTAACAGGATTATATGTGTTATTGATTGTATTACACGAAAAAGGGAGAGTGTTATTGATTTAGGGTTCGAATTGATTGATTTTGTGGACTGAAAACTTGATGCATATCTGATTCTGAGGTGATTAAGGACTCAAGAAGATCATGTTATCTCCGAGTTAGGAGATAACATCCAATTTTGTCAAACGATTCGATTATAGTCGAACGACTCAAACTAGTCGAACGACTAAACTTAGTCGAACGACTAATTTAGTCGAACGTCTAGTTTAGTCGAACGAACAGATTAGTCGAACGACTAGTTTTATCGAACGACTAATCTAGTCGAACGACTATATTAATCGAACGACCAAACTAGTCGAACGACCTAATTAGTCGAACGACCAATCTATTCGAATGACCAATCTAGTCGAACGACTATATTAGTCGAACGATTACATTAGTCGATCGATTATATTAGTCGAACGATTACACTTATCGAACGACAAAATTATTTGATTGAGTTTCCTTTAATCGAACCAGAAGTTAATCGAACCATAAGCTAGTCGAACCAGATTAGTTAATCGAACCAGATCAGCTAGTCGAACCAGATTAGTTAATCAAACCAGAGCATATAGTTGAATCAGAGTTAAAATGTGCAGATTGTAGCTATCCCTGTGACTAGCCATAGCTGATTGAAAGTTGAATCTGAAAGTGTGTCTGCTAAATCTTGAGTTTCTAGTGGTTATACTTGTGATTAGTCTATTGCCAAAATTAGAATATTACATCTGAAAGAGTGTGACCTTGTTTTGTCAAAGTTGGTCTAGTGTATCGAATGAATGTGATTTGTGTTTTGTTGTCAAAGATGGTCCATTAACTGAGAATAAAATATCTTGTTCAGTCATGTATATTGTTGGGTATATGCTAAATGCTATATGTTCTACCTGGTTTTGTGTGCACTAAGGATAGTTTCATCATATCATTGTCATTTTTCTAACATATATACACTGTGCCCTTGGTATTGTTGTTGGTGTTTGCAATGAACAGATAAACCATGTCTCGCACCATGTCACAAGCATCCATCAACCGACAACCAGGAAATCCAGAAGGAAAGAAAAGACTGATTGGTTTCTGCAACTCAAGGATTGATTTCCAGAAGTTGAAGTGCCATGAAACTTGTCTCATTATCAGGGAAATTCTGGAAAGACACTTCATAAGGTCAACTTTGACTAAAACCGCCAGTGTACCTGAAATCTACCTGCATCAGTTCTGGGAATCATTGATCATTAGCGAAGACAAAGAAAGCATGACAGTCACACTGGACAACTCAACAATCACCTTCCAAGTTGAAACCCTTAGATCAGTGCTAGATCTTCCAAGAGGAGACACAGGAGGTTTCACAACATTTCAGGAGGATCCCACTCTTGATGAGATGATTAAAACACTCCAGCTTATTGGTTATGTTGAAACAGAAGTCGAGATATCTTCAATTTCCAAAGTGGAGAGGAAATATTTTCCACAACCTTGGCAAACGTTATACTCAATAATCATCAACTGCATCACAGGGAAGGCTACTGGGTTGGAGCATCCGAGATTAGAACACCTGCAATTCTTCTGTGGAGTGATCAACCTCAAACACCTAGACTTCGCCAAACTTATCTGGAAGGACATGGTTTTCCTTTGCACCAAATTTCAACAAAGTGAAGATTCAACCCCCATTCCATTTCCAAGATTCACAAAACTTCTAATTTCACGCTCCATGCGAAATCACCCTGAGCTTAAACGTCCTTCAACTGAGAAAATGCATACTGAATCACGAGACCGTATTTTCACCAAAGTTCTAAGCTACTCTTCAATTCAAGGGGCAAGAATTCCACCAAATCTGCTAAGTGAAGAACTCATGAACACAGAAGCTTACCAGAAATATGTTGAGGCAGTAAAGGCTGAAATGGTGGGAGGGAAACCAAAAGAAACAAAATCACCAAAGAGAAAATCTCAAGTTATCCCAGCTAAAGCCAAAACTTCTCGATCAAAGAAATCTGAGGTAGCTCAGAAAAAGAAAGTAGTCGCTAAACCGTCTTCAAAGATGCAACTCAGGGATGAAACAGATGATGATAACGATGAAGAAGAAGAAAGATTGGATCTAGAGAAAGGGAAAGGTGCTGAGAAATTAAAGTCTGCTTTGGCTACATCAGATAAGAGTCTACAACCTGGCAAGGGAAAATCAATCAAGTTCAATTCTCCTCGATTCTCTCCCATCCGAGAAACCCCAACTGAAAAAGAAGAGAGAAGAGCATTAAAGAAGACTAAAAAAGAAAGCTTACAGAAACAGGCTGAGGAAGAAGAGAGACAAGCAAAACTAGGAAGAGGAGAATCTGCATCACATATGGTGGAACAATCAGAAGGATCAGAGGACCTTAAATCTACAACTCTTAGAAGTTCTGAAGAAGGTAGTGAAGGTTCTGATGCACATGATCAATCAGCTTCTGGTTCTGAAATTGAAGAAGGAAAAGATGATGAAGATGATAATGATGATGAAGATGATAATAATGATGAAGATGATAATGATGATGAAGATGATAATGATGATGAAGATGATGGTAATGAAGATGATGACGATGATGGAAATGGTGAAGAAAGTGAGAAGGATTCACAGGAACAACAAGGCGAAACAAACGTACCTCCATCAACACCACCATCATCTGTGGGTCAGACCACAGTAGATTACAATGAGATGAAACAAAGGGTTCAAGCACTCAAAAATGAGATGAAACAAAAAGTACAAGTACTCGAAGATAAGATGACAGAGAAATTTGAGACTGAAGATAAAGTACATGAAGAGATATATCAAAAGATCAAAGAAGTTGAAAACAAAGCAACAAAGACAGCTGAAGAAGTCAGTTCTCAAATAAACACAGAAGTCAAAGAGCATCTGGAAGAGTCCATTCCCAAGATTATCAAACAATACATTCAGAAGGACCTGGAAAAGATAGTTGCAAAGATGGTCAAAACAACATCAATCACGCTCAAAACACTACCACAGAAACCATCCAGATTAGAGAGCAAAAGAATGATGTTACAAGAGTTAGAAGATGACCCCAAAGAAGCTAAACTTCGGGAAGCACTAATAGAATCCATCAGAGAAGAAGAAGAGGCAGTTTTTGTACCAACAGAAACGTGCAAGCCGGTCAAACCAACCAAACGACACCATGATGATGAACCGGATGCTCACGGAAAGAAAAGGAGAAAACATTCATCTTCAACAGGTCAGGCTTCTACAACACCCTCTTCTGGCACAACATAGAAAAGCAGTCAAACAACATTTGTTCCTCTTGGAGGCGGAGCATTTGAAGCAACAGAATCCTTTGATGATCCAAGCTCGGATCACGAAAATCCAATTGCTCCGATTCAAATCCAAGAAGTAGTTGTTCCTTCTGCAACTGTTAAAGATGTTCCATTACCTGAGTGGGTCGATTCATCAGCTCCCAAGTATGATTGGTTTGATCAAATGGTTGACGCTTATTCTGACGATGAAAATGCTGAACCAGTGGAAGGATCAGTTGTAGACTTTGCCAAACGATTGAAAAAGGTGATGAAAGTCCAGCAACTGGGTCTGAAAGACGTCATCAGAGTTCGCAAAAGTGGATTCACGGAATTTGCAAATGTTTCAACAACGGAGCTGGAATTCGAGTACAACATTGAGCAAGTAGCAAGAGCCTTGAACGAAAACATCAATTGGACGCAAGAACAATCATCTGTAGAACTGTTACCTCCTTGTGACTACACACAACCGTTACCACTCGTTGGACCACCACACAACCTCAAGTTACCACAGCATACTTCTTCAACAAAGATTTGGACTACCTCATCTACGGCAATACAAACTCTGAGAAAAGATATGCCATATCAATCACCAAATACCCAGCGGCTAGGTATGCCTTAGAAGGTTTGGAAGAACAAATCAACAATCTCTGGAGCAGAAAGGTACAAAAGTATAATGAAGATGTTGTTTTTGGGATTCATCATTGGCCAAATATGCGAAGGTTGTACTACAAGTATATGATGGCCAAGAGAACGTCAAAAGACGAGGTATGGAGCAGGCATCGGATTCTATCTATCGTCAATGCTGAAACTGAACCTATGTATGGATACAACTTTCTGACGAAGATCATAGTAAGATGAAGTAATGATAAGGAGTATGTATTCACCGAAGCTGACTATCCTCGCCTTAACCCCAATGATATCGGGGATATGTATCTACTAAAAATTCAGGGAAAACTTAAACACCTCCCTGGACAGCTTCAGTACGATATCATCAACTCGCTTCTCATTTTCATCCGCAACATTGTGATCAGACAACGGGTTGAAGACATTCATCTAGGAGTTGAAAGTTATCAAACCAAGATAAATCTCACCAAGCCAGACTTCGTACCTGAAAGTCTTCGTGATCAGCAGCCATACACTTTCGGGTACAAACCATTTGGAGTATACTATTATAGAAGGAGAGCTGGTACAAGACTTATGGGTTTCGAAGATCTTCGCAAGTTCAGTGACCCAACCATCCAACAAGTCAAATCTGAACTTGAGAAGATCTTAACGGACAAGAGGTTGGCTAAAGAATTGAAGTGGGGCAGGAAGGAGGAAAAACAAGCAATTAAGTTCGTAAAAAGGATAGATAAGAAGATCAAGTTTCGAGAACAGATGCGTCGGTTGGAGAGTTATGTTGGAGGTCGAGCGAGAATTCCTAACATTCTCACATTTATTCATCATCTCATCAATATTTCATCACTGACTACGGCTTGTGCACACATATCAGTGTACAACCCGCTCTTGTATAGAAAGGACCCTGAGGTACGCTTCAGTGCCTCAATCCTAATCTAAGAAGCGAAAGCTTCTTTCTTATGAGCAGAATTAAATCAGAATGTTTTATCAAAGTTTTTCAACAATTCTGCTCATAAGGACAAGTACTCCCTTGTTAAGGGGGAGTATTTGAAAAATCTTTGTTCCAAATCTACAAACGTTCTTGACATTCTTCCACAAACACCTCAAAAAGAGCATATTTTAATCAAAAGTTTGTCAAAAACAACATAATTATGCTATTTTTGAGGGGGAGAATGAAAATGTGATTAAAATATGGTGGAAGCAACGATGATATCTCATGAGTATAAGACTCAAGAATTGACCCTCGAATTGACGATAACAACAGTCAGTAGTCGAAAGGACATATCCTGGACGGGTAATAATTTCAATCCAGTTTATCTGGTGATGTAAACGTGTCTCGCAATGGATATGTCTGAGTAGAATGTACCAATTTCGAGCGATGATCTTTGAATCTGATCTGGACGGGTAATAATTTCAAGCCAGTCCAACTGGTGATGTAAGCGTGTCTCGCGATGATCAGGTTCACTGAAAATCAATCAATTCAAAAAAGTGCCAACTCTTCCCGACATGTGCAGATTTTACTTTAACGAATATGAGCACATGTTAAGGGGGAGTTCTTCTGAAAATAATAAAACTCTCAAAGTGTTAACAAAATGTGTTTTACAATCATAAACACTTTGAGAGATTTTCAAAAGGTTTGGTATATGGCATCAATAGGATAGTCATGGTGATATAAGGTGACTAAGGTTAGGAAAAACCGTCCTATGATCCGCCAGAGCCGGAGGGATCTACCCAAGGACAACACCAATAGTTTAGAACTAGAAAGTCCTAGGTACGATTAAAAAAAAGGAGAAGTGAAATGAACGGAGAAAGAAGGGGTTGAAGAATTAAAAAGAAAAGCAAAAGAAAAGGGTGAAAAGAAATAGCCCTCCATTTGTTCAACCTTAGGGCAGACACCGGGCTCAATACATAATCTACTGGTTGACCGAGGATCACCGGTATTGAAGAATAAAGACGTCATGGATCCAGTGACGCACTGCACTAAACCTTCTAAGCCACTCAAGTGTCTCTCAAAAGGCACGTGTTTCATTCTCACGGAGAACCCTTCATCATCTATCGACCTCTCATTCTAAGTGTATTGATATTGAAAAGGAGGCACTCTGCTCCACGCCTCCGACGACCAAACAAATGTGCACTTATCAAGTCTAGAGCCATGAGATTCATCAAAAGATCTCTTAGGAACACTTAGTATTACTCTGCTATTCTACATCATGGGCAGCAGTTGTAAAATTAAGAAAGAGTCCTTCGCAAGATCTTAGCAATCTGCCAAGAACATTCTTGAGAGAATCACACATGTGAGTCTCAGTGATAGAATGGAAATCATGTCAGGGTCAACATTAAACAGCCCTGACAGCAGGTTACTTCGGTAACTCCTTGTGGGTTACGCTTAGTGTTGGTTCCAAAATGGTCTACAGTCGTGGGGTGATCTCCAGCGACTCACTGAATCGTGGGTGCACTTCGGTGTGTCCGTGTTAGCCCTTTCGGGGGTATCCGGTTCAGAACGGCCTGGGCAAGGATTAGAGAAAGTCTTCACTCTATGCTGTTGACGATCTCGAAGTCTGAGCCTGTAAGTGCCGGTTGGTTCGTGCTGCTACTGCGGAGGAGCTTGGAGACCTGGAGTTCAACTACCATCAAGACTCCATCATACTCATATTCCAAAGAGATGTTCTCACAAAGACTCATAAATATCAAAAAGTTCAGAATTGTTAAAGAAAAGTCTAAAGATTCAAATACTACAACCTTTCTCAAAGTTAAAGATTGAAGAAGTGAGAACAAGTTGAAGAACCAAAGTCAAAAGATATATGAGCATGGTGGAGAAGACGTGAAGACATCAGAAGCAAAGATCGTTGGAGAACGGCAGATTACTACCATATCGTATCACATCACTATCAAGAACAAAGAACAAAGATTTTGAAGACGTCAAAGCCAAAAGAAGCAAAGACGACGTCAAGCAACCTTGATGACCAATACTTAGGGGGAGATTGTTGGGAACACGTTTTGTATTATTCAAGTATTGATCATATTGTATTAAGGTTGCTTAGGCCTTTAGGTTTGTTATTAGGCCCAGCCCGTGTAGAAGGCCCATGGGCTGTGTCGTTTATTTAGTTTATCATGTTTATTTATGTATTTTTAGAGTAATTAGGGCTACAAGCCCAAGTGCATGTAAAACTATAATACCCCCTCCCACCTTAGGGAGAGGGGTTGGTTGATGAAGTTCTAATTATGTGTGTTAATATGTGTTTATCATCTTCCACTCTCTTTCTCTCTCTAGCTTTCTCTCTCTAGATCTAGTAGGTAATTAGTGGTTAATTAGTGGTAGCTTAATTCATAAAAGTATTAGAACATCAGTTTCGTGTGGTTATAATCTATGAAAGAGGTGTTTTTTTGAATCGTTATAAGTCTGAATCGGGTCGAGACCCATTTTGGGTCACAGATCTGTTTGGAATCACTTATTCTAAATGTGTTAGGCTCGTATAGCTCATTGTTGTAAGTTACTCGTATCATATGACGGTTTTCCTAACCTTAGCCACCTTATATGACGGTTTTCCTAACCTTAGCCACCTTATAACTTCATGACTATCCTATGTTGCCGTCAACCAAATCTTTGAAAAAATTCTCAAAGTGTTTATGATTATGAAACACATTTTGCTAACACTTTGAGAGTTTTTAGACTTTTCAAATGCTCCCCCTTAACATGTGCTCAGATGTTTTTATTATAAATTTGCACATGCTGGGTAGAGTTTGCACTTTTTGAATTGATCCACTTTCTGTGAACATGACCGATTCGAGACACGCTTACATCACTAGTTAGACTAGCTTGAAATTATTACCCGGCCTGGTCAAGTCCACATAAAGTTTCTCGAAATGGTACACTCTACTCAGATAAGTCCTCTTCGAGACATGCTTACATCACTGGTTAGACCAGCTTGAAATAATTACCCGACCAGGACAAGTCCTTTCGATTAATGACAGTTTTTGTTTCGTCAATTCATTGGTGAAGTCTGAGTCGCGCTCACATGAGATGCCACATTCTTTTTGTCACCACAAACCATTTGCTCCCCCTCAATATGTGCATCGATATACGAAAGAGTTTGACACATATGGGAGAGCTTACATTTAAGTCCAAAACATCACATTTTTATCAGATTGCATATTTAAATCACATTCTCTCCCCCGATCAGAAATTTCAAACCTTTTGAGATTTTGTTATCCCAGTTGATTTAAATAATTAGAAATTATGGGAGAAAATGTGGTCAGGTTTAATATGTGCTGATAATGGAACATACTAATGCTCCCCCTCAATCTATGAGGGAGAATGTTAGTGTCAGGTATGATAGGTTTGAAAGATTTTGAATTAAAACAATCATTCACTGACACATAACAACAATTGTATATTCACTACTTATGATGTACAAGAT
Source organism: Artemisia tridentata subsp. tridentata (assembly GCA_021014915.2). Taxonomy (NCBI): domain Eukaryota; kingdom Viridiplantae; phylum Streptophyta; class Magnoliopsida; order Asterales; family Asteraceae; genus Artemisia; species Artemisia tridentata. The sequence goes on from CP139505.1 coordinate 321,657,942, forward strand.
AACTGTTACGACACAAATGATGTTGACCTTTACGCACAGATGATGTGATCATTCGCTTCTCTGAGGGAGTCAGTAGTCAACATCAATTATCCATCCACCAACAAAACTTCCCAAGTATTGTAGATCCCCACTCGGCGAGACCAGAATTAGTAATGCTTTGTTGAAGTGAAGGTGGTGGTGGTGGTGGTGGTGGTGAAGGTGTTGTTGTTGTTGTTGCTGCCGATGTTGTTGTTGTGGTGAATTCAGAGCCAGTCAATGGAGTTTTAATATCTGATCAAGTGGTTAGAGCGGGAGCATGTACATTCACATCAGCCATGGAATCTGCATAGGAATATCTACAAAGATGGGCATACATACAGATTAACTCTACATTTACCGCTACCACGCAGCGGTTTGCCTACTCTTAAAATCATGTTCATGTCATGATCAAACCACAATCAGGAAATTTTTCAAACCGCTATCTAGCATGAAGAGCAAGCAGCAATCATGAACATGGTAATTCACTCATATTTCAACATTCAACTCAAGATCTTATAAACAAGATTCTAACACGATAGCTACATACCTAAGCATATCCTGAGTGCACAAGCAATACGTTAACAAAAATTAAACAGCTATCGACTAACAAAAGTCAATCGACATTCGAAACTCATTCAATCAGATCATACAAATGCCTGTGGAGTATTCAAGAACATCAAACACAATGGGTTTTCTAACTTCTTTTAGATTTTGAGTTTTAAAGTATTTAGGGGATTAAACGAGGATTCCAAAGTAACACAAATGAACCTTCTAGTTACATAAAGCTAGGAAACTATAAGCAAATTGCACATAATGCCCTAATATTTCTAACAACTAACACATTTGACCATTTGAGATAAAGCTTAGTAAGTTCCTCTTCAACTAATACCCCATTAACTACAAAAACCTTTTCTAACAGTTATGAGATAACCAAGAAACCCGATAACCAAGAAACCCGTTTGATGATATAAAATTTGAAATCACTCTCCCCCTCAATCAATGACCCGTATTCGAGTTAACAAGCTGTAGTCATTGATTGAGTGACAAATTTTATGAACAATCCAATTCTGAAATAATTTCAAACAACACGTTACCACAATGTGTCTCTCAAATAATTTTCAGGAGAATCATAGAAGGAAAATTATTTGTATACAAAGAAGACTTCTCTTCTTATACCATAAATAATGCACTGAAACGTGCACTAAATCGGGGATGCACAGATATGAAGTAATCCATGCCCAGGTGAACTTTACCCATTGTTAGGAACAACCGTCTTTTTGCCGACGTGCTTTCCTCATTTTGAAAAACCGGGTTGCATATCTGAAGTAATAGCAAGCCATTTAGGCATGTTTTGAAAACCTTTTTGAACTTCTATTCGAACTTCATTTAAAGACCCGTGTCATTCTTGAATGACATTTCTAGGACCGTAAATGTTATCGATACCAGAAGACATGCCTTGAAAAAACTATTTTTGGTATTTTCTATTTTTCTGATTTTTATGGATTTTATTGGTTTTATATTTTTGTATTTACATTTTGGTTTTATAATTTTCTATTTACATTTTGGTTTAAGATATGTACAAAATATATTATTCAATTTAAGAAGATGTTGACATGAATACCGAAATAAGGATATCGTTTTGTACGTTGTAGAAGTCTGTAGTCAACATCTCTTAAACTTTCACCACCAAAGCTTTCGAGGCTCCTGAATAATCATCTGAACTTGAGCCTTCTCAATGTGAAGCTTTGATAGCTTCCCCCCAAACTGACAATCTTCTTTTTGAGCAGTTTCAAAGCTCTCTTTCAAGCTTACATTAGATAAATTCACAGCGGAATCCGTAGCAAACCACATCAAATATTGTTGCTCCTTTTAAGAATAATCATCGTGATTATCCGTTCGGGGGATCATCAAATAGATCAGCAACGTATCATCTCACGCTTGAGTAATTCTTCTCATATTTCTTCCCGCTGAAGGCTGAAGTAATGCATACCAAAAGTATCAAGAGGCCACTTCCCCCAAGTAGTTAAAGTGATGCAATCAGTCTCATTGTATGAAGCTCAAAAACCTGAAGTACACACTCAATCCCATTAATGAAGTCGAAAATGTAACATCAAAATCAATTAAGACTCAGAAATGCACTTTTCTCCCTTCAGGAAATTGCAGATGAGAATTGTTACACCAAAGTCAACTAAGTCCCAAGTGTAAGCAATTTATCCCGTATGTAGCCGAAATGAAAAAACCAAGACAGTACCGTAAGAATCAAGTAAGTCCTGGATGAAAACATTTCCTTCTGTAGGATACCGACTAACCAGAGGAATCATCATACAATTGTGTACCTCTTTAATCATCAGAAACTGTTTCTTACATCTCTTCCCCCACGTAGTTGGAATAATACACCAAAAGCCACGAGTTAAAACACTGATTTTCTCTGCGGTTATGACATTTGTCTTCCCGGAATAACTTCAATTAAGAAGAAGTATAAAGTTCATCACGTGTACTCGTTGTGCGTTCAGATGTATGTCTCCTTCCCCCTTGCTGGTTTTGATACCTCAGAATCAGCAACACATTTTACGCACATATACTTGAAATCTTGTGAGAAGAACAAAATTGGCTCAAATGTATCAAGTGAGAATCAACCGCTACCGAAAAGTAGGCTATTTGAAGTGATAACTGATGGAGCAAACCCGATATACCAAACTTGAAACTGAAGTAGAATTCCCCGTTCTCGTGACTTAAGCTTGCACTAATGTTGGAAGAACGGTGTAGAGAATTTATGCTCCAAGCAAATCTCTAAGTACTCAATACCCAACCAAAGTATGAGACATTAACACCTCTTGCGATTATCCACAACGTCATCGGCGTGTGACACTGAGTACTACAACATAACTCCTTTAAGTGATAGTTAACCAGGTCTTCAAACATTTACCCCGACTGCTGGTAACTAGATAAACTAAGTCTTCAACTTAAATCTTAAGCACGAGCAAGTTATCATTGAAAGTCATGCATCCAACCAACCCCGACTTCAAGATAAATAAGATCACGCCTTTGTGAAAGTCAACTTCAATCTCAAATAAGTGATACCTGATCAACTCCGTAGTCACAATTAGAGTTACATGCCTAACAAATGAGTGAACAAACAATCAAATGTACGTCGATCCACTGTTCACACTTTTCCCCCTCAAAAATTGCATATGAGGTTGCCATTTTTGATTGAACAAGTGCATATGAGGTTGATCCACTGTTCACACTTCTCCCCTTCAAAAATTGCATTTGAGGTTGCCATTTTTTATCGAGTGAATAAAAATACAATCTAATGAAAGTAGATCCACTTGATGACTGAACGAGCATGGAACAAGAATGAAGCTTATTGATGAGAATAGTCAGAAACAAGAAGATTTCTCTTCTTCCAAAGATAAAGCGCACTCAAGCGTACGCCTTTCTTTTCTTTGAGGAACGGGGCCTGGAGTGTTTTCAGCAGACGCCATTATGTCGACATTGAGGCCCGAGGCTTGAACTGCAGTGTTCAAATGTCATTGTCGTTGAAGAACGAGGCTTGAACTGATGTGTTCAAACGTCATATTTCGCAGAAGAACGAGGCTTGAACTGATGTGTTCAAACGTCATTATGCATGTACATCAATGTTGAGTTTCCTGAACCCCTAAATTAGGAGATTTCAGTCCTTTTGGCCGCCAAACTCTGAGTTTTTCCTTGAAGGAAATGGTCGATGTACCTGCACTTAAGTAAGGATTCCCTGCACTAACATGACGAGTTTGCTTGCGTTTATATAGGTTAGTGATCTCAGTATCCAGACCTTTTGGATTTTCAAAGTCAACCTTGGTTATGCAATCTGTACTAATAGGTATCCATCTAAGACCAACCATCTTAAAGATTCTACCCATCGGTAACCACCTAAGGCAAGATCTAGGAGTTTTAGATTTCTCATACACAGTAGAATGCTTGTTGAGAGAAGTTCTTAGCCCTACAGCAATCTGCCTACTAGATTTCTGAGTATGACTCTTTGGTTTTACGGGGTTGTTGTGGTTTCTAGTCTTAAGGGATAGAACCTTAGCATGAGCATTTACTTCCTTTGCTTTAGACTTATGAGATTGACCCTTAGAACGTACATTAACTATTTGATCATTTGGTCTAGATTGTGAAGTGACTGGTTTTGACAAAACTTGTATCGCATCAACTTGGGTTGCACACCTCGGTTTATAAGATTTTGGTCGTTCAGATCTAAATGTAGTTGGTTGTCTAACAACTGTTTTGTTTCTAAGAGGTTGTGAAACTGGTGTTCCCAAGGTTGATGATTTTGTAAACTTAGTGTTCACACCATTTTCAGTTAATTTCCTTAACTCGTTCTTTAAGGCAGTAATTGTGAAACCATTCTCTTGAAGTTGAGCTTTGAATTCATCATTTTTAGCAATCAAATACGTTGTGTGTTTTGAAGCCCTAGTTCTCGTTTCTTTGATGGAATCACTCAGGTTTTTACAATGCTTTTTCAAAGTCTCATTTTCATTAAGTAATTTAGCCACTTTATGTTCCAATTCAGTATTTTTTGTTGCAATAACATCACTGTCATGTTTAGCCTTAACTTCATTACACATATCACACATCTCAGTAATACGTTTTTTCAGGCTGTTGATCGTTAAGTTTTTGGCTTCTAGCTGAGCTTTCAAATCATTTATCATAAAGAATTCACAGAAATTAGGGAGTTCCGGATTTTTACATGGTAGGTTAGTTTGAAAACTTTCTTCCTTATATTGCATTGCGATTTCAAGTGAAATACAATGTTTTACAAGCTGTAAAAATCTGTTTGAAAGTTCATTAAAAACTTCTTTATCAACCACATCATTTGATTTAAAAGTCTCAGCCGTAAACAAAGAACTTGACTCATCATCATGTTCAGCATCATCCTGATCACTTTCTCCCCCTTTATGATTAATATTTGTTGAATTAGAAATGGTATTGCTATCAGTCTTTTCCAACAAATATGTATCATAAGTGGGCATAACTTGATCAGTATGCAGTCATTCATTAGGGAGCACATTGTATTGATCAGTGACATGTACCTCAGCTGATGGAACTCTGTCATTTTCTGGTCTGATATCTGTATCCATGTCAAGTGTGGTATAAGTCCCAGAACTGTCGTTTGTATCCTGCTTATCAAACAAAGTGTCACTGCATTGTTGATGCTGCGCCCTTTCATTAATGAACTCCTTAACATTACCCATGAGCTGGAGTAGTGTAACTCTGAACATGTCAACCTCGATTCCAGTGTAATTAGCAAAACACTTTTTCATCATTTGACTGTCATAATCATAATCCTCAGTGAATTATGAATCAATGAACACTTGGAGTTGGTTGTTGATCACACAAAAGGCAGCCATGGATCTACCTTCAGAAAGTTCTCCTTTGTCAAGTTGTTGTTCAAGTTGATCTAAATACAGTATCATTTTGACTGTGAAAGTCTAAACATCTTAACCAAAGAGTGATGCAAATGCACGTTTGTATCCTCCCAAGTATCCTGGTCGTTCAAAGAGAACCTTGAGATGTGAGTGAAGTAGTCGAAAACATTCTATGCAACTTTCCTTTGTATTATCAGGCAATTTTAGTGGTTGATGAAACTCTTTCTCTTGAGAATTCGAGCACGACGATTCCATGTTAGCATTATCAGAATCTGACACGTTTATTTGTTGTACAGGGTTGGAGGTCTTATGTTTATCGTTCGTGTCGTACAATTTGATTACCTCAGATATGAAAGAATCTGAATTAGTAAACATGGTGTAAACGTGCACGGGATTTTACAAATCTATGATTTAAACCGAGAAATCGTTTCTTTCACGGGATTTTACAAAATCAAGAAGAAACCGTGAAATGATAATTGATATGTGTTATGATAACCGTTGGATCGGTACAATGATTAGTGATTGTGTGTTAAAAGTGATGATCGTTTGATAGACTAGGTGATATGTTGTTTAGTTGTGATTTGGTTTGGTTGATGCAAGTTGTTATAGTGAAATTTTGGTCTGAAAACTTAAAACTTCAATAACTTCCTTTCAGAGGGGATTTGGGCCTCAAAAAATTCGTTTCATGTCATCGTGAAACCTCACAATATTCAGGCTGTTTCGGTCGTTTTGACAGGTATTTCGCTGAAAACGGAGTTACGGTTCAAAAGTTATGGCCGTTTGAAGTTTTGTCGTAAAAAGTCAACTTTTAGTCAAACCGCAGAGTCTTCAGTCAAACCGCAACAGACAAATCGCAACTGTCAAGTCACAACACTCAAATCGCAATGCCAAATAGCAATGCCAAATCGCAATGCCAAATCGCAATGCCAAATCGCAATGCCAAATCGTAGTGCCAAATCGCAATCCCAAATCGCAATGCCAAATCGCAGAAGTCAAATCGCAATAGCTAGATGACAAATTGCAACAGACAAATACATCGCTATCAAATCGCAGACCTCAAATCGCAACCAAGAAACTCACACCGAGAGTCAAATCACAGTTCACACTTTTCACCTAAAAACACCTAAAAAATCACCCTTTTTAACGTTTTTGCATGGTTTCTTTTGCACCACTTGATCTTAGAAGATTATAACAACAATAAAAACACTAACTTTAACACCACAAATGTGAGAATCAAAGAAAGCCAAGAATAAGCCCATAAACCTTCAAAAACCAAACTTTTGATCTAAACTAACCAAGAAAACGCACACACAATCTAGCTAATCATACCATGGTCTCTGATACCAATTGTAAGTTACTCGTAATCATAACACACATAAGAATCAAGATTAGGTCAAATTGTTAGAGAGAGAAAGTAAGATATGGGAGACTTCTTAGAGAGAGAAAGTAAATGTATTAGCTTGATAGCAAATGAAGTTCCAACCCTTCCCATGGGTGGGAAGGGGTATTTATACAAGACACAAAAATGCCTCTAGTAGGCTATGGACCGGGCTGACAGTGGGTAAAGACCCGACCGGACTCCATAGTGAAACGATATCTAAACTAATATGATTAAACCTACGAGCTACTTAATGTTAATCCATACTCGGGGTGACCGAGTCTTTTATGTGAATATTTATATTCCTTACAATTGTGGACGTGTTATGTTTGTCATTATAAACTGAGTCAACTCAACTCAGGCGAGTTGAGTCGACTCAGCCGAGTCAACTCAGCTGAGTTGAGTTGACCTCATTGAGTCTTTGGCTACTCATTGTTATTGTTGTCATTATGGTGCTTAAACCTGTATAGGGCGAGTTGCTTGATTGTATTTCGGTTTAACGAGACAATCACAAGGGTGGTTGTGCTCGTGTGGAGCTCGTTTGGTCTTGGTTGGGAAAGGGAACCCGCATAGGGTGCCGTTTTGATTCTAATCGCAAAAGGGTCAGAGAATTGGTTTGGTTTTGCGTATAAAATTGATTTTTATCTCGGTTTAGTATTGGACTTGCAAATGTAATTATTTTATCTTATTTGAATGCGGCTTATTTTGCTTTGAGTGTGTTTGTTCGTTTCGTCCTCGGAACAACGACGACACCAAGAGGTGTTGTTCGTTTGGCTTGCATTTCGTTGTTGAGTTTGATTATGGGCCGAAGCCCATATGTGTCATAAGGGGTGTGCTCGTTTGAGCTGCTCATGGTTACCACTTCTACTTTCACCTCGCAAACTCCAGCCTTGATTTACTAATCTATTTTCATACGTCATATGTGATTGTGCATGTAACTAAAATGTTTTCAAGTTCAGTAAACTTTTTAACAATCTGAGAACTGTATCTGTGCTTTCATGATCCAACATTCAACGACTTTAAACACTAAATATTATACGGAGTACCACAGAACAATTCATTTTGAAAATTTGCACACTGGTGTTAGTTGATTTCATTGTGAACACATATCACTTTTATGATTCCACACTGTTCTCACATTGCTAAAGGCGAAAAAAAACAAAAAAGAAGACTACGGGCAAATGGGTATGTTATGATACAGAGTTAAGCAAATACTATAAAAAATACAAGAGATGATCTAATATACAATATTTTGACATGTGACAAACAGTAATTTTCCACTGATATTTTATTAATAAATGTCAATTTATTATTTTCCTAACTGTTAGATTAAACATTTACGTGTTTACATAATGATTACGGGAAATAAACCCGCACGCTGTAACGTACAGTAACTCACCAAAAACTATTTAATTTTATCAAAAAGGTGAAATTTTCACTTTCAGACAGTTACAGACACAAACGTAACAAAAATGAGAGGTTATCTCTTTTTCCTGAAAAATGACACCACACGCGTACCGACACCACATCAGTAAAGGTTTACTTTATAAATTCATGTCAGAGTCAAAGAAAAATTTACTCTGTGTCAGTTTAATGGAAACTTCTCCTGAATTATATTTTTTGTACTCATGACAAACCCGAAAATCTCAGGAGACATCGGGATTCAACGGGACACGAAGTGCATGTAATACTCACTTAAAGCAAATCCTATAATAAATCCTATACAAAAATCGGTACCCACTACTAATAAACAAACAAAAAAAAGAAAAGAAGGAAGAGAGATAAACGATCTCCTCCCCTCCCCCTTTCACCCTCATCATCTTCCTGGTAAACATCACCATCCCCATTAAAACTCTTCTCAGATCCGAATCAACCCTATGGATTGAAGTTATACACGAGACAACAAAGATTTAACTTCTTCCTCTTGTCCATATGGAGCGCCTGGTATTCCATCTTGTCGCAACCCAAAAGTCAACGAGCCAGGCCAAAGATATGTCGACATAGTTTCCTAAATCGGCCATGGGAGCGTCTGGTGTTCATGAAAGGAAGGACAAACGGTTCTTGTTTAATTTCTATAAAACCTATTTGATTCCCAGGCACCCACCTCACCACCGAATCATCATCACACAAATACAAAGGCAATATCTTGGTAAAGAGAGGAAGTGGGTTTGCTTGGATTGGGTTTAATTATTCTTGGTTTTTCTCCTCATCCTCCTGTAGCCGATTCGATTGAATTGTAAGGGTTCTCAAATTCTTGATTTTTCCTAATTCGAGTATATTCATGTTCTTAATATGTCGATTTAAATGTCACTTGATTTAAGTTGTTAAACATATGATTCGTTGTTGTTCTTGTTGATTTATGTCATGTTCTGTCGAAAAGCTATCATTGTGGAATCGATTGATTTTAGTTATGTTATTGTTTTTGTATGTCAAACTTAAAATGGATAAACTGGGAACTAAGATTGAAACTATGTTGGCTCGGATTGGAAGTATTTGATTTCTTTTTACTTGTTCTTGATTTCGTTATCATTGCATCGTGTTGATTTTTCCGGTTTAAATCTATTTGGTACTGAATATAGGGTTAAGATACGACCTTGGGTAAACTTGGTGTCGCAAAATATTGTTTTGGTTATGTTTTGGTTGTGTGTGATGAGGCTGTGTTTGTTTTGCTCGTCGAGTTGTGCTCGAAGTGTTGAGTTTGTGCTCAAACTTCCGTTGGTACTTTACTTGTGCTCGAATTAGGTTATAAGTCTTATTTACTCCCGTGTTCGACCTTGTTTCGTGATATGTTTATAGTTGGGTTGATCTTAGTTAGTTTAAGTCAAGCGTGTTTTGAAGTGGTAAATCACTTGGTTGTAAGTGGTAAACTAACTTTGAGTATATCTTAGTCTATAGGTGAGCCGAGAGGGTACTCGGACTCACCAAGAAATTGTGAATTTTAGGCTCTTTTGGTTCAATCACCACCCCGAAGGGTGCCGTGATGTTTAACGTTGTTGTTTTGGTAAAAACCACCCCCAACAGGGTGTTTGTTGCTCGGTTAAAAAGAGTCCCCAAGGACCTTCGAATTGGGTACACCATTTTTCGAAAAGGAGAGTCTAGCCCCCATGAAACCATGTCACTCGTACCGGTTTAAAACATCATGAGTCGTGTTCTATTCGAGTCCGAAAGATGCTCATAACCTGCGTTAAAATTTCTTTTAGTCCTAAATGAGGTACTAGAAAATCTTCCTTGTTGATACTGACCTTAGTTTCTCACTTTGGGCCGAGCCCTTAGCCAAACACCTCTTTGTTTTAGCCTTGCGTTAACAGACCAAAAACCACAAGTCGCTAGTTTATTTTGTTGTTCGCTGGTTGGGTTTTTGGTTGGGCCGCAACCTACCAAATGGCCTACTACATTTCAGTTTTTCTTTTCCCTTTCCATAGAAATCTAAGTCCAATATCAAGTGTAAAATCTGTTAGCCCACTCGAGTCAAATAAATTGGGCCACAGCCCACTCCCAACACAAGATTGTGTTATATATTCGGTTCATATATAAAAGTCGTCGTCACAAATCGCCTAATTAATAAAACACGACCATTTCACATTTTATACTTCACGAACCTATTATAAATTGTTACACTACGAGAAATCTCGGGATACATATTTATACATTTAAACAACGCAACATATATAAGTAAACTTGGCATAATGTTTTATAAATAATCAAATTGATTTTTCTCTATTCAAACGACTAGAAAGTCTTTATGCACTCAACAACTATAAAAACTAAGACTAGACATGTGAAATTTAAACTTGTTCATTTACTCGAGTACATATAAAATTTGGAATATGTGGAAAACTAGAAGGGGGGTTGAATAGTTTTACCGCTTAAAATTAATTCGCTTTGTTACTTATCGTGATTTCAAAGTCAAGTAAACAATCAAGCACACAAATAATTGATATAAGTAAATAAGTAAAGAGAGGAAAGATCAAACCACACAACACAGTCGTTTATAGTGGTTCGGCTACAAGGACTCTCTTCCTTGCCCTACTCCATTCCTCGAGCCTCTAACTCGAGAGTTTATCTTCACTAAGAAACTAGCTCCCTTCTAGGCGGAGAAAACCTTTACACGTCGCTTAATCTTTTTCCGGTACTAAGCTAAACACCGAGTTCTTTACAAGGGTACAACCACTCCCATTTGGTTCTTTACAAGGGTACAACCACTCCCGTTCACTCTATGTGTTTTGAGGACTAAAACACTAACCGGACTCTACTGTATGAATGATACTAACTATGATGTGTGACTAATACAAGAACACACATACTCTATGTTAGAAGGAAGATAACAGACTGTTACTCCTTATATGTTGAGATCTTCTTTGCTACAAAAGGAAAGATCTATAAAATGTTAGTAAGCTAAGGGTTAGTGATATGCAAATGAATGAGTATGTATTTTAAGCTGTATGAGTGATGAAATGGCCAAATGATCAGCTTGCTATTTATAGGCAAAGCTGATCAACAGGCGGCGGATCCGGCGGATCCCCAAAATTGGATCCGTCCGTGTACCACTTTGGATCCGCCGTGTCAAGCCAGCTAAGAGATCTTCAAATCTTTCCAAATCTTGCCATATCTTTTCATATCTTCAAATGTCAACTCTTTGGCTTGAAGATCTAAACAAAATATCACAAAATCTTACCAAGATTGTGTACATGATGCATGCCATGATGCCATCCTAATATTTAACTAATAAAGTTTCCATTTTAAGACATAAACATGTAAACTTGTATATGTCATTTCTAGAAAACTTTGTGATGTGAAAATGTGTTTGTAAAATGCTTATCACTATAAATGTAAAAGACTTAATCTTATTTATGTTTTTGCTTAAAGATAAACTTTGTAATTGTCATTAACAAAACTAAGCAAAGATCGTAAAATATAAATAACGTTTTTAGGACGATATTTGTATTAACAATCTCCCCCTTTTTGTTGATGACAAAACATAAAGTGTATTTTTAAGTAGAGAGCTTAAATAAAGGATGAGTCTTTTAAAAATATAGATTAAGTTAGTTTGTGCAAGTTTTAAAATTTATTTTACGCTAAAATGTATGTAATGTGATGTTTCACAGTTGATGCAAACTTAATCCTATCTCCCCCTTTTTGTCGAAACAAAAAGAAGATATGCGTAGCGGAATGCGATTTTGAGAACTTTAAAGCTCCCCCTTGATTTATACTCCCCCTAAATGGAGTAACAAGGATATGATGTATGAACCTACAAAATAAATTGTTAGAATATGCTATGCTCCTCTTTGATGTATACTCCCCATTGCTAGAGTACCAACGTATACATTTCAAGAGTATGATATGATGAATGATCCTACAAAACAAATGGTTAGACTATGATATGCTCCCCCTTGATGTATACTCCTCATTGCTAGAGTACCAACGTATACGTTTCAAGGATGAGAAATGCTAAAAATGATGAGTTAGTATATGATATACTCCCCCTCGATCTATACTCCCGTTGCTAGGGTACCAACGTATATGAATCAAGGTTGAGAAAAGCTACAAAAGAAAAGTTAGTTACTTCAATCAAGAAGCAATATGCATATGCAATAGTCAACCAAGAAAGGTCAACCCATTTGACTTCTAGAAAGTCAAAATTAAGTGTCTGATCAAATTTTTGTACCTAATGTACATTTGATCAATGCAATATGTGGAGTTAAAACAACCACACAATGATGTTAGTATTCTAAAATGAAATAATATGCTTAATGTTGATCACCCACAAGCATAAACACATAACAATCATCCATTGAAAATATGTGACAAAAGTCACAAAAATGATGTTACATTACAACAATAAAAATAAATCCTAAAAAGTCAAATACTACAACATCATCCTAAAAAGTTCCTATAATAGGAAACTAACAAAGCTTCTATTGAGGAGGATGAGAGATTGCATTGAGACGCTCGAGAACATGGTTCAAGATGAACCTCATCTCATTTTGGAGCTCATGGACCAAAATGTTGGTCCTTTGGGCCAAGTGAGCCGTTCTCTCACAATGTGAACAATCATGACTCGAAAAACCGGGAGGAAGAGTAGTCTCAAGGTTTTGTGGTAGTGGTGGTGGTGGTGGTGGTTGGTTGTTGTTGTTGGATGGTTGTTGTTGTTGTTGGTTTGATGATGGTGGAGTGGGCATGGAGTTCATCAAGATGGTTTGGATATCCATTGCTTCATCAAGGCGAGATCCAACCATATTAGAAAGAGAGTAGAGGCGGGTGAGTTCCTCACTAATCTCTTCTTGGGTTTGTGGTAGATTGATCCACATTGCCTCATCAATGGAAACTAGTGTGGATGTGGGTGATAAAGGTTGTGTTTGAGGTTGAGGTGGCGGTACATCATGGTATAAAGGACCATGGATATCCGGGTAAACCGGATGAAAAAGCATGGGTTGTTGACCTTCAAAGGTCATGGGTGGAGGATTGGTTGACCTTGGTGAAAGGTCTTCCAAGTCATCAAGGTATGGGTGTGGTGATGAAGGTGGAGTCCTAAATAGCTCCATTGGTTGTAGTTTGGGTGATTTTGGGGGTGATGGTGATTTAACAGGCTGTGATGGAGCCGGTGGTGGAGTAGTGGCTATTGGAGTAATGTTTGGTGGTGGTGTATGGATAACAACATTGGATGGTGTTGGAGTGGAAAGTGTGAGGAAATTCTCACTTGCAATGGGTGATGAGATATTTAGAGGAGATGATTCCTCTGATGATGAGTTTGCTAAGTTGATGAAACAACATGGTTTAACACTAATGCGGGCTGTTCGTTTTGGAGGTCTAGAGGTGGAAGAGTTGTTTGACTTAGTCATGGTGAAGTAAGGTTGCTAAGATGTACAGGAAAGAAAGTAGAGAAAATGGTGAGTGAGTGAGTTTAGTGATGATCCTAAGGTACTAATTTATAGGCAGAAGGTTTGTTGGTCTGTGTGTTTGGATTGGATGTAAATCCAATAGAGAATGTTGGTTTCTAATTATTTGGAACAAAAAATCAAGCTTGTCATGTCTCAAGGTCAATCCATTGAGATGAAGTTGAGTGATATGAAGTGGATTTGCAGTAAATGCAAGAAGATAATGGAAATTCTGATGATAAGATGTTTCCACGGATTTGACGGATCCCTAAAAAGGGTTCCTTGCTTGTATTAGAATGGTAACTCACAAGAAAATTTTGAAAATTCAAATTTTGGTGGGAAATTGAGTTCCTAATGTTCTAAGAGTTTCCTAAAGCTTTCTAAGGAGTTTAATGATCAGTGAGCATAATCTAAAAAAGCTACAACCTAAAATGTAAGTGTCGAGATGAGTCAGGAATTTTTGTAAAAATGACTGTTGTACCCACGGATCCAATCGACAACAAAGGCGGAGCCAAAGTTTGGGAGCCGCCGAATCCGTGGGTCCTGGACTGGCGGAGCCAACTGATACACTAGGCGGATCCAAATTCTGGGATCCGCCGGATCCGCCGTCCGAATGTGCTAAAACTAACAGAGAGCTATGCAAATTTCGCATTTTTCGACCAAAACCCGAAATTTCTCCTATAACGTATGTAATAGCTAATATATAGTACAGATATACTAAATATATATATTCTAACACACGTTTGCACATAAATAAATCCGATCATAATATTCTACCATATAGGGAGTTAAGCCAAACGGGGGCTTAAACTCGGAAAATTGAGACCTGCAAATCTCAGTTAGTTCACATACACATCAAGTACTACCACAGTAAGTTAAGAACCATACATGTTTAACACATAATTGTCAAATAATGTCTAGACCCAAACACTCCTCTCATTTGAACTTCTTACTTAACTTCTTGTACCCCTTGTGAAGTTTCATTATCCAACGCCCCAAGTTCTTCATCATCCCCTTGGTTTGCTTGAACTCCGGTGATTCATTCGCAATCGGTGGAAGTTGATGCAAGTATTCCGGTGGAGGGATCCTAGAGTTTGGCAAGCCGTCATCGTCACTCATTGATGATGATGATGATGATGTTTGAGCACGAGGACGTTTGCCTTTGTCAACCGCTACCCTAAAATCGCTTAAAGGAACAAAGGTGTGTTGAATTTCATCATAATCGAGAACAAAACCTAAAGCATTTCTAGGAATGGGTGCAAAAGCTTTATAGAGACGAGTCAAGAGCATTCCATAAGGCATTACCATGTTACCTTGAACCGGAATATCGGCCATTCGCTTGGCGATATAGAATGCAAGGTTGAAAGGTTGACGGGTGGACACACTATACATCATGTAACATAGACAAGCATTGATGTGATCTCAATTTCCTACCGTGCTAATGACGTTGGCTCTCAAAACTTCTTCTAACTTCCTAAACTCGGGCTTGAGTTCATTTAGCTCCATAGCAAATGGATCTCTAGCCACTTGCTTACCTCGATGTACCCTAGTTGGGTTATTCCTAGGTAAGAAAAGATGTTCCCTAATGGTTTCTTTATCGGTCAAGGGAGTGGTATATGGTGCCGTTCTTTGAAGGTTTGATTCAAGAATAGTCAAAGACCATTTATCGGAGTAGACACATGTTCCATAATTTGGAAATCCTAAGACCTCACCAAATTGATCTAGGGGAATATTGAACAAGGTTCCATTGACACTAAAGTGAATGCTCATAAGACCATTGTCACTTGAACTAAGACCTATGGTGGCATAGAACTCAAGAATGAACCTAGGTACTATAGGCTCATCAATATCTAGGAGACTATTAAAATGAATTACGGCTAATTGCTCGCGGAGATTGGTGTCTTCATAGAATGAGGGGTCTACTACCCTACCCTCATGGATGTAATGTTTTTCTAGTGCCTTAAAGATGTTGACTTGGGCATCGGTTAGACCCTTGGTTTTGTGATGTTTGGGAAGGTAATCGAGAGTCTTTTTGTGATCGTAATTGGTTGCGGGAGGCATAGTTATCCTAGACACGAAAAATATATATAGTTTAGTTAAAATTATCAAAAGTATATATATATATATATATATGTCTAGTGTGTGCCTACATGGGGACAATGTGGAGGTGCGGTTATCTCGAATCCTTTTTATGCATGAAAATTATGTTTATGCAAGTTTTATGATAAAACGAGAGATAACCCAAACGCTCCTACTTCAATGTAGCTACGATTGAATGTACCCGAAAATACATATTAATTATGTATTTCCTTTAGCATTCAAGAGACATTATGCAAGTGATGCTCAAAATATAACGTTTTTTGTATTTGCATGAACAATGTCCAAAAACCATTTTTCCTAGTCGTCAGAAGATTTTAGCAAAAATTTCTCATGGGGTTTTTGATGAATAATGACAATGTACTACAAGATGCAATTCCTAACTATGAAAAACATGATTTGTTATGCAATTTAGTAAATATGCTCCATGATTTTTCAAGAATTATGCATAACCCCAAGTTTTGGTTTTGTGCATGAAATAGAAATCCTAGACGCAGATCAGGAACGCAAACATGTTAAGGATACTTACAGTGATGATTTGAGCACAATTTGGTTGAGAAAGATGGCCTAATTTGTGAGTTTGGTTAATTATTGGTCGTATTTCCAGTGGGTGATATGTTTTGGAGTGAATGATGAATAGTACAGGAGTTTATTTAATATAAAAACCTGGTCATCATGTGACGGATCCGACGGATCCCAAACAAGGGTTCCGCCCTTGTTGTCGTTTGGATACGCAGGATCAGAACACAAGGTTTGGCTTTTGCCGTGTTTTGGTTAATCTAAGGTTTGAGCTAATGTCTAATCTACTCACTAGGTTCCATTAATCCTAAGCCATGTCTAAGATAATTGAAAGGTTCTCTCTTGAGAGGTTTTGTGAGGATGTCGGCAATGTTGTCCTCTGAGGAAACTTTCTCAATTGAGATGTTTCCCTTCTGAACATTGTCACGAAGGAAGTGATGACATATCTCTATGTGTTTGGTTCTAGCGTATTGGACTGGGTTTTTGCTAAGATCGATAGCTCCTTTGTTGTCACAAAGAATGGGGATGTCGTTGAGTACAATTCCGTAGTCGACGAGAGCTTGTTTCATCCACAGTGCTTGTTGGCAAGCTTTTCCTGCTGACACGTACTCGGCTTCAGTTTTTGATATGGCGAGAGCTGTTTATTTCTTAGCAAACCATGAGGTGAGACAATGTCCTACAAAAGTACAAATACCGCTAGTACTTTTCCTATCAACATAGTCACCGGCATGGTCTGAGTCGGCATACACTATGGTTTCTACACCTGTCCCTTTGGGATACCATAATCCTAAATGTGTAGTGCCTT
Organism: Artemisia tridentata subsp. tridentata; assembly: GCA_021014915.2. Taxonomy (NCBI): domain Eukaryota; kingdom Viridiplantae; phylum Streptophyta; class Magnoliopsida; order Asterales; family Asteraceae; genus Artemisia; species Artemisia tridentata. The sequence continues at coordinate 321,675,042 of CP139505.1, forward strand.
TTATGTACCTAAATATCCGTTTAACGGCTTCAAGATGGGATGTTTTGGGATCTTCTTGAAAGCGTGCACATAGACAAATACTAAACATGATGTCCGGTCTACTAGCTGTTAGGTAGAGTAAACTACCAATCATCCCTCTGTATTTAGTGCTATCTACGGATTCACTTTCGTCATCCTTGGTTAGTTTGGTTTCTGAAGACATTGGTGTTTTCATGGGTTTTGAATCTTCAAGACCAAACTTCTTAAGCATATCCTTGATATACTTAGATTGGTTGAAGAATATCCCATCTTCTAATTGTTTTATTTGGAGACCTAAGAAAAAGTTTAGTTCCCCCATCATACTCATTTCAAACTCGTCATGCATGATTTTTGAGAAATCGTCACATAACTCTTGACAAGTTAAACCGAATATAATGTCATCTACATATATTTGGACGATGATAATATGTGATCCCTTTTTCTTGGTAAAGAGAGTATTGTCTACTAGGCCCATGGTATACTTATGTTCAACTAGGAAGGTCTTAAGTCGATCATACCAAGCTTTTGGTGCTTGCTTAAGTCCGTATAATGCTTTCTTTAGTTTGTAGACATGATTAGGTTTTTCAAAATCGGCAAAGCCGGGAAGTTGTGCTACATATACTTCTTCATTTATGAAACCATTTAGAAATGCACTTTTGACATCCATTTGAAATAGTTTAAAGTCATATGCACATGCATATGCAAGTAATATCCTAATTGACTCAAGTCTAGCTACGGGTGCAAAAGTCTCATCATAATCTATACCCTCTTGTTGGTTATAGCCTTGGGCTACTAACCTAGCTTTGTTTCTAGACACAATGCCATTTTAATCCATTTTATTTCTAAAAACCCATTTTGTACCTATTATGGTTTGATTTTTAGGTTGTGGAACTAATGTCCAAACGTCATTCCTAACAAATTGATTTAATTCTTCTTGCATCGCAATGACCCATGATTCATCTTTTATGGCTTCATTGACATTTTTAGGTTCTATTGTTGAAACAAAAAAAAAAGAAATTACTTGCATTTTGAGCTTTAGACCTTAATGTTCTTTCGTTGAGTTTTCCTATGACGTTTTCTAATGGATGACTTTTTGTTTCTTTGATGTTGACTAAATCTTTTTTTACTGGTTCATCTTCTTTATCATTTTCAACAGTTTCCTGATTTTCAACCATTTGGTTTTCAACTAAGTCATCATCTACCAAAGGTGATGTCTTAGAGGGAGGTGGACTTTCATCGAATGTTACATTCAATGATTCCTCGACTCTTGAGGTTTCTTTGTTCAAAACTATGTATGCTTTACTAGTTTGTGAGTATCCTAGAAATACACCTTCATACGACTTTGGGTCGAATTTGGTGAGATAATCCTTTGTGTTTAAAATGAAGCACTTGCTTCCAAACACTCTAAAGTATCCTAAAGTAGGCTTTTTGCCTCTGTATAACTCATATGGAGTCTTTCCCAAGAATGGTCTAATTAGAACTCGGTTTAGAATATATGTAGATGTATCTACAGTGTAAAACCAAAACTTTTGAGGTATGTTTTGTTCATTTAACATGGTTCTACTCATTTCTTGAATTGTCCTATTTTTGCGTTCTACCACACCGTTAGATTGAGGGGTTCGAGGAGCCGAGAAATTATGAGTTATGCCATTGGCATCACAAAAAGCTCCGAATTGGAATTCGTTGTCGAATTCACGACCATGGTCAGTTCTAATTGATACTATGTTACTTCCTATTTGATTTTGAATTTTCTTACTTAAGATTTCAAATTTATCAAATGCTTCATTTTTAGTTTTTAGAAACTTAGTCCATGTATACCTAGAGTAGTCATCTACTATTACCAAAGTATAGAAGTTTCCCCCATAATTTTGTATAGCGGATGGACCAAACAAATCCATGTGTAATAATTCTAGACACCTAGATGTAGACACCATGTTTTTAGCCTTATGGCTATTATGAACTTGTTTTCCTATTTTAGAAGCATCACAAAAGTGTTGGTCATATTTCAACTTGGGCAGGTTCCTAACGAGTTCCTTAGATGATAAGGATTGAATTAACCTCATATTGGCGTGACCTAAGCGTCGATGCCATAGAGTTGAGTTTTCATCCAAGGAGGTAAGACAAAGCTTGTCTTTAGGTGTTTTGTCGAGTTTCATAACGTAAACGTTATTCTTCAAAACACCTTTTCCTACAGCTATGCCATCCTTAAGTATTTTACTTCCATTTTCACTGAAAAAGACGTTATACTTTTTGCGGCATAATTGACTAATACTAAGCAAGTTAAATCCTAATTTATCTACATGAGCAACATCATCAATAGTGAGAGAGTCATGAGAAATCGTACCTTTTCCGATGATTTTACTTTTAAGCTTGCTACCGAATGTGACATTACCTCCGTCATACACTTGGTAATCTGAGAAAAGACTTTTGTTTCCCGTCATGTGCCTTGAGCACCCACTATCTTTGATCCATTCATTAGGTTCTAGTTCAACTTTTAAGCACACCAAAGTTCAAGAAAAACTCAAGCGTTTGGTCCCCAATATCTCATGGGTCCGTTTGGGTTAAACATAACATTATCATGATTCATGTATGGAAGTGGTGGACAAATGTTCCATGGCATGAAGTTGGGACCTTGAAAGTTTCTAGACATGTTTGGTTCCAATTTCTTTGATAATGATGTTGCGAGTTGAAGTTACTCTTTGGAAAAGGGTGTTTGGGAAAACTAGTTTTGGGTGCCTGTTGAACCGTTTTAACTCTATACTCATTTCTAACTTGACCTTTTCCTATAGACACTGATGGTTTTTGTTTATTATCAGTTGTACTAGTACTAGGTTTTCTAGTGACTCTAACGAATTCAGTACGGTCAGTTTTTAGAACCTTCTGTTCACAACCTGTACCGGCGGATCCTTTTGGCATAACTGGCGGATCCAAAACTTTGGATCCGTCGGATCCGTCAGCTTCTGACTTAGTTGGAACAGTTTCTTTTTCTTTCACTGTTTGTTTCTTAAACTCACCTAAGCTTCCTAGTCTCATAAATCCTAGTCCGGTTTTATCATTAGGTAGTTTTTGTATCTTCATTATCTCATCTGCACAACTTATGTTTTTATCAAACTTTCTAAACTTAGAATTTTGTTTGATGAGTTCTTCCTGTGTTGACTTAAGTGTTTCTAGTTCTAACTTAAGCTCCTGACATGTCACACATGTTTCTTTAACACTTTTACCCTTTTCAATTCTTATCTCCTTTTCTTTTAACCAGTGAACTTCGTTTTCTAAAAGTGTTGTTTTGGTTTTTAAGAATTTATTCTTGTTAATGATTTTAAGGGTAATTTCACACAGTTTGTTATATTCTATTTCTAAAGATTCATCATCTATAGAGGAGTATGATGAGTCAGAATGTACCTCTTCTGTGTCGTGAGCCATGAGAGCAATTTCGTCGTTCTTAGGCTCATCATCATCCCCTTCACTATCACTCCAAGCTCCACTGACAAAGGCTCTTTGAGACTTGTTCTTCGGAGGCTTTTGACATTCACCTATCAAGTGACTAGAGTCTCCACACCTATAACACTTCCTATCTATCTTTCCTTTTCTATCATCACGGTCTTTTCGAGAGGATTTCTTTTCTTCACGAGGTGGTCTAACGAACTTTCCTCGTCTCCTGAAGAATTTCTTGAAATCTCTTACCGCCATGGCATATTCTTCATCTTCACTACTAGAACAAGACTCTTCATCACTTGACTCTACTCTAGCTTTCAAGGCAATGGACTTCATTTTCTCCTTCTTGCCTTTAACTATTTCTGAGTCTTTTTCCATCACCATTTCGTGAACTTTGAGGTTTCCTATGAGCTCATCCAGTGTCATACTTGAAAGATCCTTAGATTCTTCAATAGCTGTCACCTCGAAGTGGAGTGCTCTTAGAAATTTCCTGACAAAATTCTTACTAGAAAAAGATTCATCAAGTGCTTTAAGAGATGTAATGATAGTATTAAACCTAGAAAAAGCACTATCAATGGTCTCATCTTCAGAGATAACAAATTGTTCATATTGTTGAACAAGAAGATCAATTTTGTTATCTTTGACTTGTGAGTTCCCTTGATGAGTGATGATTAGTGATTGCCAAATATCTTTAGCCGTTTTACACATGAAAACTCTTTCATATTCCTTTTTAGGTAAGGCATTGTAAAGCATCATTTTGGCTTCATTATTTTTGGCAATCAACCTCTTTTGTTCATCACTATGACAAATAAAAGAGTTACCTATATCCCGACCACCTGAAATGTCACTACTTATGGGTTTGTAATCACCCTCTACAATAATATACCACAGATCTATGTCCTTTGACTTCACATATGTCTCAAAGCGATTTTTCCAATATATGAAACAATTTGGTTCAAATAGTGGTGGACTTTGCATAGATTGCCCTTATTTAAAGTTTTCAAAATCCATTGATCGTTTCAAGTTTTTAAAATACAATATATTTTGAAAATTTTGAGTAACACTGCTCTGGTACCAATTGTGGAAAACTAGAAGGGGGGTTGAATAGTTTACCGTTTAAAATTAATTCGCTTTGTTACTTATCGTGATTTCAAAGTCAAGTAAACAATCAAGCACACAAACAATTGATATAAGTAAATAAGTAAAGAGATGAAAGATCAAACCACACAACACAGTCGTTTATAGTGGTTCGGCTACAAGGACTCTCTTCCTTGCCCTACTCCACTCCTCGAGCCTCTAACTCAAGAGTTTATCTTCACTAAGAAACAAGCTCCCTTCTAGGCGGAGAAAACCTTTACACGTCGCTTAATCTTTTTCCGGTACTAAGCTAAACACCGAGTTCTTTACAAGGGTACAACCACTCCTGTTTGGTTCTTTACAAGGGTACAACCACTCCCGTTCACTCTATGTGTTTTGAGGACTAAAACACTAACCGGAGTCTACTGTATGAATGATACTAACTATGATGTGTGACTAATACAAGAACACACAGACTCTATGTTAGAAGGAAGATAACAGACTGTTACTCCTTATATGTTGAGATCTTCTTTCCTACAAAAGGAAAGATCTATAAAATGTTAGTAAGCTAAGGGTTAGTGATATGCAAATGAATGAGTATGTATTTTAAGCTGTATGAGTGATGAAATGGCCAAATGATCAGCTTGCTATTTATAGGCAAAGCTGATCAACAGGCGGCGGATCCGGCGGATCCCCAAAATTGGATCCGTCCGTGTACCATTTTGGATCCGCCTTGTCAGGCCAGCTAAGAGATCTTCAAATCTTTCCAAATCTTGTCATATCTTTCCATATCTTCAAATGTCAACTCTTTGGCTTGAAGATCTAAACAAAATATCACAAAATCTTACCAAGATTGTGTACATGATGCATGCCATGATGTCATCCTAATATTTAACTAATAAAGTTTTCATTTTAAGAAATAAACATGTAAACTTGTATATGTCATTTCTAGAAAACTTTGTGATGTGAAAATGTGTTTGTAAAATGCTTATCACTATAAATGTAAAAGACTTAATCTTATTTATGTTTTTGCTTAAAGATAAACTTTGTAATTGTCATTAACGAAACTAAGCAAAGATCGTAAAATATAAATAACGTTTTTAGGACGATATTTGTATTAACAGAATTTTATATATTTGTATTAACAGAATATTTTAGCAAAACTCATAATAGATTTATAAATTATGAAATGATTGTTTAATGTAAATCTCATAACCTTTGTTAACACAAGGATTATCTGTTATCAAAACAATTCTTTTATAAATGCTACTAGACATATACAAATATATACACACATACACACACCATTTTCTTTACTTTTCCTCATGAACACACTTACGCGCACTTTGTAATATATATACTCACTTGACTATAACATTCTCCCACATACCGCCAACGTCTTACAATTATTAATTGTTCCATACATAGTCATTCCGTTATTGTCAAACTGGAGATTATTCGTCCTGATATACACGTACGCACTTCCAAGAGCCAATACTCGCAAATGATTTAGAAAAATTGTTTTAAACTTAAACGCTGCCACACCAGCAACAATAACATAAACTCTTTAAATCTTTCAGATTTAACTAAACTTCGTAAATTCTTAAACTCGATTCGTGAACTAAAACAAACTTACTAATCTAGGTCGCGTGTTGGTGCTGAACACTGTCTGAATTGTTGTGATATCTGACTACTACTTGACAAGGTGAGTTTATAGCCCCACTTTACTTATACTTGCTTTACAACTATGGGGTGAGAAACATGCAAAATGTTTTCTGGACCACTACAATATTTTACTTTCTCAAAACTATTGCGTAGTTAGCCTAAGCCCCTGAACCCACTATTATGCCCACCTTCATGAACCGTCAGTTCCTATTGGGAAGCGCGATTGATATAAATAGATCTATTGGGGTGACTCCCCTGTTCGGTTGGCCAAACAGGTCAATGCGAGCGTATACCAATTCGGACTACGAGTGTATTGGGTTAAACACTCGCTATGGGGCCCTGATTATTATTTATGTTCTACACTATAGCGCACTGAACTGTCGAGCTTCGGTTACATGAAATTAGTGCTAACGTAATAGACTGTATCTTTATATGACATTGCATGGGTTGCAATGTTTCATATACTAAACTCATGGTCCAACTACTGAATTTACTGCTTATTGATAAACCTATGAACTCACCAGCTTTTTGCTGACTTTTAGCATGTTTTTCTCAGGTGTTTAAGCTGAATTATTCTGACAAGACTGTGGCAGGGCAAGGGTCATAGGATTCCGATCTGATGTATTGTGGCATTTTAACTTGACTTGTTTTTGTCTGGGACAACTTAACTATGGGCCTTATTTTCTAAACTCAACTTTGTTGTAAACTTATTTAACTTTGTTGAATGCATTTAAACGGAGTATGTATTCCGTTCTTTGTTACCTTGTGTTGTGATTATCAATTTGGTAGCACCCCATGACCCGAATGCTTCCGCTATACCAGATTTTGGGGGTGTTACATACAATATTTTGACATAACAACATGATGTCATCTATATTTATATTTCCTATGTCGACCACAACATCTCGAGGGTGTTTTGATTCTCTCGGGTAACAACAAGAATAACAAAGGAGTGTTTGTAATTGTGTGTGAGGTGTGTCAATCTGGGTGCGTTTGTTTTGTTGAAATGGACTCAAAGCCCATAAAATAAATATAGGGTGTGTTTGGTTTATTGATTTAAAATATTATGTCTAGTTATATTTAATTCGTTTATTATTTAAACTATGTCGGTTTCGGGATACTTGATTAACACTTTTGTTACTTTTGATATGTGTACTCATTTGGGAGTTTCGGATACATTCTTGGACTTATTACTTAGATTTGGATAATACAAAATAAAACGGACTAAATATATATCGGACTTGAACTATTTGGACATATTGGACATTTTGTACTTGAGACGAATATAATATATTAGACTCATGACGAATTTAATATATTAGACTCGTAAAGGAACTAAATATACAATTAACACTTATTGAACTAATAACGAGTTGTAAAACTGACCGGATCTACACACACTCCTTGTGTTAGATGTGATACTAAGAATTATACGTAGTCTAGCACGCGGAATTTACTAGCTAGCACTTAGAAGACTTTATGTGTTTTGTATGATTTGAATGAAACAACGAATGAACACAGAATGATAACCTTCAACGATTCAATATTATTAGAATAATAATACGAGTGATCTATACGTATGAACTCTTATCGTTTTTGTATATCTAAACCTTAACCTAGGCAATCCTTTTATAGACCAAGGATTCCTTTACAAGATAACTATCATTCTAATCTTATACAATATACACAATATATTTTCCATAATTATCTATTACATAAATCATAAACATAAACCGTACTAACTTCTTCACTCAGCAGTCCTAACTGCTCATGTCTTCAAAACTCTTCAGCAGTCTTAACTTCCATCTTCAACAGTCCTAACTGTTACCTTCAACAGTCTTAACTGCTAAAGCTTAATTTCCTAACAATCCTCCCCTAAACTTATGATTTCTATCCAAATCACTAAGTTTCTTCAAATTAAGCTTCTTCTTCTTAATGCTGAAAATTCTATCAAACACCTATCAAGCAAATCTCTTAGATCTAGCTTTCACTTCTTGTGCAAGGTTGAATATCTTTGTTACTAGCATATCAGCCATCTCAGATTCTTCATTAGCTTCTAGTTTAGCATATGTCAACATTGTCAAAACACCTGGTCTGAGTGGATAATCTTTTTCAACCAGCATATAGATCTCTATTCCATCCTTGGTAGACACTCTGTGTACTCCACACATTCCAAATAACTTCCAAGTGATGTCCTTGACTTGTGCTTGAAATCTCCATATTGACTCCACCATCTGGTTCATAAATTCTCTTCAATTGAACCCATAGTTCTTTATCTTTATCTTCAATAGGATCTTTATCTCTGAATTTCTCTTTCACTAAGCTCCATAGTTTATTAAGATCTTCTCTGTCAAAGCCTTTGAGTAAATCTTCAAACAACTTGTACCTTTCAGAAATATCTCCAAGTCTGATTATCTTCCATCCTTTCATTCTTCCATCAGTGAACACTTCCCAGTCAATGATCGGATGTTTTACCTGCAAAGGTTTAATATAAGAAGATTCTGGAACAATCATCATCATACTTCTGATCTTCTCATTTGTTAATCCTTCTTCTTCAAACTTTTGTTTCTTAGCAACTTCTGATTCCATAGTTTCTGATTGCCTCTTCTTACCTGTTTTGAACCCTCTTCTTGGAGTATTTAGAATATCATAAGTTTCATAGAATTCCTTTTCAATTATGGCATAAGATTTTCCCTTGAAGTCATTCATGGTGTAATTTGCTGAGTTCTTCAAATAATGCTTCATAGACTCAACTAATTCCTTCTTTGTTGGCAACTTTGTCTTGTATCCTGACTTCTGTCTTTCTCTTATCCTCTGAATCAGATCTTCCCATGTTGCAACTCCATTCTTTTTGAGTATGAATTCTTTAAGCTCCTCTGTCTTTTCTTCTTCATTCAACTGTTTATCTTTAAGAACCATTGAAGCTTGAGCTCTTACAATCACATCAGAATCTAAAAAATATTGTAACTGTTCATTGAACTCCTCTTGATTTACTTCTTTTGATCTTTTTCTTTCCATAAATTCAGCTATATTTCTTACATCATCAGCAGCCATTTTTCTTGCAAATTCCTCATCTTGAGCAATCTGAGCTTGTTTAGCTTCTTCACTAGCCAAATCTTCTTCTATCATTTGCCTTGCAACTTCTGCATCATGATCTATCTGTTCTTGAGTTTTTGGTTTCAATCTTTTAAGCCTTTCAAGTTCTTGAGCAGCAGCCACTTCTTCAGATGTCATTGGCTTCTTCCCTTTATCTGCTCTTCTTCTTTCATAAACTTGTTCAGCAGAAGTTTCATCAGTTGGAACTGCTTGATGCTCTGTCTCAGCAGTTTGAACTGTTTCTTCATTTGGAACTGCTTGATGTGTCTCAGCTGTTTCTTCTTGAACATAACCAGAACCTGAACCAATATCAAAACCTTCATCTTGTTCTGAACATTTATCATGCCTCCCCTGAGAACCTGATCTATCCTTATCTTTACTAAATTTCCTCCCCTGTTTGGAAGAATTTTCATCATCCCCTTCAGAACCATCTGAATCATCATCATCAGAAGAATCATCCAATATCACTTTTGCCCTTTTCTTCTTTAACTGATCTTCAAGCTTCTTCACCCTTTTTGTTAGCTTGGTGTAGACTTTGGAAAACATTTCTTTATGAGATTTCAGCTCCTCATTACTCTTCTTAAGCTCCTCCTCCAAGGTCTTTACTCTGTCAACTAACTTGGTACATATTTCCATCAATTCAGTTTGTGAAGAGCTACCCTCATCACTTCTAGCTGTGTTACCTGCTAGGAGAGGTGAATCTTTGGGCAAGGATCTAGTCACAACCCTAGTTAGACTAGGTTTAGACCTTCTCCTATAAGTGATGGGTGGTGTTGGGTTGTTTCAAATTCTTGAGTGGATGTGTGATGGGGATCAGTTGGAACTGCTGAACCTTCACCCAACTCAGTTTGAAGCATTTGAGGAAACAATGGAACTGGTTCCCCTTCAAAAAGCCTACTAGCCATAGCCATATTTTGAAAAACCTTTGATTGTAGGCTAGGCGTAGCAAAAGTTTCAGTTGGTTTTGTAAGCACATTTTTCTTTTTATTCAAAAGAGTTTGAACAAATCTTGGATACATGAGAAACTTTGTTTTACTGTCAACATTTGATGCCATACCCTCAAAAATATATTTTGAAAAGTTAAAAACTCTGTTTGTAGACAAGCAAATGAGAGCAATAGCAATATTGCTACTGAACTGCTCCCAAGCAGTCTTTTTAGGACTTAAACAACATAAAAGAGTATGTATCAAAAATCTCCATTGAGGTGAAAAACATCCTTTTTGAAAAGTCAATTTATGTTCAGATGTATTATACCCTATTTTTGTAAGTTCTTCCTAAATTTCAGTATTTAGCATAGTGTGGATACCATCTGAGTCATTTAATTTAAGATGTCTCCTAAGTATAGACTTGGTAACAACAAACTTAATGCCATCTACTTCAGTATGAATTTCTAAGTCTCCATCATCACTTGTCAAGACAGATGAATTCTGCCAGAACTGTGTGATGTGCGAGACATAAAGAGTAGGAGAAACAGTTAGAGCATACCTTATGTGAGAGTGGTTGAGAAAGTCCACAATCTCATAAAACTTTGGCCCATCTCCTTGCTCTGTTTTCTCTAAAAACGCAACCTGGTTGTGACGCTTAACAAATTCCAATCCAGCCATTCTTAATGATGAAAAATGAAAGATTTTAGCAATACAATGATCTTGTAAATTGGAATTGAGGTTTATGTAGTCGCTTGGGGTTTATAGGTACTGTTTAGGGTTTTGCGAAATATGCGTATGAGATAAATTATCTTTAGAAAGAGAATAAATGAATTTATGGTAAAAAGATAATTATCGTCTATAAAAATCCCTATAAGTATCTTAAGAATAACGGTTTTACCCCAACGGCTAGAAAATTAATTACTGACAGATTTTTACAACGGCTAGTTGAGCCGTACCAACTGTTGCAAAAATTTTGTTGAGCCGTACGAACCTTTTGAAATAAATTTTAAAATACCATGGCTCAAACATAGTTTTTAGCAAACTATCAGCTATCAACGGATTTGATATGTCTTTACCAATAGCCGTTTGCTTTGGACTAGCCAACTCTTCACACTTAGATATGGTGAGCTGATAACCATACAATTTTTGGTAAATTGTCAACCATCAACGGATTTGATTAGTCTTTACCAGAAACCGTTTGCTCTGGACTAGTTGGTTCTTATGTGGATAAGACATGGTGAACCAATTACCATTTGTTGTATGCAAAGATCACATACTAATCTCCAGAACACCATTTAGTCCAAAACATCAAGCATTCATAATCCCTTGGTGTTTTCTCTCCAATCCTGCAATTGTTAGTCCAAAAACAAAGAAACAAGATACAAGCATATGACTAACAATGCATATTACAAAGAAAAATTAATTTCCTTGTGGAACCCAAGCCAAAACAGACTTAGGCTTTCCTCTAGCATCAACATAATTCATTCTTTTCAAAACAGTCTTAGCACCATTGGGTTTAATAGGTCTCCATACCCAACATGCTGAAGCATTCACTCCATTACCCATGTTTCCCTTAGCAGTGTTTTTATTCATACCAGTACCAATTATCCTGCTAGCAGTTGGAACTGCTGGCTTGGTAGTTGTTACCTTAGGTTTCCAAACTTGATTTTTCATAACTGCTTTGTGATGAAAGGGTCTATTAACAGTTTTTGGTGCTGATTTGGAAAACATTTTTGCACCTTGAACTGTTGGCCTTGGGTGAATTAGTCTCATAGGTCTGACAGTCTGAACTGCTGGTCTAGCAGTTTGAACTGCTTTAGGTCCAGACCTTAAAAGAACTGATCTAGGTATCATTCTATCATTCCTAGTAAAAGATTGAGGTCTTGCAATGCTCAACCTATGATTTGTATATCCAGATACCCATTTATCACAATAATCTGCAAGATGGTCAAAGCTACCACAAGAGTAACAAGCTTTCCTATAGCAAACAAAATCCTTTCCTAATTGGTGAGATTTGAGGTCATTCCAATTCCTTTGGTTACCTCTTGGCTTGTTTGTGGTTCTATACATTTCTGCATACCTAACTATTGGTCTAAAAGGTTTGGCATTTGATCTAGGCCTAACAGTCTCAAGTTTAACCATCTTTGGAACTTTTGGTTCCTCCACTTTAGCACTAACAGGCTTAACCATAGCCTGATCATCCTCATCATCAGAATTTCATTCCTCAATAGTTGGAGCATCTGAGTCCTTAGGTGAGAGCCTATCAGAAGACACCTTGTCCTCAGATAGTGATTTATCACTTGCACTTTCAAACACAGGTTTATCAACTACATCCTTCTTGGGTTGAGGACCATAGTTAAGCACTGGTAATTGAAATTCAGGGAGTCCTGTGTATTCTAAGTCTACACCTAGGGGTGTTGGAATTCCTCTATAGGGAGGTGGAACTGTCTTATATCCTAGGCCTGACTTAACTTTATTAAGAATCTGACTCTCAATTATCTTTTGAACACCTTTTGATGTGTATTCTAGTGTGTCTACACTCATCCTAATGTTCTCCTTAGCTTTCTTAACCTGTTCTAGCTCATGTTTCAACACAGTAATTTCATTCTCCCTAAGCATTAAGTCTCTCTTAACAATAATCATATCATCAGAAAACTTAGACTCATTACTTTGATAATGAACTATTTGTTCTTCTAACACAGCTAAAGCTCTCTTATGATTTGCTAAGCTAAAATCAGTTTCAACTAGTTCTTTTCTCTGATTCTCATATCTTGTTTTCAGTGTTTCTAGATCTTTTAAGGCTTCACAAGATTTAGAACATTTTGAAACTTGTACCTCAGAATCAGAAAATGCCATGAGAGCAACTTCTGTAGATGCTTCTGCTTCCTCCTCTGCAATATAGCTCCAGTCAAATCCTAAGCCATCAATGGCAACCATGGCTTTTGAGCTTGAATCAGTAATGTAAAACCCCGAAATTTATATAATCCGAGAAGACTAAAATACCCTCCGAATTTGAACTTTTAAGAATATATAAAATATGTAATTAATCTCATTTGGACTCAATCTAAGTTACAATACAAATCAGGATGATATAAAACCTTACATTATGTAAATAATATGTACAAAATAAATTTAATCCCACATTAAGCTCTAATGCTACTCGATCCATTTTGCCCACATCAATATAATTTTCGGCCCAACATAAGAAGAGATAAGCAAGCATTAGTCCATATTATTTGGCCCATTTTGGGGCTTGATCCATTCCCTAAACACAAAATAAAACATACGGTTTCCCATATCCCTAAACACCGAAAATACTAAACCCTAAAGCCTCCAAAAAAAAAAAAATCGGTTCTCCTCCTCCTTTGCTGCTACTGTTCGATCCATCTAGGGCAAGAAAAAGGAGTCATTTAATCTTGTTCTTGATCTAAGGTAAACATGTAACATAATCTATTCTTGATCCATTCGAATTTATAATAATAATAAAAAAAAAAAAAAAAAAAAAAAAAAAAAAAAAAAAACCCTAGAATCCGTATGTATGGGTCGACTGGATTTTTGGTGATGAATAATTCGAATTGAATGTGTCTAAATTTGTTATATATTGACCTAAGCATGTAATAATCTCATCTATAATGGTTGTATGTCAAGAATTAAGGATTGGATATGAAAACCCTAAGTATGTGTATGAAAACAGAAAAACTGCTACTGACCCAGAATTTTATCCGACTTTAAATGCATGTAATTAATTGATAACGAGGTGTTTTTGGGAAAATTTTGAATCTATGATGTAGTACTATGAAATAGCTACCTGGGAAAATTTAGCTTGAAATTTTTGGAGGCCTGGAAGGTTGCCTTTTTATTTTTGGGAAATTATATGTCTGATCGGATTTGTGAGTCTGGAAAATCAGTCCGGGTTTTTGAATTTTAATTTCCAAACCGTGTCGAATTAGGAGGTTTCCTTTGAACTGGAAAATATTTATGATGTCTATTACTTCCTGGAATTTTTGTAGATTTTTTTGAATTTTTCTTAAAAGGTTTCTAATTAATAACTTTTCGTATAGCAAAATTAATCAGAAAACTGGATGAGTTGGTTTAAGTGAATTTTAATCCATAGCTATGTTACTTAATAAAATCTGGAAAAATTAGATAAAATACTTAAGACATTAAAGTATCTCTGGGAATTTTTGGGGAATTTATTTCTGAGTTCTTATATAATTTTCTATTTATAGAAAACCTAACAATTTCAAGCTTAAAACTGTTAGAACCTGATGAAAGGTATAAAAAGGGTTTTGAAAGGTGTTTCGTGTTATTTTAAAAACTAAAGGGACTAAATGTGTAATTTTATGAAACTTGAGGGTTTGATTCGTGCCACACTTATATTTGAGAGTATAATCTGTAATTTAGTAAATATGAGGGTTAGTTGAGTAATGATGAACATAATAAAGGTTGAAGTGTAATTTGTATAATTATAAGGTTTATTTTGTGATTTTGGTAAATCAAGGGTGTAATGTGTAAACTATGAAACTTAAAGGACGGGAGATGTGATTCTGAATAAATGATGTACTTAAATTAGTAGTTTGCAATATTTTCATTCAAGACCCTTAACTTTGGGATATTTGCAATTAAAAACCCTAACTTATGGGAACGTGTCATATTTAACCTTGAACTTATGTAAAAGGCATTATGAACCTTAACCTACTAACATGGTCATCTTTAATAAGTTAATAAACAGGAATGATAATAACTAAAGTTACTGAATGTGTAAAGTTACCTAAGATGGAGAGAAACTAAAATGAAACCTTATGATTAAGAAACTATGAAATCATAAAGCTATGAAACTTATAAGTACAATTATAATTCATGTAGATTCGCTGAAGCGGGAGTAATCCGGTGTTTTGTGATCTTCCTTTGGTTTGTTTTGCTATCGGATAAGGTACAGATACTCTGCCCTTTTTCAGTAAGGGTTCTCATATTCCATACATTGATTTTGAGTTATGATTCAGTTAAGCTTTCCCAAGCCATTGCTATGTTCCCTTTAAGTGAACCTTTGATATTACTTTTGATATGACTTTGAGATGCACCTTTTGATATATGACCTTTTGTGATGACTTTGAGACTTGACTCTTAGTTTGATACCCGAGCCATTTTGTGATTTTTCCTAGCCAGGAAGGTAACCTGGCCATGTCTGTGATGCACCACTGGCATGACTCCTGTGTGGGGGAGTGATTTCTCACACCGTCCCTTTTATATTATCTGCCATGGCTACTTGACTTTGAGATTGACTTTGAGTTTGGGGCGTATGGATTGCAATCCTAGGCTAGTTTGTGAATTTGAGTATGACTTTGAGTATGACTTTGAGGTGACTGGTGCTGTGTGCAATACACGCCTTTCACATTTCTGGGAGCTGATCACTCCACTATTATGATACATGAGGACACCCCTCATATTATCTGGCTGCCTGAGAGGTATCCCCTCTGATTGTGAGACTATGATTTTGAGATAATGACTTTGAGATTATGACTTTGAGTTTCTGGGCTCGTGGTAGATGACTATCCTACTCTTCTCTTATTATCCATTTGTTTCTTTTATACCTTCTGACATTCCCATTGCCCATATTATGTTTCTGTTTCGTTATTCTTTGCTTTGTATATGTATTTGTTCACTGAGCTTTTTAAGCTCAGCCGCACGTTTTCTTTTCATGTGCGGCAGGTAATAAGCAGGACGACGAGTTTTGGGTATGAGTGAAGAGACTTTTGGACTTAGAAGACTTTGATAGTTATTCTGAAGTAGAGACCATTAGAAGGAGTTGCTTTTGCAGACTTAGTAATTAGCTTTTGTTTCCCCTTGTATCCTTGTGTATTCAGTATTTCATTTGTAATCTTTGAGAATCTTTGTATTACTATTGAATGTATGTTTTGTTTGATCTGATATGCCATTAATGTGATACTTCTACCCTTGCTGGGTTGGGGTGTTACAATTATGGTATCAGAGAGACAGGCTGCGATTTCGTAATACATTTACCCTTGACCTGTGTAAGTTAAGACCACTAAGCTTTCCCTGTAGGCACTCGTAAGTCAACCTTTGAAAATTTGCTTTAGAATTTCCCTTAGGAACCTAAGTTTTGACCAGTGAGGAATGGGTAGACTATAAGGCATTTGTTAAGCATCTTTACTTCCGCATCACTCTGATCCGTGCCTTGCTTTTGGTTAGATCCTGTTGATACCACTTTTGGAAAGCGAAAGCTTATGTTTTGCACCACCTAAGATTTGAACCTGATTAAATTTGGAAGGCATTGAGAAATTTCATAAAAATTGCCCGACACTATTTGATCCTTATCTTCAGATTTCTTTTGTTAATCATTTTGATTAAGACCCACGTTTCACTCTGATTCTTTGTTAATCACTTTGACGCCTCTTCAGGCATTCCGAGAACCTCCATGGCGATGACGTACTGGATATGTTTTGTGATTTGTCTCTTGCTTTTGATAAGTATCTAAAAATCTTCCGACACTATTTGATTTCGTTTCACCCATCTCTGTCCTTATAAGAAGCCTTGTGGTGTGTAACCACGAGCATAAGAATGTTTTCCCTCTCACTTTTAAATGATAAAGATTTGATTTGTGATCCGTCTATCTTGGGATAGTTAACTTCAATTTTATTCTGACAAGGAATCGGCTGATTGAGCATTCAAATATGGACAATTTCCCTTCTATGTCTCACCTTTAACGTTTGCAACAATTTTTGAACTCCCTACCATGATTACCGATGGTTAAACGTTCGCTATTACTCCAGAGACTCGTGTATTACTTTCGCAGTTATAAAGTTTTCTTAGAAACCATTTCGTACACCAATGAATGAACCTTATCTTGGAAGCTATTTGGCACTTTGAGTCGTCTGAGCATGAACCTTGTATTGAACGCTATTTGGCACCCTGAATTTTCTGAAACACGATTTCTGATTGAACCACCAAGTTTTCCACCGGAGTGTGAAGTAAGTTTGCTTAAGTGCATTTTCTTGGCGTATTTCAGTTTTGTTCACGATAAAGAAGAATGATGACAGGAGATATGTATTGATTTCTGGAAGCGAAACCGTATTGCTATTTGGAACCCTTATTTCCTCCACCCTGAAACGACTATGTGGTTGTTTAAATTCAGAGCGCGAAGTTTCCTTCTGGTGAATTGAGTCTATTTTGGAATCGACCCCATATTCGTAAACGACTGCTATGACGGTTAGCGACGCTAATAGTATTAGCTAAAGCTCTGACGATTTTGTGAATTTGATAAATAATGTTTTCTCGTGAGTACTTGGACAAGTGGTCATTGTATGACTTAATAGTACGTTCAGAAACGAGGAAGAGCATGAAAATCATTTTTGCACCTTGTTAGAAATTTGACGATCATTTGTGCATTCTGAGAGATGGATGATTGTTGAAGACAACGGTGTTCTTTGCCCGAACTGGAGTTAACAACAACGGAGACTACCCTGAAGAGTGAAGACATTCCTTTCCTTGCAGCAGGGTGGGCGGTGCAGAAGATCTAGTCAAGGTGGCGAACCTGAAGCTGATGAAGACATGCAGTCTCACTTCCCTATTCATCTTGGTTGTACTAAGATGAATTGAGAGCGGAAACAGACTGGATGATGAAGAGATTTAAAGATCGTGCCAGAAATCCACAACACTCCATCACATTCCAAGCAGAAATGCAGGAGGATCGACGAACCAAACACCAGTTCCCGATCTTAATTTCACTTTCCGACTAATGGACAGACAAAAACAGATTAACCGGACTTGAGGAGATTGGATGTGTTGAATGAACGGATTTTGAAACAGACCTTTTATGATTGGAAGAATTGATTCTATGAAGGCCAAAGTTCTTGGCGACTAACTTTCATTTCGTTAACCCTCTTAAATTTCGTTAAATAGTAAAAAGATCCTCTTATGATTTAAGGTCCCTTGAAGCATTTCAGTTCGTATTTATTTTTCGTATGTTCGGTGATGACTTTATTTTGAGAGATTTTGGCGAATTGTGGAAGATATGATGCTTGTGACAGCATACCCCACTTCTGCTAGACAATCTGGGATTTTGATACTCTTGTGAATAGTTTGGTTTCCCCTGTTGTCTATGGTATTCGATTTTGGTTGACCTCTGAGACTGTAGAAGTACTAGGTGGATTAAGATAGGTGGTTTTGATTACGATTTGGGTTAAAGTATGACCATCATGAGGGCATATTTATATGATGCCAGTATTATGACGTCTGGCCAACGTGATAATACTTACATCATATAACGTGAACTTATTGTGGGCATAGGATATCTTGGGAAGTACCTAAGAAGTTTAGAGTTTGAATCTCCGTTAGATTATCCGTGATTAGTGAGACGGTAGGTCCATCCTACCTATACGTATACCCTATTTTTGTTCGTTAGATATCGGGATGACTTTGGACTCTCGTTTCGCATTCCGTTGACCTCAGTTATAAACCTTGAACTCCTTGAAGAGCTCTCTATTGTTGAAACAGATAATTTGATTTGAAATCTTGTTCGTATTCCATATGAGCTTTCTAGAAGATTCGCCTATCGTCCGTTTTATGTTGCATGGACCTTTTGTTCTGAATCAACCTAATTTGTCTTCTCCTGAGAAATTTGAACCCACCTCGTTTTGATCTGAGTCATGAGAAACTTTTAGTCTGAAGATCTTTTTGAAAGAAACTCCCTGGGCGTAAGAATGTTGTGATGATCTTTTGCGACTTGCTACGACTTCGTTTAACTTTGCGACTTCAATTTTCGAGGACGAAAATTTCTTTTTAAGAGGGGAA
This sequence comes from Artemisia tridentata subsp. tridentata, assembly GCA_021014915.2. Taxonomy (NCBI): domain Eukaryota; kingdom Viridiplantae; phylum Streptophyta; class Magnoliopsida; order Asterales; family Asteraceae; genus Artemisia; species Artemisia tridentata. Next base: position 321,694,067 of record CP139505.1, read on the forward strand.
GAGTTGTAAAACCCCGAAATTTATATAATCCGAGAAGACTAAAATACCCTCCGAATTTGAACTTTTAAGAATATATAAAATATGTAATTAATCTAATTTGGACTCAATCTAAGTTACAATACAAATCAGGATGATATAAAACCTTACATTATGTAAATAATATGTACAAAATAAATTTAATCCCACATTAAGCTCTAATGCTACTCGATCCATTTTGCCCACATCAATATAATTTTCGGCCCAACATAAGAAGAGATAAGCAAGCATTAGTCCATATTATTTGGCCCATTTTGGGGCTTGATCCATTCCCTAAACACAAAATAAAACATACGGTTTCCCATACCCTAAACACCGAAAATACTAAACCCTAAAGCCTCCAAAAAAAAAAAATCGGTTCTCCTCCTCCTTTGCTGCTACTGTTCGATCCATCTAGGGCAAGAAAAAGGAGTCATTTAATCTTGTTCTTGATCTAAGGTAAACATGTAACATAATCTATTCTTGATCCATTCGAATTTATAATAAAAAAAAAAAAAAAAAAAAAAAAAAAAAAAAAACCCTAGAATCCGTATGTATGGGTCGACTGGATTTTTGGTGATGAATAATTCGAATTGAATGTGTCTAAATTTGTTATATACTGACCTAAGCATGTAATAATCTCATCTATAATGGTTGTATGTCAAGAATTAAGGATTGGATATGAAAACCCTAAGTATGTGTATGAAAACAGAAAAACTGCTACTGACCCAGAATTTTATCCGACTTTAAACGCATGTAATTAATTGATAACGAGGTGTTTTTGGGAAACTTTTGAATCTATGATGTAGTACTATGAAATAGCTACCAGGGAAAATTTAGCTTGAAATTTTTGGAGGCCTGGAAGGTTGCCTTTTTATTTTTGGGAAATTATATGTCTGATCGGATTTGTGAGTCTGGAAAATTAGTCCGGGTTTTTGAATTTTAGTTTCCAAACCGTGTCGAATTAGGAGGTTTCCTTTGAACTGGGCAATCTTTAGGATGTCTATTACTTCCTGGAATTTTTGTAGATTTTTGTGAATTTTTCTTAAAAGGTTTCTAATTAATAACTTTTCGTATAGCAAAATTAATCAGAAAACTGGATGAGTTGGTTTAAGTGAATTTTCATCCATAGCTATGTTACTTAATAAAATCTGGAAAAATTAAATAAAATACCTAAGACATTAAAGTATCTCTGGGAATTTTTGGGGAATTTATTTCTGAGTTCTTATATAATTTTCTATTTATAGAAAACCTAACAATTTCAAGCTTAAAACTGTTAGAACCTGATGAAAGGTATAAAAAGGGTTTTGAAAGGTGTTTCGTGTTATTTTAAAAAATAAAGGGACTAAATGTGTAATTTTATGAAACTTGAGGGTTTGATTCGTGCCACACTTATATTTGAGAGTATAATCTGTAATTTAGTAAATATGAGGGTTAGTTGAGTAATGATGAACATAATAAAGGTTGAAGTGTAATTTGTATAATTATAAGGTTTATTTTGTGATTTTGGTAAATCAAGGGTGTAATGTGTAAACTATGAAACTTAAAGGACGGGAGATGTGATTCTGAATAAATGATGTACTTAAATTAGTAGTTTGCAATATTTTCATTCAAGACCCTTAACTTTGGGATATTTGCAATTAAAAACCCTAACTTATGGAAACGTGTCATATTTAACCTTGAACTTATGTAAAAGGCATTATGAACCTTAACCTACTAACATGGTCATCTTTAATAAGTTGATAAACAGGAATGATAATAACTAAAGTTACTGAATGTGTAAAGTTACCTAAGATGGAGAGAAACTAAAATGAAACCTTATGATTAAGAAACTATGAAATCATAAAGCTATGAAACTTATAAGTACAATTATAATTCATGTAGATTCGCTGAAGCGGGAGTAATCCGGTGTTTTGTGATCTTCCTTTGGTTTGTTTTGCTATCGGATAAGGTACAGATACTCTGCCCTTTTTCAGTAAGGGTTCTCATATTCCATACATTGATTTTGAGTTATGATTCAGTTAAGCTTTCCCAAGCCATTGCTATGTTCCCTTTGAGTGAACCTTTGATATTACTTTTGATATGACTTTGAGATGCACCTTTTGATATATGACCTTTTGTGATGACTTTGAGACTTGACTCTTAGTTTGATACCCGAGCCATTTTGTGATTTTTCCTAGCCAGGAAGGTAACCTGGCCATGTCTGTGATGCACCACTGGCATGACTCCTGTGTGGGGGAGTGATTTCTCACACCGTCCCTTTTATATTATCTGCCATGGCTACTTGACTTTGAGATTGACTTTGAGTTTGGGGCGTATGGATTGCAATCCTAGGCTTGTTTGTGAATTTGAGTATGACTTTGAGTATGACTTTGAGGTGACTGGTGCTGTGTGCAATACACGCCTTTCACATTTCTGGGAGCTGATCACTCCACTATTATGATACATGAGGACACCCATCATATTATCTGGTTGCCTGAGAGGTATCCCCTCTGATTGTGAGACTATGATTTTGAGATGATGACTTTGAGATTATGACTTTGAGTTTCTGGGCTCGTGGTAGATGACTATCCTACTCTTCTCTTATTATCCATTTGTTTCTTTTATACCTTCTGACATTCCCATTGCCCATATTATGTTTCTGTTTCGTTATTCTTTGCTTTGTATATGTATCTGTTCACTGAGCTTTTTAAGCTCAGCCGCACGTTTTCTTTTCGTGTGCGGCAGGTAATAAGCAGGACGACGGGTTTTGGGTATGAGTGAAGAGACTTTTGGACTTAGAAGACTTTGATAGTTATTCTGAAGTAGAGACCATTAGAAGGAGTTGCTTTTGCAGACTTAGTAATTAGCTTTTGTTTCCCCTTGTATCCTTGTGTATTCAGTATTTCATTTGTAACCTTTGAGAATCTTTGTATTACTATTGAATGTATGTTTTGTTTGATCTGATATGCCATTAATGTGATACTTCTACCCTTGCTGGGTTGGGGTGTTACAAGTAACCTCCACAACTCTTGACTTGTTTCCATATGCTCTACTCTTTCCATCTTGTTGGCTTGGCAATCTGCACTCCCTTGAATAATGACCTTTCTTGTGGCAGTTGAAGCACTCAATCTTGGACTTGTCATACCCTGCAACATCATTACTGTTTATGACAATCTTTTTGCCAGTCTTCTTCAAGAATTTCCTAGCTCTTAAACTGAGAAGAGAGAGCTGCCACTTAATATCCATCTCTTCAATATCATCTTCATCAATCTCTTGAAGATCTGAATGAGTCAACATACTTCCATTGTGCTGAGTAGTCAAGAAAGCACAATAAGTATCATCATTCAAAAGTCCACTAGTACTGCTTGAGGTGCTAGCAGTACCAAGGTTTGCACTAGTAGTACCAACTGCTCCAGCAACTTGCACTTCTTCATCTGGACTTGAGGAACTGGAAGTTGTTACAAAAGCCAAATTCCCTGAGCTTGAGCTTGAGCTTGATCCAGCAGACTTCTTAATATCATGTTCAACAATCTTGAAGTTGCTATAGAGATCCATTAAGCTCATGGAATCTATATCAGGCTTGTTTTTCCATACTACCACATGCATAGCCCATTCAGCTGGTAGACTCCTCAGAAATTTGGAGTTGAGATCTTCCTGAGGCATCTCAATTCCTAGAACAGCCAATTGACTCACCAACTTTTGAAGTCTATTGAACATATGATCCAACGACTCATTGCTTGTTGCTGTAAAGTTCTCAAACTAATGCTTGAGAAGGGTCTTCTGGGTTTTCTTGGTGGCTTCATTCCCACCATATCTTACAATAATAGCTTCAAAAAGAGATTTAGCACACTTGAACTTACTAAAATTCAGCAACTGATCATTGGGAATAGTCATCAGAAGCAAACTTCTAGCCTTAACATCATTCTTGTACCTTGCCTTCTCTTCATTAGTGGTTGGCTTTGTCTGCACTGTACTCTCAGATTTACCATCAACAACAGTTGTTGTTGTTACAGGTGTAAAAGAGTTTCCATCTTCAATGATCTCCCACAGTGCATAGTCTTGCACTTGGAAAAACAGCTCAATACGAAGTCTCCACATGTCGAACTCATTAGGTTTAAGCATAGGAAGCTTAGCAGCAATGTTAGTTGTGGATGGTGTTGTTTCCATGTCCATCTTTGTTCTTCTCGGATCTTCTAAATCAAAGTATCAGCAACCTGTCTCTGATACCACTTGACCGGATCTACACACACTCCTTGTGTTAGATGTGATACTAAGAATTGTATGTAGTCTAGCACGCAGAATTTACTAGCTAGCACTTAGAAGACTTTATGTGTTTTGTATGATTTGAATGAAACAACGAATGAACACAGAATGATAACCTTCAACGATTCAATATTATTAGAATAATAATACGAGTGATCTCCTATCACTAGGGTTTACAACCTTGAATCTCTATAATACGTATGAACTCTTATCGTTTTTGTATATCTAAACCTTAACCTAGGCAATCCTTTTATAGACCAAGGATTCCTTTACAAGATAACTATCATTCTAATCTCATACGATATACACAATATATTTTCCATAATTATCTAATACATAAATCATAAACATAAACCGTACTAACTTCTTCACTCAGCAGTCCTAACTGCTCATGTCTTCAAAACTCCTCAGCAGTCTTAACTTCTATCTTCAACAGTCCTAACTGTTACCTTCAACAGTCTTAACTGCTAAAGCTTAATTTCCTAACAAAAACCCAATAACTAATAAATAATTTAGTTAGTCTATTATTGTATCGTGATTGGATTAACAACACGAATACGTGTGTTAAACTTTAAATTGTCGGGAGATATTGTTTTGAGAAAATTGATTTCATTAAAGTCACGATGACTTGGGAACGTTGTATAAACGGACGCATCATGCCAAAATTTATAAAACTTTCTAGACTTATACTTTGATTTCAAAAGCCTTTTATTTGTATAAAACCCAACAATGATCGAAACTCATAGTGTTATTAACTTGTAAACTTTTTACTAATTGATATTCTAATTTAAGTTTTCTTATAAAACTTAAATTACTTTTCCAAACTTAATTGACATTTCCAAACTATTTGGGGTTAGGGGTAAATACCGAAATGTACAAATTGACTTATCTTAATGATGTATTTCCTTGTCTTCGTATTTTTGCCTCCTCCTTACCAATCCTTTCTCGACTCAAGTTTCCGTCAGTACTTTTCTCGACTATATCGTTATCTATTCCTCTTTGACGTGTGTATACTTGAGTCCTCGTCAGTATTTCTTGACTGTTCTTTTATTACTTCCTTTATAATATATTGGGATATATATTATATTTTGGCGTGAGTTACATTTTGAGTCTATGTTTTCTTACCACCACACGAAACGTTGATACTAAACTTTTACAAACTTTGATACGAGTAATCCACGAAAACTAAGACGCTTGTCTTTTGAAACTCTTTTACTTTACGAGACGTATTCTAAGATAACCATATACGTATTAGGTTGTGCCGATTCGGTACCGTTGTGCCTGTACTCTTGATACCGTTCTGTTTTGCTCTTGATGCCAGTTGTGACCGTTGTGATATTTTGCGTTGCTGCATACTGAGGTGAGTTCATGGCCCCTACCTTTACTTGTTTTATAAATGTTTTGGGGGAGAATACATGCTCGTTTTTAATTAAACTCAATGCTTGTTTATACTTAAACTCATTACTTGTTCTTACTTGAAAACATGATTTATTTACTTATTGCACACTGGTTTAACTTATTCTGAACACAAGTGTTTAAATAATATATGTAAGTTTATAGCCTCACTTTACTTATACTTGTTTTACAACTATGGGGGGAGAAACATGCAAAACATTTTCTGGACCACATTAATGTTTATTCTCTCAAAACTATTGCGTAGTTAGCCTAAGCCCCTGAACCCACTGTTATGCCCACCTTCATGAACCGTTAATTCCCGATGAGAAGCGCAATTGATATAAATAGATCTATTGGGGTGACTCCCCCGTTCGATTGGCCAGACGGATCAATGCGAGCGTATATCAAGTCGGACTACGAGTGTATTGGGTTAAACACTCGCCATGGGCCCTTGATTATTATTTATGTGCTATATTGTAGTGCACTGAACTGTCGAGCTTCGGTTGCATGAACTTATTGCTAGCGTAATAGACTATTTTTTTTTTTGTGTGACATTATATTCGTTGTAATGATCACACACTCTGCTTATGGTCCACATCTCTAATTTTACTTTAAGATAAACTTTATTTTCATGACATTGTGAGCGACACAATGGTCACAAAACTTTTATTGAACTCACATTATTTTTACTGCTTTATCATAAACCTATGAACTCACCAACCTCGTGTTGACACTTTTAGCATGTATTTTCAGGTTTAAGGCGATAGCCTAGTTGTGGAGGCTTTTGGCATGGCATGGCATGGTCATAGAAGACTCTGATGTATTTGGGACCGCATTATTTCTTTTATGGACTTATATTTCTGCACTATTTTTGAAATGAAATAAACATAATACTTTTGAATATGAAATTTCTTTTAAACAGTTGAGGTAAAATCGTTCTTTGTACTTTGTGTTGTGGTACCAAATTAGTAGCACCCAAACATGTATGCTTCCACTAAACCAGATTTTGGGGGTGTTACAGATTGGTATCAGAGCCATGGTTATAGAGAACTGGGTATTTTTAAAACCTTTTACAAAAACTTGAGCCTATGACCGCCACATGCCTGCCTGCCTGCTAACCCTGCTGCCTTACTTATGATAAAACATTTTCTTTTAAAGTAAGGGATATATTACTGGTGTAACTGAGCTGAGTATTTCAAAAGTTATTGAACCTCGGTGGAATATAGATTGATCATCTATATTCGACCAGGGACAGTGGGACATAGATTGATCACCTATGTCCGACTCAGAGGTAAATTTTGCGATACTGAGAGTAGTTATACTAGAATTATGTCCATATTGATTTTCTACTTGATTTCTGAAAGTTTCAGAATTTCTGTGTGTGTACATAATCATTGCATAACATGAACATTCACATCTACACACAACACACTGGCATCACAACACTTTTTCTCTCAACTAGAATACTCCTTTATCACAATCGGGTTATGTTACAGTCGCCTCCACCTCAAACCCTAAACTCAACCGATGTTGTACCTTCCGCGTTAAGTACTAAGTACACTACTTAGACAGCCAACTGGTTGCTAGTAGCAATCAACATCCTCCTTCTGAGTCGTACTCTGAACTTGCTAAACTTCCCATTCGGCAGAGATTCTATGCCCGACAGAAACAGACACCAGATCCTTCACTCGTCTCTCGAGAATATCAGTTATTTTTGCTACCCACTCATAAGATAATAAACCATGTCGCTAATACAATACAAACTATTTTCGATTATTCTACAGACCATATTGCGGTCACCCTACAAATGTTTTACTGCTACTTCATGAAATCAAAATTTTGACCTTACTACTATTTTATAAATAATAAATTATTTTCCTGATATCTTATGAACTGTTTTACAAATCATTTCACAAGTTATTTTATAAACCAATTTACTGTCTTGCTACTATATCACAAACTAAACTGCATTTTGCTAATAATAAATTGTTTTCCTATTACCCTATAAACTGTTTTACAAATCGTTTTATAAAATATTCTGAACCCACCTTGAAAACTATTTACTCCATTGAAAATTAGTTTATACAGCCTTTTGGTACTGCCAAAGTAAGCTGAATACTTAGGGTTATGAACTTCGCCTGATATTAAACATGGAATCCTACTCAGCCTTAACAAATAGACTTCGCCCTTAGGCACCTAAAATTTGTGTAGACATACATACCTGATAGCACTCTTTTCCGTGACGTCTTCACTTTTAAGGACTTCTTTTGAAACTGCGGTTATAACAATCGTAAAACTCGTAGTGATATCCTTCTGAAACACTCATTTTGATGCGTTAAATTCTTCTGCTCAAACTTTATCAAACTTTTGTTAAGGAATGTCAGACGTCAATTTTTGTGAAAATTATCTTATCCACACCATGATTAAGAACCCGTTTTACAAAATTTTAAATCTTCTGAAACCGTGTCACCCTACGTATCTATTAATCCCTAAGAAAGAAATGTGTAATACTTGAAAAGTTATTTTGGTCAAATTCGTATAAAGTTTTCGAGTAAGATTTTTTTTTATCCAATCCTATGAGAAGGAAAAACACACAACTCCGGATCAAACCTTGAAAACCAGTCATCATGCCATTTTACCACTCTAAATCAGAACATGTTGAAACTTCGTGCCACTAGGGAATAGACCATAGCTGGGAGTAGGACCGAGAAAATTTGAGGTGCCCACACTAACAAGGTTGTGAAATATCGTGAAGCTATGACTAGAACTGTCATCCTATTAAACTTACTTCAGGAATCATTGTAACTCACCAAATCACAAAAAGGGGAAAACCAATGGCAGAAAACCTAGGTACCCTCCCACAAACAAAGAGAAACCCTAAAACAGCCTAGTGATACCCGAATCTGTTACGAGTACCATCGCCCCTTCTCAGACACTACACTATCGGATAACTTGAACTGAATCGCGGGACACGATTCCTATTAAGGAGGGTAGACTGTAACCACCCGTTATTTTCCAAACTGATTTTTAATAATAAATTATATTTATTATTTCTTAAGTTTCACTTTTGGACTTTTCCGAATTTATTTGAATCGAATACGAGAAGTTATCTCGCGAAACGTGAAAAACCGACACACAACGCTTACCGGCACAACCATAACTCGACAAAACATTTCAAGATGATTTTTATACTATTTATTTGAAACCAGTCGTGTGAATACTCGTTTTTATTGGAAAACTCATTTTGAACGCAATGGCGTTACTCTCGTGTCTTGAATCTACCATTTGATGGTCTAAATGTGTTCCGAAACTCATTTTAAGAAAGGTAACAAAAATTACATGATAGGTCCCTACAGTAATTTTACACCGCTGCCCCTGTTCCTTGTAATTTTCATTTCTAGTCCCTAGGGTTTTTCCTTGACACTATAAAAGCTTTCATAACCCTAAGCTCTCACACACACACTTATGAACTTCATGTGCCGCTATTCATTTTCTGGCCAGATTCCGGCCGCCGCCACCATCCTTATCACTTCCAGCCTCCTTACCATGCCACCATTATTATTCTTGAAGATAGATCGGGTTCAAAACGTAAAGGTTGGAGTTAGTTTGAAGCATTTTCGTTCGTGTATTTGGGTAAGGTTGGTGCTCGAGTATTAGCTCGTGGTTGCACCTCCTCACCTCGTCTCTTTTATCTCGTTCGTTGGTATGTCGACTCACCCATCTAGTTTATTCATTTTCTTTAATCTAAAAACCAATTAATGAAAATCGATCTATTAATTTCGTGGATATAAACAAGATTAAAAATGTTTTTGTCATTTGTTTCGTGTGGTTATAATCTGTGAAAGAGGTGTTTGTTTGAATCGTTATAAGTCCGAATCGGGTCAAGAATCATTTTGGGTCACTGATCTGTTTGGAATCACTTATTCTAAATGTGTTAGGCTCGTATAGCTCATTGTGGACGTGTTATGTTTGTCATTATAAACTGAGTCAACTCAGCCGAGTTGAGTTGACCTCATTGAGTCTTTGGCTACTCATTGTTATTGTTGTCATTATGGTGCATAAACCTGTATAGCATGAGTTGCTTGATTGTATTTCGGTTTAACGAGACAACCACAAGGGTGGTTGTGCTCGTGTGGAGCTCGTTTGGTCTTGGTTGGGAAAGGGAACCCGCATAGGGTGCTGTTTTGATTCTAATCGCAAAAGGGTCAGAGAATTGGTTTGGTTTTGCGTATAAAATTGATTTTTATCTCGGTTTAGTATTGGACTTGCGAATGTAATTATTTTAGCTTATTTGAATGTGGCTTATTTTGCTTTGGGTGTGTTTGTTCATTTCATCCTCGGAACAACGACGACACCAAGAGGTGTTGTTCGTTTGGCTTGCATTTGGTTGTTGAGTTTGATTATGGGCCGAAGCCCATATGTGTCATAAGGGGTGTGCTCGTTTGAGCTACTCATGGTTACCACTTCTACTTTCACCTCGCAAACTCCAGCCTTGATTTACTCATCTATTTTCATACGTCATATGTAATTGTGCATGTAACTAAAATATTTTCAAGTTCAGTAAACTTTTTAACAATCTGAGAACTGTATCTGTGCTTTCATGATCCAACATTCAACGACTTTAAACACTAAATATTATACGGAGTACCACAGAACAATTCATTTTGAAAATTTGCACACTGGTGTTAGTTGATTTCATTGTGAACCCATATCACTTTTATGATTTTACACTGTTCTCACATTGCTAAAGGCGAAAAAAAAAGAAAAAAAGAAAAAAAGAGAAGTCTACGGGCAAATGGGTATGTTATGATATAGAGTTAAACAAATACTATAAAAAATACAAGAGATGATCTAATATACAATATTTTGACATAACAACATGATGTCATCTATATTTATATTTCCTATGTCGACTGATGCGTGGTTTTGCGACCTTACAACAGGTTTTACCTCTCGAGGGATCTCGAGAGGCTTGCAATCCCCACCAGGCAGTGTACCTGACCGATGTAGTATAGTGAAGTGGCAAGTACCGGGGGATTGATCGTTCTCTAGGGGAATAGTGTCATTAGGATTGAAAAACTACTCTAATAGGTCTAAGGGTGAGGGAAGATTCTTTTTGTATTTTTATATTTTTATGAAAGCAAGTAAAATCTCGGTTTTGAAGGAGTGGGCGGAATTAGTTGCTAGTCAACTAACCCAAATAACTACAAATGCAAATAAAATAAATAACTGAAAATGAAAAGGTTGTGAAACTTATATGGAGAGAAATGTGTTTACTTAGATTTCCTTACTCCCTAACTATCTTTTACCGGTTGATTAGTGTGTATTAATTGCGTGGATGACGGGTGTATTCCTTAATACCAATCGTGGGGTGGCGTACGTACTTCCCCAAATCTACAAGCTCCTACTTCACTCCTATGTCGAGCCGGCTAAGAAGCTCCTAACATGGGATCACTAGAATTCGCTCATGCATTAAATACAACCATAAAAACCTTAGTACGCATTGGTTCATGTTTCTTAAGACGTTCAAGCAAGTTACCGTATAGGAAGTTAGCCAGTTTTCTTAAGCCTAACATCGATAAACAATCATCCAATACAATTAATAACACACTAATAACCAATAATCAATAGTTAGGTTTCATTAGATCTAAGCAAACACAAGATAAATCTAGCCTAGCATGTTAATTAAAAGACAAGAACAAGATATAATCAAACAACACATAGACATATTGAATGATTAAATGATTACTTATCTTCAATTAAACATGGGAGATCCAAGGGTATAAAACCCTTAAAAAATGGCAGAAATTCGTCTTAGGGGTTTCTCCTCACAAAGTTGCACACTAAGAATAAAAATTGCAAAACTATATATAGAGTTTAGTGGCTGACGGCGTCACGTTGTAGATCTTGACGCCGTCACCTCGCCGTGGCTAGGGTTCCCGGATGGTCTTCCTGACGCCGTCCCTCTTTAATCCTCCAAAATCCTCCCTGGCTTATCAAGGCTTGACGCCGTCTCTCTTTAACTTAAACCGTGATGGCCTTGATCACCTTAAAGGGTGACGCCGTCAGACTTTCCATTGCAAAACTCTCTGGCGCGTCACGTGTATTTTTCATATCCACCTCTTTTGCCAAGCCATGACGCCGTCTGGAACAATCCTTGACGCCGTCAAGTGTACTTTTCCAGCAACTTTGGAGACTTTGTCGTTTTCTTCACTTTTATGCTCCAAAAACGTCCAAAATGCTTCCTTTTCCAGATTTCTTCTCCAAAGTACCTAAAATGACAAAAGGAACGATTTAGGGCAATATTTGATCAAATAAATACGATTTAGGGCTTAAATGACCCCGTAAAAGCGGTACACTTTTCGCTTCATCAAATACCCTTACACTTGAGATTTGCTTGTCCTCAAGCAAATGCGCTTTTATTCTAATCAAAATACAAGTTAGGGGTCATTTAACGCTAACATAAAAGTAATTACAACAAATAGTCGTTCCACTTTAATCATAATAAGCACGGAGATTACACACTAGCACCTCACAAGTAGTGTTTAGATACTCACATCTCTCAGGTGTCATAAAAGTATATCTCATAAATGAAAACGGATAATATCTCTCACTACCTGTCATAGCAAATAGATTACCATAGGCTTGGGAAAGGATCGAAAACCTTCTCCACTAGGCGTAAGCACCTAAGATAAACTATCAAAGAGGGCTTTTACATGGGTTATAACGTGAGGTGTAGGGATATGATAAACACGGATTTGTTGGATAAAGGATATTTTACTAGTGGCGAGTTAAAGATCTTGATTAATTACATGTACAATATGGCGTTGCTAAGCCAAGACTAGACTCGACTTAAGCTAAAAACAAAATAACAAAAACATAAAATAAACATAAAATGAAACGGGATGGTAGTCCGTATGTTTTTTCTACTTTTCTTTTTCTCATTTTTTTGTATTTTTCTTTATTTTTTCGATTTTTTTTTCCCCCCATACACTCTTGCCCTACCATCCAAAATAATACATCATAGGGGCGTTGCATTCCCCTTACACTTGAACTTTTACATAACTTTACAATTACTATTCTATCGACTCAAATTAAGATAATTGAAACACTTGGAGTACTTTTAAAATATTTAGCACATATGGGGGTAATAATGTTGTTCTTCCCCATTACTTCATTACACTAGTACTTTACCCATGAGTCCCAATCGTCCCAAAACAATATGTACAAGGATATGACTCGACTTAGCAACCATGTAATCAATTAGATAATTAACTTGGGGTTTAAACAAATGTTGTAACAATAATGCACTAAAAATGAGTGCATACAAGGTAGGCTAAGGCGATTTGGGTGTACATTTAAGTGGGGTGTAAATAAATTCTTACTTTAAGTAAAATGCTTAAAGTTAGAAACGAAAAGATAGGCTCTGAGGGGTGTACTAGGGGTATCGTGTACTAAAAATGAGTACAACGCAAAGGGTGTGGGAGAATTACTTGACCAATGTAGCCAATGTAATTATAACAAAAACACAGGTGTAAAACAATGGGTTAATCCTAATGCCTCTTATCATGTAGTAAATCTAACTACACGAATGTAGTCTCACTTGTGGCCTCGGAATGGTCCTAACGCAAGTTCTAGAATCTAAGTACTACCGGTACACACATCATAGCATAAATGCTTTTCCTACCAATTCTAGGGGCGAACCTCACATATTTGGGGGTGGAAAATTTTTTAGTGGTACGGTTTTTGTGCTAGTCATATAACTCCTATCCGTGAGACGCTCATTAAGATCAAAGTTTCACTCCTAAATGTTGTAAAAAAATTTAAATTTGGCACTAAAATTGCCTTAACAGGTATTTATCTCAGTTTTATTACACATCTACCATTAAACAAACAAAAATCAAGCGTAATAGCATTCTCTAAAGTATCGTACTTTACCCCCCCCCCCCCTTACACTTAAGATGAACATTGTCCCCAATGTTCAAATAACAAGATGTAAAAGTAAATAAGGTAAACGAATGAAATCAAATACTCCCCTGATTCGTTCGGTGGATAAAGAGGTAACATGGTTAGATCTTCTTCCAAGAGAAAGTAGAAGCTCCAAGACTAAAGCATCGCCAAAAGCTTGATTCCACATACATCTCCTTGTCCAAAATAACCTGTTAATCCTGAGAAAACAAACACGAAAACCTGCATAACATCGGCGGGATCAATCTATATAAGGATATAATGCTTGTGGAATGATAATTTTGTAGATTCCTGGAGTTTATAAGTTATAGATTTAATAAAAACATTTTATGAAAACAAAACTATCAAAAATTTCAGAAAATTAAAACCTGACGCCGTCAGGTTGTAAGTCCTGACGCCGTCAGAAATGATCTGACAGAATTCTCATGTTAAGTTTTCGAAAAATTTCTGGAAAAACCTATACCTTACTTCCTGGAAATCCTGCAAAACATCATTATGACTCGATACAAGCATTTGACTCAAACAAATACTAATATGTATGTTAATTTATTATTGTTATGATTCATGTTCATTTGTTCTAATCAACTGATTTGGATTTCTCTTACACTTAATTTTTGCAAAATACCTTTATATGTAGTTAAGACGAAGTTAAAAACAAGATAAAGCATTTTCACAATTTAGTTTTGAACATGAATCAATAATAATAAAAATTAAACATACATACGGAAACAAATAAAATCAATCAAACAAATAAATAAACACACAAAGCAAATAAAGCTTGGGTTGCCTCCCAAGAAGCGCTTTTCTTTATTAACGAGTCTTGTAGCTAGACTCAAAGTCCTTCTACCCTATGTAAGTGAGCTCGTCATCGAGGACGTCTTTAGGGTTAAGCTTGGATTGAAGTTTCCTATTGGTCCGCTTAGTACAATATATCTTTTCAAACTTCTCTCCATCCGGGTCATACAATGTCATCTTAATATGCCATGACCCATCTCCATCTTTGGGTGGTTTGTCCCATTCCCACTTATGATCATCGTCCTCACAAGTCCACTTATTCATCCCTAGGTTAATTGGCAAAACTCCTAGGAAATCAATCATCTTCCTAAAAACTAGAGGGTCTTCAAATGGATCCAATTCGGTGTCCCTAGCCAAGAGTTGTTCTACCGTATGTGTTCGGCTCACAAAGTCCTCTTCTAGGTAAAATGGGCGTTGGGGTCCTATGAAGTCTCTATCGATCCAAGGTCCATATCTAGATGGTCTCCTATTTAATTCTAACCAATGGGGTGTTGGTTCATCACTAGTATCATAAGCATGTTTCTTCACATCATAGACTGACCAAGTATCACCTTCTCCTACCGCTATCTTAGATTCCTTACAATCAATCATAGCACTAGCGGTCGCCAAAAATCCTCTACCTATCAACAAGGGGCATGTAGGGTCGCTAACCATATCAAGGACGTGGAAATTGGCTAAAATGGTTAGTTTTCCTATGTGTACTAACACGTCCTTGACTACTCCAACCGGGTAAGCAACACTCCCATCCGCTAAGCCTATTATCACCTCGGTTTCTTCAAGTTTTCCTAGTTTTAGAGAGGTGTAGAGAGGTAACGGAAGTAGGTTAAGGCTTGATCCAAGATCGGCTAATGTGTCATAAGCCTCCGAATTACCGATCTTGCAAGGTAGAACAAATAAGCCCGGATCATCTAACTTCTTAGGTAGCTTGTTTTGACAAAGGCGGTCCCTTTTTCGCCTAACTTGAGCTTCTTCTCATCCAACACATCAATAACCGGACTTTCAAGGTGGAGCTCCTTGAATTCATTGTCAAGGTTTTGAGTGGGAGGTGTTTCAACTATGTTGTTGACCAATTTGGATATCATAACTTCTTGGTCATTTTGAACGACTTGGGTTTGTTTGAAACACGAGCTCATGGAATTGATCGAATAATATTGTGGACAAGAACTAGGAGACAAAACCGATGAAATGGCGTTGACGTTTAGTTTTGGGTTTTTTGACTGTGTTGCTAGGGAGTGCTCCCATTTCTCGGTCATTGAGGGCTTTCAACAAAGTGTCAATCTTATTGGTCATCTCGCTTTGTTTTTGTTTGAAATTGGCTTCAAACTTGGCCAAACGAGCTTCTTGAGATGCCATAAATTGGGACATCAATCCTTCAAAGTTATTGGTACTACCATTGCTGGAAGGATTGTTGTTGAAAGTACGGTTCGAGTTGGAACCGCTTGATTGGAAACGATTAGGTGGGTTGGAAGAATTGGTTTGTTGTGTGTTTTGGTTTTGTTTCCACCTAAGGTTTGGGTGATTTTTCAATGAGGGGTTGTATGAATCACCGTAGGGGTTTGGCTCGGGTTTGAAAGTGTACCACTTGTCTCCCGCTCTGTCGGTACGCGAGGATGCGTAGTCCGCAAAAGCTTGTTCGGGGAGTTCCATGCAATCACGAGTGTCGTGGGGACCACTACATAATTCACACGAAGAAGTGATTTTGTTCACTTGGCTTGAAGGTTTAGGAGCCTCGTAGGATTTCATAAGAAACTTGACTTGGTCTTCAAGTTCTATGATCCTACGGTCGGAAGTGCTTGAATTGTTCGAAGGCAAAGATATTGCCTTGACCGTTTTATTCAAATCACGGGGATCACTCCAACTTTCGTTGTCATAAAGAGCAAGATCTTCTAGGAGAGCCCATGATTGTTCCGCACTTAGATCACGTAGCTTACCACTGGCCGATTGGTCAATGGTTTGCCTCGTGGAGAGATTGATATGGTCATAGAAGATTTGGACTTGGAGCCAAAGTTCTATGCCATGGTGAGGGACTTTTTGGAGTAAGTCCTTGAATCGAGTCCATGCCTCGTAGAAGGTTTCGCCTTGACGTTGTTGGAACATCAAGATATCATTCCTTAGCTTGGTAGTTCTTCCTGGTGGGAAAAACTGAGCGAGGAAACGAGTGGTGAGATCATCCCAAGAGGTGATGGATCCTGCGGGTAGACGCTCTAGCCATTGACTAGCTTGGTCCCGCAGAGAGAATTGAAAGAGATGCAGTCGGGTCGTCTCTCGAGTGGCAACATCAAGGTCTATAGAATCAACGATTTTGAGAAAGTCCTTGAGATGTTGATTAGGATCTTCGGAACGAAGTCCATGGAATGCGCATCCGCTTTGCACCAACCGGATGGTGTCGGATCGCAAGGGAGTGACATGGGCTCCTTGAGTGAGCTCAATGGTGTTTCGATAGCCATGGTGGCTAGGACGGGAGTAGTCTCCTAAGGTATGGGCTCTAGGAGGTGGGTGTTGTTGTGGTGGTGGGTTGTTGGGATCAAGGATATTACCACCTTCCATGATGTCGGATGGTAATGGTTACGAACAAAGAAACGAAGAAAATAGATAGACTAAAGAAAATCTAGAAAAATAAAATAAAAATCTCACTAGAAAGGAATCTAGTGAGTAGACCTAATAAAATAAAAATTCAACCTAAACAATAACTATTCCCCGGCAGCGGCGCCAAAAACTTGATGCGTGGTTTTGCGACCTTACAACAGGTTTTACCTCTCGAGGGATCTCGAGAGGCTTGCAATCCCCACCAGGCAGTGTACCTGACCGATGTAGTATAGTGAAGTGGCAAGTACCGGGGGATTGATCGTTCTCTAGGGGAATAGTGTCGTTAGGATTGAAAAACTACTCTAATAGGTCTAAGGGTGAGGGAAGATTCTTTTTGTATTTTTATATTTTTATGAAAGCAAGTAAAATCTCGGTTTTGAAGGAGTGGGCGGAATTAGTTGCTAGTCAACTAACCCAAATAACTACAAATGCAAATAAAATAAATAACTGAAAATGAAAAGGTTGTGAAACTTATATGGAGAGAAATGTGTTTACTTAGATTTCCTTACTCCCTAACTATCTTTTACCGGTTGATTAGTGTGTATTAATTGCGTGGATGACGGGTGTATTCCTTAATACCAATCGTGGGGTGGCGTACGTACTTCCCCAAATCTACAAGCTCCTACTTCACTCCTATGTCGAGCCGGCTAAGAAGCTCCTAACATGGGATCACTAGAATTCGCTCATGCATTAAATACAACCATAAAAACCTTAGTACGCATTGGTTCATGTTTCTTAAGACGTTCAAGCAAGTTACCGTATAGGAAGTTAGCCAGTTTTCTTAAGCCTAACATCGATAAACAATCATCCAATACAATTAATAACACACTAATAACCAATAATCAATAGTTAGGTTTCATTAGATCTAAGCAAACACAAGATAAATCTAGCCTAGCATGTTAATTAAAAGACAAGAACAAGATATAATCAAACAACACATAGACATATTGAATGATTAAATGATTACTTATCTTCAATTAAACATGGGAGATCCAAGGGTATAAAACCCTTAAAAAATGGCAGAAATTCGTCTTAGAGTTTTCTCCTCACAAAGTTGCACACTAAGAATAAAAATTGCAAAACTATATATAGAGTTTAGTGGCTGACGGCGTCACGTTGTAGATCTTGACGCCGTCACCTCGCCGTGGCTAGGGTTCCCGGATGGTCTTCCTGACGCCGTCCCTCTTTAATCCTCCAAAATCCTCCCTGGCTTATCAAGGCTTGACGCCGTCTCTCTTTAGCTTAAACCGTGATGGCCTTGATCACCTTAAAGGGTGACGCCGTCAGACTTTCCATTGCAAAACTCTCTGGCGCGTCACGTGTATTTTTCATATCCACCTCTTTTGCCAAGCCATGACGCCGTCTGGAACAATCCCTGACGCCGTCAAATGTACTTTTCCAGCAACTTTGGAGACTTTGTCGTTTTCTTCACTTTTATGCTCCAAAAACGTCCAAAATGCTTCCTTTTCCAGATTTCTTCTCCAAAGTACCTAAAATGACAAAAGGAACGATTTAGGGCAATATTTGATCAAATAAATACGATTTAGGGCTTAAATAACCCCGTAAAAGCGGTACACTTTTCGCTTCATCATCGACCACAACATCTCGAGGGTGTTTTGATTCTCTCGGGTAACAACAAGAATAACAAAGGAGTGTTTGTAATTGTGTGTGAGGTGTGTCAATCTGGGTGCGTTTGTTTTGTTGAAATGGACTCAAAGCCCATAAAATAAATATAGGGTGTGTTTGGTTTATTGATTTAAAATATTATGTCTAGTTATATTTAATTCGTTTATTATTTAAACTATGTCGGTTTCGGGATACTTGATTAACACTTTTGTTACTTTTGATATGTGTACTCATTTGGGAGTTTCGGATACATTCTTGGACGAATATTAGACTCATGACGAATTTAATATATTAGACTCGTAACGGAACTAAATATACAATTAACACTTATTGAACTAATAACGAGTTGTAAAACCCAATAACTAATAAATAATTTAGTTAGTCTATTATTGTATCGTGATTGGATTAACAACACGAATACGTGTGTTAAACTTTAAATTGTCGGGAGATATTGTTTTGAGAAAATTGATTTCATTAAAGTCACGATGACTTGGGAACGTTGTATTAATGGACGCATCATGCTGAAATTTCTAAAACTTTCTAGACTTATACTTTGATTTCAAAAGCCTTTTATTTGTATAAAACCCAACAATGATCGAAACTCATAGTGTTATTAACTTGTAAACTTTTTACTAATTGATATTCTAATTTAAGTTTTCTTATAAAACTTAAATTACTTTTCCAAACTTAATTGACATTTTCAAACTATTTGGGGTTATGGGGTAAATACCGAAACGTACAAATTGACTTATCTTAATGACGTATTTCCTTGTCGTCGTATTTTTGACTCCTCCTTACCAATCCTTTCTCGACTCAAGTTTCCGTCAGTACTTTTCTCGACTATGTCGTTATCTATTCCTCTTTGACGTGTGTATACTTGAGTCCTCGTCAGTATTTCTTGACTGTTCTTTTATTACTTCCTTTATAATATATTGGGATATATATTATACTTTGGCGTGAGTTACATTTTGAGTCTATGTTTTCTTACCACCACACGAAACGTTGATACTAAACTTTTACAAACTTTGATACGAGTAATCCACGAAAACTAAGACGCTTGTCTTTTGAAACTCTTTTACTTTACGAGACGTATTCTAAGATAACCATATACGTATTAGGTTGTGCCGATCCGGTACCGTTGTGTTTTGCTCATGGCCCCTACCTTTACTTATTTTATAAATGTTTTGGGGGAGAATACATGCTCGTTTTTAATTAAACTCAATGCTTGTTTATACTTAAACTCATTACTTGTTCTTACTTGAAAACATGATTTATTTACTTATTGCACACTGGTTTACCTTATTCTGAACACAAGTGTTTAAATATTATATGTGAGTTTATAGCCCCACTTTACTTATACTTGTTTTACAACTATGGGGTGAGAAACATGCAAAACATTTTCTGGACCACATTAATGTTTATTCTCTCAAAACTATTGCGTAGTTAGCCTAAGCCCCTGAACCCACTGTTATGCCCACCTTCATGAACCGTTAATTCCCGCTGGGAAGCGCGATTGATATAAATAGATCTATTGGGGTGACTCCCCCGTTCGATTGGCCAGACGGGTCAATGCGAGCGTATACCAAGTCGGACTACGAGTGTATTGGGTTAAACACTCGCCATGGGCCCTTGATTATTATTTATGTGCTATATTGTAGCGCACTGAACTGTCGAGCTTCGGTTGCATGAACTTAGTGCTAGCGTAATAGACTATTTTTATTTTTGTGTGACATTATATTCGTTGTAATGATCACACACTCTGCTTATGGTCCACATCTCTAATTTTACTTTAAGATAAACTTTATTTTCATGACATTGTGAGCGGCACAATGGTCACAAAACTTTTATTGAACTCACATTATTTTTATTGCTTTATCATAAACCTATGAACTCACCAACCTCGTGTTGACACTTTTAGCATGTATTTTCAGGTTTAAGGCGATAGCCTAGTTGTGGAGGCTTTTGGCATGGCATGACATGGTAATAGAAGACTCTGATGTATTTGGGACCGTATTATTTCTTTTATGGGCTTATATTTCCGCACTATTTTTGGAATGTTGTAAACAAAATACTTTTGAATATGAAATTTCTTTTAAACGGTTCAGGTAAAACCGTTCTTTGTACTTTGTGTTGTGATACCAAATTAGTAGCACCCAAACATGTATGCTTCCGCTAAACCAGATTTTGAGGGTGTTACAACATAGGACTAATAAATCATCTGCAAAGCAAAGATGGGTAATTTTAAGTTGTTTGCACCCCCAGTGATACTTGAAACCCTGATCTTCATTAACTTGCTTGTTCATGAATTGGGTGAGGATTTCCATGACCAAAGTAAAGATATAGGGAGACATAGGATCACCTTGGCTAAGCCCCCTACCACCCTTAAAGTAACCATGTCTTTCACCATTAACACAAATAGTAAAAGCAGCTGATCTTACACATGTCATTGTCCGCTTAGTCATTTGCTGAGGAAAATCAAATAGGTTCAGGATCATTTCAAGAAAATTCCAATTGACAGTATCATATGCCTTCTGTATGTCAATCTTTATGGCCAACCTTTTAGCACCATTCTTCCAATTATAGCCTTTAAGAAGTTCCTGAGTAAGTAGAATGTTGTCAGTAATCTGCCTTCCAGGGACAAAAGCACTTTAACTTGGGCTTATGATTTTACACAGGGCACTCTTGATTCTATTAGTAAGGATATTGCTAATCATCTTGTAAATGATATTGCAACATGCAATTGGTATGTAGTCTGAGACTTTCATAGGAGTAGAGACTTTAGGAACCAAGGTGGTTAATGTTGCATTTATTTCCCCCAAAAGTTTTCCTTTAGAGAAGAACTCCTTCACAGCTCCACAAACATCTTCACCCACAATATCCCATGCTTTTTTAAAGAATTTAGCTGTGTAACCATCTGGGCCTGGAGCTTTGTTATCACTGATGTCAAATAGAGCTTCTTTAATCTCTTTATCACTAACAGGAACCACCATCATTCTTGCATCATCTTCACTAACTTTATTGAGTAAGTTGATACTATTAGGATCCATGTCTAAAATAGGAGCTTCCTTGCCAAGAAACTCTTTGAAGTGGTTAACAAATTGCTCAGCAACCAAGTTACCTTCCACTCTATCCCCATGCTCATTACACACAGCCTCAATTCTACTTCTGTGTATCTTGCCTTTAACCACAGCATGGAAAAATTTACTGTTTTTGTCCCCATCACTTAGCCATTCAATCTTAGCTTGCTGATATAAGAGCTTTTCCTCATCATGTACTGCATTATTATATTCTTTTAAAGCAGCAGCTTCTACTTCTTTAAGGTTAGAATTATGAGGGTCATTATCCACAGCAATCTGAGCAGCCTTCAACTTATCTCTCCATTTGACCACATTCTCATGAACATTACCATTTTTCCAGTTGAGCTGCTTCATGTGGTATTTCAAGGCTTTCAGCTTTTTAACAAGTCTATACATTTTGCACCCCTCAATGTTGATATTCCATTCCTTCATCATAACTTCTTTGAATTCAGGCTTATCTGCAATAAGATTGGTGAATCTAAAAGCTTTCTTCTTCTTTTGTAGAACTTTTGGAATGATCAAAACTGCTGGACAGTGGTCTAAAGTCAAGTGAGGAAGAAAGACAGCATGAGAGTTAGTAAATTTCCCCATGAAGCTAAGGTTTCCCATAACTCTGTCAATCTTTTTGAGAATGCCATTACTAGGATTTAATCTACTCTGTATCCATGTAAAGTGAGTACCAGAGCAATTCAAATCCTCAATCTCAATTTGGTCTAAGCATTCTTGAAACTCACACATGTCCACAGATTTGCATGAACCACCTTCAGAGTGGTCATTTGTGTGTAGACTAACATTCCAGTCTCCCAACAAGATCCATGATCTATCATTAACAATACCCTTGTATCTATTCAACACCTTCCATAGTTCTTTTCTTTCTCTACCTGTATTAGCAGCATAAACAAAACAACAAAAGAATAGTTCATTGCTACTTACAGTTTCAATTTGGCAGAATATTGTTTGACTACAAAAGTGGAGAGGCATGATTGAGACATCTTCAGGATTCCAACCAATTATAATTCTGCATCCCCTCTTGCTTTCCTGAATATTGCTGATACAATTCCACCTTCCAAATACAAAGTCACTAATTCTGACAATCTGCTTAGGCTTGATATGAGTATCCAATGTAGCACAAATACTAAGCTTATGCTTAACAATAAACTTTTTGACCTCTGTTAGGAATATGAATATTCAGCTGAAGACTCGGTCACCCCGAGTACTTATTAGATCATCATAGCTCATAGGATTATCAGTAATATTATTAGTAGTTTAGTTATTAATTAGTATTGTGGAGTGGGTCGGGTCTTTACCCTCTGTCAGCTCGCTCCACAGTCCACTAGGGACATATTATGTAACACTATAAATACTCCCTTCCCACCCATGGGAAGGGTTGGACCTTTCAAGCTAATCTAATCTCATATTGTTTCTCTCTCTACAAAGGCTCCCAAACTCTCCTACCTCTCTCTAGAATTTCTTCTATTCGATCCAAACTAAGCCTCATACAAGAGTTTCTTGCATTGTGAATACCCTACAATTGGTATCAAGAGCCATGGTTAGGTCCATGAGAGTTGGTATTCACGGATTTGTGTAGTTTGTGAGGTTTTTGGTTCGATTTGTTAAGATATTTGTTAAGGTTTTTGGTTCGATTTGTTATTTCATTTTGTGCTTTGTTTAGTGATTTAAAGTTGTTATTACTTGTACTTTCTAGCTTAGGAATAGTATAAGAGTAGTATTTAGTGCTTGGATTCACAGATTTAAGGTTGGTGTGGTGTTTTTGAGTGATTCGAGTGCTTCTTCTTTCAAGTGTTCTTGAATGCGGTTTGTGTAGTTTGGACGATCTTGGACGCGGTTTGTGTCGCATCGGGTACGCGGTTTGTCTTTTTACTAGTTTAGGCAAAAGGACAAACTGCATTGAAAGTGACAGGTTTGGAAGTTTGTGCCAACGCGGTTTGTCTCTTAGGTGCATACGCGGTTTGTGTCAACGCGGTTTGTATCTCTAGTGTGAACTCGGTTTGTCTCTAAGGCGCACACGCGGTTTGTATCTCTAGTGTGAACTCGGTTTGTCTCTAAGGCGCACACGCGGTTTGTATCTCTAGTGTGAACTCGGTTTGTCTCTAAGGCGCACACGCGGTTTGTATCTCTAGTGTGAACTCGGTTTGTCTCTAAGGCGCACACGCGGTTTGTATCTCTAGTGTGAACTCGGTTTGTCTCTAAGGCGCATACGCGGTTTGTGTCAACGCGGTTTGTATCTCCAGTGTGAACTCGGTTTGTCTCTTAGGCGCATACGCGGTTTGTGTCAACGCGGTTTGTATCTCCAGTTTGAACTCGGTTTGTCTTTAAGGCGCATACGCGGTTTGTATCTGCAGTGCAAACTCGGTTTGTGTCTACGTTATTTGTCTAGGCGGTTTGTGTCTTGGTGATTTTAGAAATTCCCGCGAAAGATTCGATTTCTCGGTTAAATCACAAGATCAGTAAAATCCCGTAGTTACTATGGCTACTACATCTAACACATCATCAGATGATATTCAAGCAGCAGGATCTGACACTCGTCCACCTATGTTAGATAGGACGGATTATGAGTCTTGGGCACAACGGATAAGACTTTACTGCTTGGGAAAAGATAATGGAGTTAACATTCTTAAGTCAATTGACGAAGGACCTTATCAGATGGGTACCACCAGAGACGTTGTTACAACTGGTGAAGATGGGACTGTAACTTGGGGCATCGACAGACCTAGAAACTACAATGATCTTAATGAAGAAGAAAAGAAGAGGTATGATGCTGATATTAGAGCCTCAAACATAGTCATTCAAGGTCTTCCAAAGGATGTATACAAGCTCATCAATTTCAACACTGAAGCCAAAGCTGTGTGGGACAACGTTAAGATGCTGTTAGCAGGGTCAGAACTCACAAAGGAAGATCGTGAGTCACAGCTGTATGATGAGTTCGAGCATTTCAAAATGAACCCAGGAGAGAATGTCACAGACTACTATGTGAGATTTCATAAGTTGGTGAATGATATGAGGATGATCAGAATGACTATGCCCAATATCCAACTTAACTCAAAGTTTGTGAACAATATGACTCCTGAATGGGACAGATTTGTGACTGCAGTCAAACTCAACAAAGGCTTAAGGGATACCAACTATGAACAGCTGTATGCCTACCTGCAACAACATGAGAAGCATGCTGTCTATGATCGGGTGCTGAGAGAAAAGTTAAGTCCTTCAACTACAAATGATCCACTGGCGTTCATGACAAATGTTCAACCGACAATTCAATCATCATCCAACCCAAGCTATCATCAACTTCACTCACAAGTACCTGCTATGAGCTCTCAACTTGACTCAGGGTACTCTCAGACCAATAAAATGATTGACAATCTCACCAATCAAGTTTCATTACTGGTTCAACAGTTTCAAGCATCACTCCCTCAGACCAACAATCAGTTAAGGAATTCATCCAACCCACGCAAGCTAGCAATGGTGGAGGATGGGAAAATTGTGGTTCAGAATGTGCAAGGGAGAGCTGGTAGAAACATGGGTCGAGGTTATGTGCAGAATAGAGCAGGGAATGCCAATCAGGGGCAAGGGAAACAGATCAAGTGTTATAATTGTGGGGGGCTTGGACACATTGCTAGAAACTGCAATCAACCTAAACGTCCTCAGAATTCAGATTACTTCAAAGACAAGATGCTGTTAATGCAAGCTCAAGAGAATGGAGCGGTATTGGATGAGGAAGAGTTATTGTTCTTGGCAGGAGATGGAGGAAATACTTTTGATGAAGATGTGGATGAGAAACCTGTTCAGGATCTAGCACTTAATGATCCTAACATCTTCAAGGCAGATGACTGTGATGCATATGACTCTGATGTAGATGATGAACCTACGGCTCAAACAATCTTCATGGCTAACTTGTCTTCCATGGTCTCATCTCCCCGTCAAGCTGGTCCTTCTAATGCATCCGTGATATCTGAGGTACTAAAAATTTATGACACATATAATACTGTCGAGGGACAAAAGAACCCCGAAGAAGTACATCAGGCAAATGTTTCTGACTCAAGTAATGTTGACATGGAAAATAGCAATATTATTTCATATGAACAGTATTTGAATCACAACAACTCACCTGATGTACCAAATGGTGAATCTTTTGTCAATAATGATGTCTGTGTTAGGAGGAATGTATGTGCCTTAGATAATGTGGATAATATAGATAATGCATGCGAGTACCATGAGAACAAATTGCCTGTCCCTGATGATAACTTGATCACGAAACTAAACATCTATAAAGAACAAGTGGCTATGTATGAACTGCGTGCTAAATTTGAGCTTAATGAACGAGAGCAGAAATTAGAAGGTCAAATGAGTACACTTATTAAAGAGTCTAGAGTAAGAGAAGAAACACTAAAATTAGAGTTGAGTTCTTTGAAAAGTCAGCTAGAACAGTCTGTCAAACAGAAACAGGAAGCACAAAAGTGTGTTGATACACTTAAGCTAGAATTCAAACAAAAAGAATCAACACTTTTAAATGATTTCTCTAGACTCAAGACGTTAAAAAATAAGCTTGAAGATAAGTTGTACACACAAGACCAAACCAGGCAGACTGCTCAAATGATGTATAAGCACAGAAAGTTAAGTGACAAGCATAGCGAAAACAATGTAGGTAGATCTAAATTAGCTATTCATGAGATTGCTAAGATAGCCCAACCTGCATTAAATGATTCAAATGTGATGTTTATGCCTAATCATGACCCGCCTGAGCTTATCTACTATAAAGAGGAAGAGGAGATGAGTGAGAGAACAAAGGAAAGAATGAATGAGAAAATGAGGGATCCCGAGTGTATAGCCAGACGAATAATAATCAAACCCCATGATTATTATGAGGAAAATCGTTTGACTGTGTTTGCCCCTCAAAAGAAGTTAACACCTGAACAGATATTTTGGAAACAAGATAATGAAAAACTTAAGGTAGATAAACTTAAGGCCAACACCCTTCTCATTAGAAAAGTTTCGTCCATAACGGTGTATCCTCCCAATACACCTAGGAATCTGGTGCCTTTGTCTCTTCCCACTGAATGCAAAACCTTTATTAGCTTATATGTGCTTTGGCAATTATTTGCTGATTTTGATAAAACATGTAAGAAGAGAATCACACCAACTGGCATTACTGAGGGGGAAAGGTGTTTTGAACATGCAAAAAGGTGTTACTTAACTGAGGTCATGCCATTCTTTAAACTACTTAAAGAACATTTTGAAGGGTTGCAAACTGCCCTTAAAGCCGAAATAAAGGAAATGGATGTAGTGTTTAAAGATATGGAAAGTGAGGTGAATGAATATGCAATAGAACTTAAGAGTCGAGAGATTGAAAGAAAAAACATACTCATTACTAACGACAACTTGCTTGCTAAATGTATTGCACAAGATGTATTTTACACTGTCACTGATTCTGCATTGTCTGCTTGTCAATTTAATGAGTATGCTATTGCGTTAAATGTCACCCAGAATCGTGTTGTTGAGCTTGAGGGGGAGAATTTAAAATTGCTTGAAAAAATTCAAAAAGATGACCATGATAATATGGTTAAACGTTTTTCAAAATTGGAAGTCGAATTTCTTAATTTGCAATTGAAATATCAACATTTAAATGAAAAACAGAAAATATCAAATGACAAGACATCCTTGGATGCTCCTGAATTTGATACTTATTTTGAATTAAGCAAACGAGATGAGATAATTCAAGCTCACACGAACACGATTCGACTGCTGAGGGCCCAAATTGCCCAATTGAAATCCAACAAGTGTGAAGTATATGGCACCAATAAACCTTCGTCTTCAGATTCTCAGAATTTTCAATATCAAAACACCATAAATAAGTTACATTATGAAAATGAGTGTTATCGAGAAGAAAATTCAAAGGTTAAACAACATTTCAAAGAGTTATATGATTCTATTAAAGTCACAAGAAGCAATCACAATGATCAAATAACCTCTTTGACAAATGAAATTGAGAATCTGAAGGTTCGGGTGAAAGGTAAAATGCCATGCACCACTTGTAATTGTGATGCACCAAAGGCTACTGATAGTAAAAAGTATGATGTTGATGTTGGGCATATTCCGTTTAAGCTTAGAAATAACAGCCTTGCCCATCAAACATATCTCGATCATCTTAGAGAGGGCCTTGACACACTTCGTGAGGTGGTTGAAGAGGATAGGACTGATAAGCCACTTGATAAGGCAGTTGTCTATGCCTGCAAACTCACGAAAAGGATTCAGGAAAACTTAGAATATGCCATAGGCTCAACTCCTAAGTTTAGCAGACATAGAGATAGATTTGTTGCATCATCATCTACTGTTGAGAACAAGCATGTAGCCTTTGATCTACCACCAAAAACATCAGAACCCAACACATCATTACCTGGAAGGCATGTGACAGAAAAACGAACTAATGTTTCATTCGATGCTTCTACAGGAGTAAAAAGTGACACCCAAGCTAGCGAGTCAAGGTCTAGAGAAAATGCAAGAAAAGATAGGACTGCGCCAGCTAAGAATGATCACTTGAAGAATGTAGAAGCCCAACCTAGGAACAATAAGTTTGCAATGAGTAGGATGAATCGTGTTGATTCTAGTATCAAAAGTACTGTAATTAATTCGAATTCTAATGCTGTCTGTAAAACATGTGACAATTGTTTAATTTCTGCTAATCATGATGATTGTGTTGTGTCATTCTTGATGTCTTCTGCATCACCCCATCTTAAGAATGGTAGAATAACTGAAACATGCAAGAAAGCTTGGAAAGCTACAGGAAAAACATTTGCTAGCGTAAGCTATCAATGGAGACCCACTGGAAGGAAATTCAATTTAGGAAAACAGAACACGTTACCTAAAATGAATAAGGATAAAATTGTGAAAGTAAAGGAATGGAGACCCACTGGAAGGAAATTCAATTTAGGAAAACAGAGACCATTACCTAAAATGAATATGCATAAAATTGTGAAGAATAAGGAATGGAGACCAACTGGTAGAATCCTGTCTTTAGAGTCACAATGCCTTCCATCTAGGTCTTGTCCTACCTCTAGTTCTGTCTCCTCAGTAAAGACAGTAGCATCTGTGAAATCTGTGGCTCCTGAATATGTGTGTGCTGACCAAATGGACCCCAGTTGCACTTGGGGATCCACATTTTTCAGTTATCCATTGTTGTCTGGTTTCAAATGCAGGTCGTACAAATCGTCCTGTGGTATTTGGACTCAGGCTGCTCAAAACATATGACTGGGGATCGCTCGCGGCTCAAGAACTTCGTGAAAAAGTTTATCGGGACAGTTAGATTTGGGAACGACCACTTTGGTGCTATTATGGGTTATGGAGATTATGTGTTTGGTGATAGTGTAATCTCAAGGGTATATATTATGTGGAAGGACTAGGGCACAATCTATTTTCTGTGGGTCAATTTTGTGATTCAGATCTGGAAGTGGCTTTCAGAAAGCATACATGTTTCGTCAGAGAATTGGATGGTATAGATCTCCTTAAGGGCAGTCGGGGTACCAATCTATACACCATATCGATTGAAGAAATGTTGAAGTCCTCTCCCATATGCTTGCTTTCCAAAGCCTCTAAAACAAAATCGTGGCTGTGGCATCGTCGTTTGAACCACTTGAACTTCGGTACCATTAATGATCTTTCCCGTAAAGATCTTGTTAGAGGAATGCCCAGACTGAAATATGAGAAAGATCATCTCTGCTCTGCATGTCAACTAGGTAAAAGCAAGAAACAAACCCACAAGCCTAAAACCATCAACACCAACTTGGAAGTTCTTCATACCCTCCACATGGATTTGTGTGGACCAATGAGAATACAAACCATAAATGGAAAGAAGTACGTTCTGGTGATAGTAGATGATTATTCTCGGTTCACATGGGTGAAGTTTTTGAGAACCAAGGACGAAACTCCAGAGGTTATCATTAAACTGATAAAACAGCTGCAAGTAAGGCTCGATAAAACTGTCAGAATCATCCGCACTGATAATGGTACGGAGTTTGTTAACCAACAACTCCGTAATTTCTATGAAAGTATTGGCATCACGCATCAGAAAAGTATCCCTCGCACTCCTCAACAGAACGGAGTGGTTGAACGAAGAAACCGTACTATGGTGGAGGCTGCAAGAACTATGCTTATATTTTCAAAGACACCGATGTTTCTCTGGGCAGAGGCTATTGCAACAGCATGTTACACTCAAAACCGATCCTTAATTCATCCGGTTCATGAGAAGACTCCCTTCGAGTTAATTCATAACAAGAAACCAGATCTTTCCTTTCTCCGTGTGTTTGGTGCACTTTGCTACCCAACTAACGATAGTCAAGACTTGGGAAAGTTAAGAGCTAAAGCAGATGTAGGTATTTTTGTTGGATATGCACCAGACAGCAAAGGGTATCGAATCTACAATAAGAGAACCCGAAAAATTATGGAAACCATTCATGTTACGTTCGATGAGCTGAGTGAGCAACCTGCTTCAGGACAAATTAGTTCTGGACCCGATCTTAACCTTTTGTCTCCTGGACCCATTAGTTCAGGACTTGTACAGAATTCCACGCCTGCAGATTCTTATGTGCCACCTACATGTGAGGAGTTAAAGAAGTTATTTGATCCTATGTTTGATGAATACTTTAAGCCAACTAATGGAACCATCCCAAGTGTACCTGCTGTAATTCCCATGGCTGAGGTTCAAGCCCCACAAGGTTCAGAAGGCCCCACAGCTTCAGTATCTGTCAGTCACAATGCTCCAGCTGCCAGTCTATCGCCTACGTCATCAAATGCTCAAACTTCTCTAGTAGTACAAGAATCTTCAGATAATAACTCATTGGAAGTTAATCCTTTTGCTCCTGTTGATGAGGCTCCTTTTGAAAATATATTTGCTCCTGAACATTCCTCAGACACATCCTCACTGGAAGGACACAGCACTGCTACGTCTGTTCATAACCCACAACCTCACGACCATCTCAGGAAATGGACTAGTGATCATCCAATCGACAACATCATAGGCAATCCTTCACGTCCAGTATCCACACGTAATCAACTAGCCACTGATGCTCTATGGTGCTTCTTCAATTCCGTACTGTCCAAAGTCGAACCAAAAGATGCCAAAGAAGCAATGACTAAAGATTGCTGGTTCCAGGCTATGCAGGATGAAATCCATGAATTTGATCGACTTGAAGTATGGGAATTAGTGCCTCCTCCAGAGCGTGCAATGATCATTGCTTTAAAGTGGATCTTCAAAGTGAAGCTCGATGAGTATGGTGATGTGTTAAAGAACAAGGCACGGCTAGTTGCTAAAGGGTTCAGACAAGAAGAGGGCATTGATTTTGAAGAATCGTTTGCTCCGGTTGCTAGAATTGAAGCTATAAGAATCTTCCTTGCAAATGCTGCTAGTCGAAATATGATAGTCTACCAGATGGATGTCAAAACGGCATTCTTGAATGGTGATTTAAAGGAAGAAGTTTATGTGAGTCAACCAGAAGGATTCGTGGATGCTGAACATCCTACTCATGTTTACCGCTTGAAGAAGGCTCTATATGGGTTAAAACAGGCGCCAAGGGCATGGTACGATACATTGTCCAAGTTCCTCCTAGTGAACGGATTCTCCAAGGGTGTTGTTGATCCCACACTCTTCACCAGGAAGTCAAGAAACCATCTACTGCTGGTTCAGATATATGTAGATGATATCATCTTTGCTTCAACAGATCCTAGTGAATGTGATAGTTTCTCAAAGGAGATGAATTCCAAGTTCCAAATGTCTATGATGGGACAAATGTCATTCTTCTTAGGATTACAAGTTTCTCAAAGTCCCGGAGGCATATTCATTAATCAATCCAAATACGCCAACGAGATCTTGAAAAAGTTTGGATTCTATTCAAGTGAACCTGTTGACACTCCCATGGTTGATAGAACAAAGCTGGATGAAGATCCTTCAGGGATTCCAGTAGATATCACAAAGTATCGAAGCATGATTGGATCTTTGATGTACATCACGGCTAGCAGACCAGATCTTCTGTTTGCTGTGTGTATGTGTGCTCGGTATCAATCCAGACCAACCAAGAAGCATGTTGAAGCAGTGAAAAGGATCTTCCGATATCTTCAAGGCACGGTTCATATGGGTCTCTGGTATCCTAAGGACACTGCAATGGAGTTAACGGCTTACGCAGATGCTGATCATGCGGGATGTCAAGACACTCGTCGAAGTACTTCAGGAGGAGCTCAGTTTTTAGGGGAAAAGTTGGTTAGTTGGTCTTCTAAGAAGCAGATGAGTACTTCCATATCATCTACTGAAGCTGAGTACATTGCTATGTCTGCTTGCTGTGCACAAATCCTTTGGATGCGATCATAGCTTTCGGACTATGGATTCTCATACAACAAAATTCCCCTATATTGTGACAACAAAAGCGCCATTGCTCTTTGTTGTAACAATGTTCAGCACTCCAGGTCAAAACACATCGACATCAGGCATCACTTCATCAGGGAACAAGTGGAAAAAGGAATTGTGGAACTGTACTTCGTGAGGACAGAGTTTCAGTTAGCTGACATCTTCACCAAGGCCCTCCCAAGAGAAAGGTTTCAGTTTATTCTCCCACGCCTCGGCATGAAAAGCATGACTCCTGAAACCCTCAAGTGTCTTCAGGAAGAAAAGGAGGAGTAAAGGATTGTCTTCTTATATCCTTGTACATAGTTGTATATATCTTAAATCAAAAAGAAAAATACAAAAATATAAAACCTATAAAAACCATAAAAATCGAAAAATCAGAAAATACAAAAATAGTTCTACCTAGGCATGTCTTCTGTTTATCGATAACATTTACGTATCTAGAAATGTCATTCAACAATGGCACGGATTCTTAAATGAAGCTCGAGCAGAAGTTATACTAATCTGTTAAAACATGTCTTAATGGCTTGCAGTTACTTCATACTGCAACCCGCACTGTACAATGGGGAAAGCATGTCGCCAAAAAGACAGCTGTTCCTCCAACCGGGTGATGTTCACCTGGGCATGGATTACTTTATATCCATGTTCTCCCGTCTTGATGTACGTTTCAGTGCGTCATTTCGTGTATTAGAAGAGAAGTCTTCTTTACATCAGACTCTTTATCTTGTTTGATTCTTCAAGAGAGTCTCGATGTTACACAAGGTGGTAAATTGATTTAAATTTTTCAAATTTCCGACACCTTGCCAAATTTGTGCAACATCAGCAGTGACACTCTCTTGGTGTTTCAAGGGAAGCATAGTATGCTTCAAAATCAGAATACATTTTAACCTGACCACATTTTCTCCCAAATTTTTCTAAATGTATTTAAATCAATTGGGATCACAAATCTCAAATGGTTTGAAATTTTTGATCGGGGGAGAGAATGTGATTTAAATAGGAAATTCTGATAAAATGTGATGATTTGGAAGTTAATGTATGCTCTCCCGTATGTGCTAAACCATTTTGTA
Source organism: Artemisia tridentata subsp. tridentata (assembly GCA_021014915.2). NCBI lineage: Eukaryota > Viridiplantae > Streptophyta > Magnoliopsida > Asterales > Asteraceae > Artemisia > Artemisia tridentata. The sequence continues at coordinate 321,727,246 of CP139505.1, forward strand.
TATCAAGGCACATATTGAGGGGGAGCAAAATGTTTTGGTCATAAAAGCAAGCTCTTCCATATGTGCTAAAATCTTTCGTATATCGATGCACATATTGAGGGGGAGCAAATGGTTTTTACAAAACAAAGGATTTTGGCATCTTGTGTGAGCAAGGCTCAGACTTCACCAAAGAATTGACGAAACTTGAATTGTCATCAATCGAAAGGATACGTCTTGGCCGGGTAATAATTTCAAGCTGGTCTAACCAGTGATGTAAGCGTGTCTCGAAAAAGATGTATCTGAGTAGAGTGTACCGTTTCGAGAAACTTTCTATGGACTTGACCAGGACGGGTAATAATTTCAAGCTGGTCTAACCAGTGATGTAAGCGTGTCTCGAATCGGTCATGTTCACTGAAAGTGGATCAATTCAAAAAGTGCAAGCTCTACCTAACATGTGCAAATTTATAAAACTATCACTCGAGCACATGTTGAGGGGGAGCATTTGAAAAATATAAAACTCTCAAGTGTTTGCAAAAATGTGTTTCAAAATCATGAACACTTTGAGAGATTTTTCAAGGATTTGGGTTGGCAATCATGGATGAATATCAAAGACCGACAATTTTTTAATTAATGCATGGAGTTATAAGGATGGTTAGGTTAGGCTCAAGTTCCCATGATTCCGCCAGAGCCGGGGGGATCTACCCAGGGACAATCCACTAGTTAGTGTAGAAGTCCTTAGGTATGATTAAAAAGGAGAAATGTGTATAAGGGAAGAGTGCCGACTAAGATGGAGCTAACACTGGAATAAACCCAACAAGGTGTTAGTTATGAAGTCTCGGTAAGCACTGAAGGGGTTGAAGAATGAAAAAGAATTGTAAAGATAAAGGGTGAAAAGAAATAGCCCTCCTTACAACTTAGGCAGAAACCGGGTCAATACATATGCTGTCAGAATCACTCAGTTGATTGCTGGCATTGAAGACAAAGTATCATGGACCCAGTGATACGCTGCACAACCCTCCCTAGCCACTCAAGGTCCCTCAAAGGATTCTTGTTTCAATTGTCACGGAGTTCAATACATTCCTATCGTCTCTCTCACTCCGAGTTAGATGATATTGAAAAGGTGGCAGTTCTCTCCAGCCTCCGCTCACTAAATCAAAGCGCACTATTGAGTCTAGAGCCACGAGATGCATAATAAGATCTCATAGGGACACGAATTATTTCTACACTGGTTGTTCAACATTAAGGACACCAGTTGTAATCTCATGAGTCCTACGCAGATCTTAGCAATCTGCCGGAACATTTATGAGAGAATTTACTTATGTAATTCTCAATGATTGAATGGAAATTCCTGCCAGGGTCAACATCAAGCAGCCCTGAAAGCAGGTCACTTCGGTAATTCCTCGTGGATTACGCTTAGTGGTCGCGGCGGTTTCAACCGGTCTACAGTCGTGGAGTGATCTCCAGCGACTCACCTAATCGTTGATTTACTACGGTAAAATCTTAAAAAGCCCTCTGTGGGTTTTCGATTAGGAACGGTCTTGGTAAGGATTAGAGAGAGTCTTCACACTATGCTGTTGACTATCTCGAAGTCCAAACTTGTTAGTACCGGTCGAATTATTGCTAACTGTCGTATGCAGGAATATCTGGCGGTTGTTGCTGTGGAACGCTGTAGCTGGTTGCTGTTGTAGCTGGTTGCAGAAAAGATGCCAATCCATCACCACATGTTCACACCACATCATCATCAAAGAAGTCATGATCACCCTAAAAGACCTTCAACACAGCTTCTGCTAACTCTGATGCTGAAGATCATGACTCCATATCGTGTGAGCATGTCGGCTCTAAGTATATTTCATCACATGGAGTATTACTACAGAAAGATGACTTGGAGACTCAAGTGGGATGATACTTTCAAAGATTACTCAAAGTTCATCCAAGACAAAAGAGAAGTCATCTTCAGATCACTACTGATGTTTGCACAACAATCTATGACATTGACGATTCAATGATTTCGAGCTATGATGTCAAGATCCAAGGAAAAAGTACTGAATTTCAGAGCATTACTTCTGGGGTGACCTCCCTTAGGGGGAGATTGTTAGGAATATGAATATTCAGCTGAAGACTCGGTCACCCCGAGTACTTATTAGATCATCATAGCTCGTAGGATTATCAGTAATATTATTAGTAGTTTAGTTATTAATTAGTATTGTGGAGTGGGTCGGGTCTTTACCCTCTGTCAGCTCGCTCCACAGTCCACTAGGGACATATTATGTAACACTATAAATACTCCCTTCCCACCCATGGGAAGGGTTGGACCTTTCAAGCTAATCCAATCTCATATTGTTTCTCTCTCTACAAAGGCTCCCAAACTCTCCTACCTCTCTCTAGAATTTCTTCTATTCGATCCAAACTAAGCCTCATACAAGTGTTCCTTGCATTGTGAATACCCTACAACCTCCTTTTGCATGTCTCTGTTGCACATTCCTCTTACATTCCAAGCTGCCATCTTCAGTTCTGCATTCATGCTTAACATTGAAGTTTTTCTCCTAAGCTATGATCTTTGGAAAATAGATCATTAGCAAGGCCATCATGTAATACCCCGTAATTTTTTCAGACGTACTTTTATACAAGATTATCCCTGTTTTTCATTTACGAACCTTTCCAAGCTTATTTGACTCTAAAACATGAAGTTATCTCGCGTACTGGTACAACCGAAGATTTGATTTGATTATTTTAGTATTTGGGAGAAAATAGGCGTATGAATAGTCGTTTTGATTGGAAAAATTATTCTGGGCGCGATGGCGAAATTCTTGTGTCTTGAATCAACCGTTTACTAGTCTAAATGAGCCCCGAACCTCATTTTGAGAAAGTTTGCAGAAATTATAGTTATGGTCCCTGGAGATAACTTACCCCGTCAACCCTAAAGTTACTAGGGTTTACAAGATTAATCCTTGTGGTCCCTAGGTTTTCCTTATATAAAGCCATGTTTTAACCCATTCTAGGGTTAGTCACCTCCTCTTTCTCTCTAGCCGCCGCTCCCACCACCGGCAACATCTCCGACCACCACCTAACGCCATCACCGCCTACTGTCACACCACACCACCACCATCAAACTCACCCTCGTGATCCTCCTTGTTCGTATAGCTACCGCACGCACCTCAAACACCCATTCATCACCACTACGCGCCACCACCACTTGTTTTTGTCTCGTTCACGCCGTGTTCCACCGAAGGTAGGTATAAATCGAGTTTTAAACTCGATCTAAACACCGAGACACCACTTGTGGTGAATCGGTGTGGGTTAAAAAGGGTTTTAAATGATGTTTGTTTATAAAAACATGAGTAAATAATCTTTGGTATCATCATTTGTTTGAGTTTCTTTGTGTCGAGAGTGATACCGTGAGCATAAGCTCACGGTCGTGGTCCATTCGAAGCTATTATAAGCTTGTCGAGCTTATAGTTAAGCTTATTATGAGTTTTGAGTTATTTACTTCTTGTTGTCCTTGATTGGAGTCGGTTTCGGGTCAAAACCCACTTAGGGTTTAGATTAATGTAGGGTTCGATTAGTTTTGGTATTGGAGTTGTTTGGTTGAGTTTGGTTTGAGTTGGAATAGTTTTGGGATTTGAGCCGTGACCCTTGAGGTCCGTATGGGTTGTTGCTGTCGACAGGTTCGAAGCCGAGACCCCTTGGTCTCGGCATGGTAAGGTTAATATGTTCTTGGTATTTGTTGTCGTGTCGTGATGCTGGATTTGGTTTGATTTAGTTTGATGAGCCGTAACATTTTGGCCGAGTAGTAGATACGGCCGTATGGCCTTGTGGTTTATTTCTTGAACTTGGAGATATACTTGTGATTGTTTTGAGCGACGTTGAGTGCCACCGATACTTTGTAGTCTCGGCATGGTCTCGACAAGCCGAAAAATGGATATTAGATTTATATTTGGACTTGTGACTATTGAGATTGACTTATTGACTCGAGTATACATTAAGACTCGGAATGGTGACTCGGTATATATATTTTGTCTAGAAATAAAAATGGAAAAAATAAGAAAGGATGAAATAATAAATAATAACTTATAATAGTTAACAATTTATTTTGTGAATAACAAGTTATTTTGTCTATTAACATGTTTGAAAACTTATGAATTATTTGCCGTGGTAACGTTCCATTAGTGGGCGAGTCATGATGAATTAATGTTTTATAATATAAAGCATATAAGATTTATAACTCAATGGGATGTTTGGGAAAAATACCGACGACTACCAATCTATTCACTTGATTGGGTGCGTTTGATTGTGAGATTTATTTAGTTTGACCCCGTCATTTCGTCTTGAGTTCTGTATCGTTTTTCTCATCGATTTCTTTTGTTTATTCCTCTTTTGGTGTACGTACTCTTGAGTCGTGTCTTTCTTCCGTCACACGAATGATGATACCCAACTTATACTAAAGGCTAAAAATAGATTATTTTTGGAAATGGAATTGGATTATTTTGGGAATGGAAATGATTGATTTTGGAAAGGTAAATAGTTGACTTTTACGCTTTTAGTTACCGTGTGGAATATATTTTGAGACGAGTGTTTATATTATTAGGTTGTGCCGAGTCCATTGTGTCGTGTGTCATAGTTGCCGTTGTGCTTGTACCTCCGTGTACCGTTGTACCTGTCTCCTGGATACCGTTGTGATTAGCTCTAGATGCCAGTTGTGTCAGTCGTGATAGTTGCATTGTTGTGGCTAAGGTGAGTTCATGGCCCCTACTTTTACCGGTTTTATAACTGTTTTGGGGGAGAATACATGCTCGTTTTTAACTAAACTCAATGGTTGTTTATTTGGATACATGAGTTGTTTACTCAAGATTTGACTGTTTTGCTGAAGTATTTGATTTGGTTATTGGAAGGCGTTATGTGTTTATTTGATATACGTGTGAGTTTCATAGCCCCACTTTTACTAATAAACTGTATACTGAAACCTTGGGGTGAGAAAACATTCAAAACTGTTTTGAATGGACCTAACCGTTGTTTTTTATTTGCTATAACTTGTTGACTGGCTAAGGTTAGATATGCGTTAGATATTTGTCTTAGACCAGGGTAGCAACGTAACCTGTTTATGCTTTGCTATAACGTGGTGTCTGGCTAAGTTTAGATATATATATAGTAGATATTTGTCTTAGACCAGGGTAGCAACGTAACCTATTTATGCTTTGCTATAACGTGGTGCCTGGCTAAGTTTAGATATATATAGCAGATATTTGTCTTAGACGAGGGTAGCAAATAACCCGGATACCTTTTGCTATAACGTGGTGCCTGGCTAAGGTCAGATATACCTAGAGCCCTACTGTGACTGACAATATGAGAGAGGGTTGTTGGGAACACATTTTATATTATCAAGTATCGGTCATAGTTTATGTAATAGTTTGCTTTATTATTTAGGCCTTTATGTTAATTTTAAGGTTCGACCTATGTAGAAGGTCCATGGGCCGTGGCCTTTTATTTATCTTTCACTATTAGGGCAACGCCCCATCATGATGTAAAACTATAAATACCCCCTCCCTAGATGGGAGAAGGTGTTGGTTCATGTTTTATCAAAGTTCATTATTCTTATGCATGTTCAATCCTTTCTCTCTCTCTAACTTTCTCTCTCTAGATCTATAACTTGTGTGATTAGATTTGTGACCTAACAAGGGCTATTGTGACCTATCATATTGTTACTGGATTGTTTGTGATTGTTGATATATGTGAAAGTTGTGATTTATATTTAACTTAGTCCAGTGTAGCAAATCTCCTATCATGGTCCACTATTATTACTTGTTTAATTAAAATTATGAACTTACCAACCTCGTTTTGACACTTTTAGCATGTATTCTCAGGTATAAGGCGATAGCAAACTGTTGGAAGGCGCTTGGCAAGGGGCATAGTCATAGACAACTCTGATAAATATTTGGGACCGCTTCATTTATTTTATGGACTTATTTTCGCACTACTTTTGAATAATGTAAATTTAACACTTTTTGATAATGAATTTTATTCTAAATGATTAAGGTAAAAACCGTTCTTTGTACTTGTGTTGGGATACCAATTGAGTAGCACCCCAATAACATGTATGCTTCCCCTGGACCCGATTTTGAAGGTGTTACAGATTGGTATCATAGTCAGGTTATAGAGAACTGGGTATATTTTTAAAACCTAGACTATAACCGCTAAATCCATATGTCAAGCTTCTGTTTTCATTTGTCTCTTTACCTTATAAACTTAGACAACTGACTATGTAAGCCTTATTTTTGGCTTTCGATAATAGTGGTACTTGTAAACATAAGCTTATAAAATTTATGAAACACTAGGCTTGACTTACTTATTAAAATTACGTTAACAAATGCATAGAATAAGTTTACGCGTGCATTCTTCAATCACGTATATATGACAATAAATATTTTAGGATTTCTAATTTTTTTAAAATAAAAGATTTAAAGATTTCATGTTTGTGATTTTTAAAGAAAGGCATTAACATTATTTTCTCCAAAAGTTATATTTCCCTCTCCACATTTTCACAAGGGATGTGATTTGCACACTCTACAAATTGATTTGCACACTCTAATTGTTTATGTTTTGACATTTATACCCTTACAAGGGTGAATATAAATAAAGGTGATGTAAGGGTATAAATTTCATAACACAAGTAATTTAAGTATGCAAATCATTTACGGGTAAAGACTATGTTCTCAAGTTTGTGTTAAAGAATGAAAGTGAAAGTAATGGAGAGAAACTAAAAATATGTCATGTTCTCAAGTTTTTGGAAGGAAAAAAAGCAAAGTAAAAGTGAGTAAAGTGCGTGTCTTTTTAGCTAAAAACTTTCATCCCATATATGGGAAGAAAGTTGAGTAAAGATAATAGGACAAAAAAATAAAGTAGGTGATTTTTAATAAATGTATCACTTTCATTCACTTTACTTCATTTTTCAAAAAACTCAAGAAAACAAAATAATTGATGAACTTTCTTTCTCTTCATATTCTTTTCTTTACTTTGCTTCAACTTTCATTCCATTCCGCTCATAAAAAATCTCGAGAACATGGCTGTGTTTGGTAACCCAGATTATTGGGAGATTATGAGGGCTACAGCTTTTTTTTCCACAAAATAATCTATTGTCCAAAAAGTAGTATCGTTTGGCTGCCAAGATTAAGAAAGATTATAGGAAAAATAATATTTAAAATTAAAAGTCCATCCAACCAGCTTTTCAGAAAGGACTAGAGATTATTTTTTGTATAATTACCATTTTAACCTTCAAAAAACCCACGTTCATTATAAATCATAATAAAACCCTACTTTCACAGCCACAAAACATACGGCCATCAAGCTAGTCACGTATTTTCTTTATCCTCTTGATTTCTTCTTTATCATCTTGAACACTGTCATTAGGAAATGCTTCTTGGAGATCACAAACTGAATTCGCTGATAGAAATATATATGTATTGAACTCTTATCAATATTAATCTTCCACTTGTAAACATGACGAGAATCAACAAGTACCCTATATAGGTAGAAAAGGGGTACATACTTTCAACGTAATGGCAACTTGCGATTTTGCTACTTTACTATGGAATGCATATTGTGGAATTAACGTTGTTTGTATTTTTACATAGATTTTCATGCAATGCTACATATTTATGATTTATATCAATAATTTTATTTACTATTCTTATTCATGTTGGGTTTGTTATTTGTATGTCCAATTACGTCATTTTACACTTTTAATCTACAATTACACGGCTAGTTTGCCAAACACTACTACAAAAAAAAAGTTAGGTGGTGTTTTGTTTTTCAGAGGGTCTGAATCTGAATCTGAACCGCACATCTGAATCTGAATCTGAGGCGTAAATGTCTGAATCTGAACGCATTTGAACGAAAAAAAAAAAAAAAAAACTCATGTTTGAACGGGAAAAAAAAAATTGTTGGTTATTTTGTGTCAACAAGAGGCATTCAGACGCGTTAAGACACCCTTCTTAAGTCTTGACCATTAAGATCTAACTGCATCTGAACACGTCTGAACGGAAAAAAAAAAAAAAAAAAAAACAAACGGTCTGAATGACAAAATGTCTGACCGATTCAGATGTGAAGCCCGTTAAGAGGCGTTAAGAGGGGGGAAAAACCAAACACTTCGGGTGCGTTTGTTTTTTGTTTTTTCCCTCTGAACAGCATCTGAACGACCAAAATGTCTGAATCGGTCAGACATTTTGTCGCTCAGACCGTTTGTTTTTTTTTTTTCGTTCAGACCCGTTCAGATGCAGTTAGATCTTAATGGTCAAGACTTGAGAGGGGTGTCTTAACGCGTCTGAATGCCTCTTGTTGACACAAAATAACCAAAAAAAAAAAAAAAAAAAAAAATTTCCGGTTCAAACATGATTTTTTTTTCCGTTCAGATGCGTTCAGATTCAGACATTTACGCATCAGATTCAGAATCAAACGTGCAATTCAGATTCAGATTCAGACCCTCTTAATAAACAAACATCACCTTCCTTCTCTTTTTTTTTTTTTTTTTTTTTTTTTTTTTTTTTTTTTTTTTTTTAGCACCAGCGGCACCCGCACCCGCACCCCAGCAACATCGCCAACAATTTTTGCCAAACACTCCTCAAAATTCACAAGTCCGGCCCCAATTTTTCCCCCAAAATTTCACTCACCTCAAAATTCTTTTTCGTTTTCACAATAACCCACCGGCAACCTGCTCCCCATGTTTCTCTCACTATGTGAAACCGAATACCCCTAACTAGCGAACCCCATTTGAAGCCAATTTCTTCACAAGTTAGGTACTTCTTTACCTTCAATTTGATGTGTTCATGGGTTAATTTTATGTTTTGGTGATTTTCAAATTTAGGGTTTATGAACTTGCAAAACATAAGCTGGATTCTATGCTTAGTTTCCAATGTCAATATTCATTACTTGCTGAATTTTGTTGTTTTATGTATGTTAATTGCTGCGATTTTAAGTTTACTTGCGTAATTCATTATGATAAAGAAAACCAAGTAATTCCTATACGATTTCAGAAAACGGTTTGAAAAATGGGTTGTGGGTGAAACTTGAAAGGTGATCGATGTTTTTTGTAAGTACAACATATATATCTTGCATATGTGAAGACAATGTGACCTACGTTTACTATCATAATTCATCAAAGTTGCTACGTTATTACTGTCAACTATGAGTTCTAGGTCTATATTTATGTTTGATTTCATCGTATAATACTTAGAGGTATATATGTTTACGAGTTTATCTATTATGTGTCGATTTTGTTGAAAGTGTATTACTGCTTAAATTAAACTAACAATATTGCCATAAAATTTCTTAGATGGAGCAAAGACATGGTTTAGCGTGTGAAGGATTTCCTCCCTTGTGCCAAAAATACCCATGGTTGGTTTCTCAAAGCCTAGAAACAGATGAAGACGGCACTGGAGGCCAGTTTTTCTTCACCATACATGACCCGCTGCTTCATTATCAGTGTCGTATCCCTGAGTTGCTTGAGAATCTCATCCGAGGGTGTTTTTATGGCTGGATGATTCTCTCCAACAACACCAAGTGGTCTCTTTGGAATCCAGTGACCTCTAAAATCATTCAACTCCCTCCCATGATTTTGAAAGATGGAAATATTGACGATATCAACAGTTGTTGTCTGTCATATCCTCCTGATGATCCTAGCTCAGTTCTTTTGTTAACAAGAGCTAAAAAATCTACATTTGTTTTTTGTCGGCTAGACTGTAAAAGAAAGAGGTTAAGATGGATGGAAATGTCATATGTCCACCAACTCAAGAGGATATCCGGTAATGGAACTTTAGTACATGACCTAACCTGTTGCGATGGTAAAGTGTTCGCACTGAATACAGACAGCTCCTTTGCTGAATATGTTATTCACATTGACATTGTAATTAGGGATAAAGAGGTTGTCATAAAATTACGGTTATTTGGGGGATGCCCTATGCATTCTTACCTTCTTACTGATGGCTCTTATGAGATTAAATATCTCAAAGGATATCGTTCAGAATTGTTTTACGTTACAGTAGACTTCAATGAGAAAACAAAGAAAACAATTGGTTCTGTGGTTGTGTTTAAATTGGGCATGGCTAGTATAATCAAGTGCGAAAAGTTATTGGAAGGACTCAAAGATTGGGACTTGACTAATATGACACCGGAAGAAGTAACCAATGAAGACATTGAGGACTTCAACTCCATAACTGATATGATGTGGGAAGAACTGTTAGATCTCAAAGACGAAGAATTTTATGTGGATCTTGTTCGTGATCACTCGGTATTTTACTTTCCTGGGATTGCCTCAGAGTTTGGGGGTTATGTACACATTCGTGGCGTAATGGGCAGCATAATACACTCGTATAACTTCAGAGATAAAACCATCTCCTTATCTGATATGCCTTCTCAAGTGCTGCCAACAAGCCATGTATCTTTGTGGGAATGCAGGTATTGCTTTTCATTTGTTTGTGTTTGTTATTGCATGTAAAAAAAGGAATTGTTTTCTCAAGATTTTTTTGCTGTGTAGGTTAGAAGGTGATTATGTTGATTTTAAAAAAGAAGTGGAGGACAAGGATGACGAGATAGTGGTAAGAAGAATAACGGATGATGTGGTTGAGCTTAATGAATCACACCTGCTCAATCTTCCGTTTCATCTATTGGAAATGATTTTGGATCATTGCGTTGGTGTGGAATACATGAACTTCCGTGCTACATGCAAACATTGTCATATAGCAGCACCTTTGATCAAATGGAGGGATAAATCAGCCTTAAGGAGATTAAGCAGTTATTCAGTAGTTTCACCCTGGCTAATGGTGGTAGACCAAGAACAAGGTATTATCACCTGTACAGATCCAATGTCGGGTGACAAGTACTTTATGAAAAAGTTTAACGAGCGGATCTTGTGTAACAAAATACTATGTTCGAGATTCGGTTGGTTGTTGTATTATAATGATGCCCCCACGCTGGTGTTCTGTAACCCCTTCACAGGTGATATCTGCGAGCTTCCACCTTTACGTAATTATTTCGGAAGATTCTGTTTTTCTGCACCACCTACTTCCCCAGATTGTATGGTTGTCGGATTTTCACGTAGTTATATTTATATCCACTACGTAGCTCGAGAACAAACGTGGCGTGCGATTCATCTGGACTTTGGTGACGCTCATCCATACTCTTTTCCAACATTTTATGGCCAAGATCTATATGCCTTGTGTAAAGAGGGAAAACTTAGTATTCTTAAGTATATGGGTGGCGAAGATTACTCTTGGGATAAAGATGTATCCCGAGCCCCCACAAGTAGTTGCACATCGCATGCATCACGTTTCCTTACAAAATGCGATCAAAATCTTTTACTAGTAATTGTGGGGTTTTCTGGAGAATCGGTTGAGGTGTTCAAGCTCAACTCTACAAAAGAATGGGAGAAAATAGATGGTTTAGGAAGGCACATGATTTATATTTCAGGCACGACATGCATCTGCATTGAAGCCAAGTCTCCACATATGGAGAACAAGATCTATTTTCCACAGTTGCATTCCAAGAGCAAGAAGGCAGTGTTCTATTCACTCGAAACATGCAAGTATGACACTTTCAATCCCAAAAGCATTGAAGAGAAGTTTGTGAGAACAAGTTATGAAATTCACCCTCATGCGTGGATTGAACCAACTTGGTCGTAGCTAATAGATTATGCAGTTTGACTGTTCTGTTCTTAGCCTAAACAAAAACCAAAAAACCAGATTTTGTTCCCACCATGTTCTGGAAGGGCGAGTGTTTAATTTGACTTAGATGTAAAGATCTTTTAGCTATATTTTTATGTCAAAGAGATATCATATATGAATTTGGTGGTGCAAGGATGAATTGGGCCTTCTCGTTGTTTTTATTTATTTATTTATTTTAGTAAAAGGCTAAAGAATAGTTCGCTTTGTGTAACATTCATTGAAGTATTGCTGATTAACTACTCGAATTTACTTCTTCTTTTGTATGACCCCTATATGTGACGTCTCTTCTGCTCGTGATATGCAAACTGTTATTTCTATAGACAGACCGAGCATACACACACACGTAAGCACTCGTGATTCTTGTTAATTGAGATATTGATGCTCAACAATACATAATTTTAAGTGATCCTTCTGATACCTAAAGTTCAAATCTTAACCCATATTTTAATTTAAGACTTAAAAAGCATCATATATTTGACATAACTGTATGAGTCATGTTAATGTTGAAGCATTTGGTAATTGTCAAAATCAACTATGTTGATGCAATATAGTACTCGAAAATCGTAGAACCAGAGTGTAAACTGAATCTATATATATCATCTGGTTCAAATACAGTAATAAGAAACTTTGGTTCTGGCAACAAGTTAGTGTGTGGTCAATGTAAAACGGGACAATTGTAAATTCAAAAAGATCAATCTATAGCGATATCTGCTTAAACTTATTTTAGAACATTACCCTGTGATAAGATATGATACGGGCGTTTATGCGTACCAAAAAAAAAATGCAGCCCACTGTTTCGGGCATAACTCTCAAACCGTAAGGAGTTAACTGACAGCGGCCATGGTTCGTAACTAAATTCCGAAGAAAAGCATACCGGAATCGAAATTGTAGCCATAGGGACGCGCCCTCACACTCCGGAACAAGCAGCTGTGTTTGGAAAACAACAACCATTCTCTATTTTGCTGATAATTCTTAATGTGCTTAACGTTAGCTGACACTGTTAGAGACTGTGGATTCGTAATTAAATTCCAAAGAAAAGCATACCGGAATCGCTACCTCCACTGGTCGGACTCACCGTCACGCGCATTTATAAGTCCTTACAGTCGTCGAAAAGAAACAAAATCACTCTTTTTCAGATTACGCGGTTGGGTACCTATCAAAGTCTTGATTTTTTTATTTTTTTATTTATTTATTTTATTTTGTCAAGATAACTATCTTTAATTTTGTTTTTATGTTTAGCTTTATGTTTTAATAATTAAATTCTTTCCACTAATTCGAGCTTTACCGATTTAGCCGCTCGAATTACGGGGGAATATAAGATGATAGATAAGACCAAGCCCGTTTGTGGGTTTACGGTTTCTAGGTTTCCTCTCATGTGACATCTATATATTGTGGATCAATAAACATTATTACTTACCGGGTTTTCATTATCTAACATTATTTACCCTTTAAAAATCCTATAAATGCCCCATTAATCTTTTAATTTTTAAACACACTTCTACATATACATCTCAACAATACTTGTTTTTTTACCTTAAAAAATGCTATGGATCCCAACAACTATGATCTTTACGATCTTTATTCTCAAGACGATGCAGAACGGTATTTTCAATATTATCAACAATTTCAAACTTTGGGTAATAAAGTCGAGAGTTCCGTCCCTATTACTAGGGCATACATACCACTTGAACGAGAGGTTGCGGAACAACGACTATTGGAAGATTATTTTGGAGACGAAAACAATCCACCTAAATACACGGAGAGGAATTTTAGGCGAAGGTATATGAGTTAAAAAAAGTTTAAACAAATAGTTAATGATATTATCAATTACAATTCCATTTTCTTAAAGACGACCGGATGCTTTGGGTCGTTTAAGTATTAGTCCTATCATGAAATGTACATCGGCCATACGCCAATCGCCATACGACATATCACCCAACACATTTGACAAGTACTTGCAAATTAGTGAACGTTGTTCACGTGAATGCTTACAAAACTTCACTAAATGCATGTATACTTTATACGTGGAAGAGTTTTTAAGAAAGCCTGATTTAAATGATATCCAACATATATATGCATTGCACGAAGAAAAACGTCGACTCTCGGGGATGCTCAAAAGAATTGATTGTATGTATTGGGAATGGACAAACTGTTTGAAGCCTTACACGGACAATTCAAAAGACGGGATGATAAATACCCGACCCTAATGCTTGAAGCCTTTGCGTCATATGATTTGTAGAGTTGGCATGCATATTTTGGTGTTCCGGTGCAAATAACAGTCTCAATGTTCTATACGGTTCACTGTTATTTGATGACCTTTTTGTCGATATAACTCCGGAAGCTCCATTTGTAGTAACTGAAAAAACATACGAAAAAGGTTACTATTTAGCATGTGGAAAACTAGAAGGGGGTTGAATAGTTTTACGTCTTTTTTTTTTTTTTTTTTTTTTTTTTTAATTATTATTATTATAAAACCTTTGTTTACTTTTAAAAACATAGATTCAAGTTTGTTATGAAAAATAAAACTTGAACCTTATTATTAGTTATATATGTATTCTTTTAAATTGATTGTAAAAGTTTTGGTTTCTTGAATGGAGTTTCAAATTGATCTTTATGTGAAGTCGACCTCTAAGTAATACTAACAATTATATAAGCCTATGTGTATGAAAGTAATGACGATGTAAGTAAAGAAATAAATAAGGGATGGAAAGATCTAACCGAGACACGAGAGATTTATAGTGGTTCGGCTACAAGGACACCTTCCTTGCCCTACTCCACTCCCCGAGCACCAAGCTCGAGAGTTTTCTTCACAACTTCAATAAGCTCCCTTATGGCGGAGAAAACCTTACACGACTTTGGCTTACACCGGCTTAACGACACAAAGCTAAATGTCGAGTTCTAATCGTAGCTAGAACCAATCTCACAACTTCACAACACAACTTCTTCACGACTTATTCACAACGGCTTCACGACTTGAACTCTAGAACTTCACGACTTCAACACGACCGCTTCACAACTTCTATGCTACGGCTTCACGACTTCAACACAACGACTTCACGTTTTCTAAGCTAGGACTTCACAACTTCAACACTAGGACTTCACGACCTCTACCTTACGGCTTCGCGACTTCTATGCTATGGCTTCACGACTTCTACACAACGACTTCACGTCTTCTAAGCTACGGCTTCACAACTTCTACACTATGTCTTCACAACTTCTACTCTATGACCTCACAACTTTTATACCACAACTACTTATACAACTTCTTCACTACTTACACACAACACTAATCTACTATACACACCTTAAACACAAATGAATGAATGATTTACAAACTTTGTTAAACTAACAACTTAAGTAACAAGATGATACTAAGTTGTAATACTTCTAATCTTGATTGATAGAAGTATTCTTCTTTTGCACTTGGATGGATGAAGCTTGGATCACTTGGAGACCAATGCTTAAGAGAATATGATCAAAGGATTTTAGAAAGTATTTACAAGGATTAGAGAGGATTTAGAACAGAAAGTTTGGGGTGCAAAAGGTGAGTAAAAATCCAGGGGAAGGCTGGTATTTATAGGCAGAAAAACTGGACAGCTGGAAGCTACTGGAGCGGGGGCGGTCCCCTTAATTTTAAGGGGGCCGCCTAGCAAAATTAAGGGGGCCGCCCATGCCATCCGTTGCCCAGTTTTGTCTTTTTGTGGGGAAGGTTTTTCTAGAACATTTTTACTGATTTTGGTTGAAAATTTGAATTCATAAATTTATAATGAATTAAACCTTTTTATTTATTACCAAAAATATTTTTCTAAAAGATATAAAATGTTTTTGACATTTTATAAAAAATCTAGTGTTTAAGAAAATGTTCCTTTGATCATATAATGCATTAAGCATTAGTTCATTCATACCTTAAGTGATTTGAGTTGTAGAAATAGATATTTACAACTAAATACTTGTTTACGTCATAATTTTCCGATTAATGATTTTACATTTTGTGATTATCAAAACGTAGAGATATCGAAAAATATTAATAACGTGTTTAGGCATTATTTATATCAACAATCTCCCCCTTTTTGATGATTACAAAATCTAAACTCATTAAATCTAAAAATTAGTGTTTAGACAAGTATTTAGTGAGTTTACATCTATTTCTCCCCCTTTTTGTAGAATCAAAAAGGTTTAACCGACAAGTTTTAAGTGTAAAAAGTGTCGTATGAGAACTCCCCCCTTGATGTGTACTCCCCCTCGTTTGGGGGCACCAAGGAAACGAGCTATGGAACACTTGCAAAAAAAATGTTAGAAGCACAAGTATATGTAACAACAATAAGCAAGCATATAGAATAAGAGCATTCATTTAATAGAAGTGTTGTGTATAAATACACAACCAAGTAGATTACAACATAAGGCATGCAAACATTCAAACAAAACAACTAATGATACTACATAATCATCCTAGGAGTACATGATCTTACATGGGGCTTGCACACAAAAAGGTTTTGAAAATTATTGATATGTGTCAAATTATAGTCCAAGGAATTGCAAAGGAAATATGCAAGACCCGAGTCGTAGTCCCGATGAAGATTGAATGGAATTTAGTGATTCGGGATTTGTGATTCGTGTAGTGAATGTGAATAAGAGTGATTGATTTTGGATTACACTACTAATATTAAAATAACAATCAAGATTAACAATTAAACTAAGCTAATAGAACAATTAAACTAAACATTTAAACGAAAATTGAATTTTAAAAACGAACGCGACGTAATTTAAAAACGTATTTAAAAAGTGAATTTCTAAATCTAAATCCTAAATTTATGAAAATAATTTTCCTAAACTCTAAATATTAAAAGATAATTTTTGGAAAAAGAAAAATATTTTTTTTGACTTTTTATTAATTTTTTATGAATTAAAAACTAATTAAAACTATTTAAATGATTTAAAAATATTAAAACAAGTGAGAAAAATCTGGAAAATTTTGAGTAATTTTAAAATTTAATAAGAAATCTAGGAAAAATAATTTCAGCCCCTGAATAAGCTCTAATAAGCAAAACACCCCAATAAGCAATATGAAAATAAGCACAAAATAAGCAAATGCTATCCAAAAATCACAAAGAGCTCCATGGGGCTTACAACATAAGGCATGCAAACATTCAAACAAAACAACTAATGATACTACATAATCATCCTAGGAGTACATGATCTTCCATGGGGCTTGCACACAAAAAGGTTTTGAAAATTATTTTTAAGCATTGCATATGCTTAATTGGGTGAAAATGGAGGTGGTGGTGGTGTAGTGGGTGAAGGAGGTGGAGGAGGTGGTGGTGGTGGGTTGGTAATCATGTGTTCAAGTGATGAAAACATGTAGTGTATCTCATCTCTAAGATCAAAGATTATAGTCCGGTTATGGATGCAACAAAGACAATTGTCACCATGGGCTTCAAGCAATGCCCAAGGTATGGGAAAGAATGGTTGTGGGATTGGTGATGGTGAGAAGTGAGCATCAAGAGGTGTGATGGGTGATAAGGAAATGGCAAGTTGGGTGGATGGATGTTCTTGAGTGGAAGATGGTGATGATGCTCTTGGTGGTGATGATGGTAGGTGGGAGTTGATGTAGTCATTGATGGATGAAGTGGATGGTAAGGAGGAAGATGATATGCCATGAGTAGATGGTGTTTTTGATGGAGCATTTGGTGCACTTGGGGATGAACATTGAGGTGGTGGTGATGGAGTTTTGGTGTCATCTTGGGTTAGGTCTATGAAAAGTTGTTTTGGTGGTATGATGACAAGTCTTTGCTTCCTTGGAGTCTTAGAGATGGAGGATTTAGGTGATAACATGGTGATTTGGGATAATGAAGGATGATGGAATGAGAGGTGATTGTTTGGAGGGAATTTATAATATGAAAATGTGGTTGGTTTTAGGTTAATTTTTGAGGTTTTGTTGTAAGATTCCAATACCAGTTCGTCCATTTAAAGAAATGGTAGCTGGGGCTAGATAAAAGGGGTCACATGATGCAAAAGAAAACAGTGAATTTCACTGCCCAGATGGCCGGTCCCCTTAATTGCTGGTCGGCCCCCTTAAAATTAAAGGGACCGCCTAGGGAATTAAGGGGGCCGCCCATCTGATGTTTTCCCAGGCGACCAAATTTGAAATTTTTTCAGAAAAGGGTCATTGTTAGGGTGTATTTGCAGCAAGCTCCATTTGAATCATGTACATTATGAATGATTTAATAGTAGCAATAACATATTAAGAAGAATAATGTTTGTATGTAGACTACTAAGATCATATTGTAAGCATGTCATAAGCATATATATCATAATTAAACAAAAAATGAAACAACACATTCATAGCAAACACATATAAGAAAGAAAGAAACAAACATTCATTAATTTAAAATGATTATGTGACAAACATAATCATTGTTACAACATACATAGTGCTTAAAGCATACATTTGTTAGAGAATTCTAATTTGCCTAAGAAATCCATTTGACTTGCTTGATGATGGAGGAGTTTTTGAAATGAAAACAAGTGAGAGGGTGAGTAAATGGGATTAATGAAGGTATATGTTTGGGTGTGTGGAGGTTGGAGATGGTGGTGGTGGAGACATTGGAGGTGGAGAGTTTGGAGCGGACCATGATGGATGAAGGTTTTGATGTTGTTCAAGTGGGGATATTGGATTGGATCTAGTGAGAAGATACTCAATCCAAGTAAAGTGCTCATTTAGAGCAATGGTTTGTTGTTGAAGAAAGATGCAACAAGGACAATTGTTGACATGTTTCTCAACTTGGTTTTTGTTGTGGGGTGATGTGGGAGAGCTAGATGAAGGTTGATCTAGGTTTCTTTGGGCTAGGTGTAGGGCAAGAAGAGCACTAAGCTCATGAGCTTCCTTGAGTTCCTCAATGAACTTCAAGTGTTCGGATGAAGGTGATGATGGTAAAGTGTTGTTGTTATGAGGGATGGATGTTTGCACATGCAACATAGGGGTAGCATGTGAGTTGGTAGGAGGTGGTGGTGGAGATGTTTGTGAACTTGGGTAATCATGAGTGGATGAAGATGGTGATATGGATGAAGTGGATGTTCCAAGAGTGGTGAGTGTTTTTAATGATGCATTGGTGGGTTGAGTGTGAATGAGATTAGGATTGAGGTTTTGGGATTGATCATAGGGAGATGAAGGGTTAGGGATGGATGATTGGTTATGTGTTTGAACAACATCATTTGTTGGGTTATGGCAAGTTTCAAGCTTCCTTCTCCAAATTGGTCTCACCGAGATTTTAGCAACTCTTGAGGGTTTTGATTTTGGGTAGTTGGAGGATGACATGTTTGAGTGGATGATATGAATGAGCATTTATGATGAGGAGGTGCATTTATAGTGTAGGAATGATGTGGTTTAGGAAGGTAAATTTTGGTGGGTGGTTTATGACAAAATGTGTTTGTGAATTTTGGGAAGAATGGAATAAAATGGGTTGGAAATTGAAAAAGAGAACAGTAAGCCGGATCTCCAGATGGCCGGTCCCCTTAATTTTAAGGGGGCCGCCCATCTGCTGACTTCCAGATTACTGAAAATGGGTTTTTGGCAGAAATTTGTAGAAAAGGTTGTGTTTTTTAGTTCAGTTTCAAGCAAGTCCAACTTCTTTCAAGGCAATTTAGGATTTAATAACTCATATATGCTAAGCATATTTATTTAAGCAACTTTATTTAACATGCAAACTACTCATTAAGCATATAACATGTATATACATATATTAGACAAGAAGATAATACATAGCACCAAGTAATTCATAGTATCATACTTAGGAAGATTAAAAGGCTAGTTAATTAATCCTAATGATTATCTATGTACAAGGGAATGGGGAGTTGTGATAGCATGGACTTCTAGACTTGTACCAAGTGAGATCTTTAATAAGTAAACCATGATTTTTCATTTTTGATTTAGTTCACTTATAAGTGTCATATACACAAGTATATATGACATATATGAGATCACCAAGCATGATTTAAATAGATATTTTTAGCATTATTCAACAATGTTTGAAAGTAGGTTCTCATGTGGATGTGAAAGTTTATTGAATCGCAAGACGGATATACCTAAAGTGTAAAGGCAGTGTAACCTATCAAGCTAAGCATATCCTAAGGCAATGATTAACAAAACTATATGCATGAAGTAACCACTTGTGAAATTTTAAAAAGAGAACTTATCTCACGTCCTAGCTATTCTTCTTTAAATCTCAGATAATGAATGGAGTGCGAATAATGGGTGAGTCTTCAAGATAACCAAGGTGTGAAAGTATATCGTAGCAAGCTCTTAACGCCTTAATAGACCGAATGGCTTGACCCGAACTTGTCTTGTACTTTTTAGCAAGGTTCTTATTGATTTGGATGGATTATCATGTGAGATATTGAGTGTGATTCAATATTTGATAATTCATTTGTCTTCGTGCGCATGTTTCAAATGTGAGTAGGTTGACGTGAAATTGAGTTTCTTTCCTTTGTGCGTTTCGTCACCTAATCAATTAAAACAGCTTGGTACCCGGATTCTCATGGGTCCGAGATGGTTAGTTGAGGACATCCATTGCATTTGAATGCACATGGTGAGGATGTCGCCAAGAAGTACAAGAATTCCTTAACAGTTTGTTTCAAGATACAAACAGTGAATTTCTTGACTTATATCATTTATAATCATTGTAATTAACCTTATTTCTAAATTTCTCTAATAGGTTTTTCAATTTTAATTTGTTTTGATTTACTAGTTGATGAGTTATTCGAATTAAATCCTAAACCGGTTTTATCATTGAATGGCTTTTGACAACTTAGTAAGAATTTAAGAGATTTGGAGCTTTCTTCAAATTTAGCTAATATTTTTGCTCTTTCATTTAATCTTTTAATTTCAAGTTTATAATCTTGACATATTTTGCATTCTAGATCAATTTCAATATTACTTTCAAGTCTAGACATTTTATCTTATAAGATTATTTCTTTTTCAAGATTACTTTCAAAAGTTTTTGATGATTTATGTTTAGAAATAGTTTTTAGATCTATGTTGCAAAAATGTTTAAACTCATTTTCTAGTTTTGAAAATTCTAAAATGAATGGATCATAGCAAAAATGTTCGGTTTCGGATTGTACCTTATTTGGAGTTTTATCTAGTTTGCATTCGTCACATACCGGATGATGATCTTCTCCTTCGTCTGTGTCACTCCATGATATTGGATTGAGTTCACTTTGGAGTTGATTCATGTAGTCTTCGTCGTTAATACCTTTGTTGACATAAATAATGCCTAAAAACATTATTCATATCTCTATGTTTTAATGATCACAAAATATAAACTCATTAAACATAAACTTATCAAATAAACAAGTATTTAGTTGTAAATATTCACTTCTACAACTTAATCACTTAAGGTATGAATAAACAAGTGCTTAATGCATTATATGATCAAAGGAACATTTTCTTAATAACTAGATTTTTTATAAAACATCAAAAACATTTTATATATTTTTGAAAAACATTTTTGGCATTAAATAAAAATGTTTAATCTTTTATAAAAATATGAATTCAAATTTTTAGCCAAAATCAGTTAAAATGTTCCAGAAAAACCTTCCCCACAAAAGGACAAAATTGGCCAACGGACAGAAGGGGCGGCCCCCTTAATTTTACTAGGCGGCCCCCTTAATTATTAAGGGGACCGCCCCCTATTTAAGGGGACCGCCCCCGCTCCAGTAGACTTCCAGCTGTCCAATTTTTCTCCTATAAATACCAGTCTTCTCCTGGACTTTTACTCACCTTTTGCACACTAAAACTTTCTGTTTTAAATCACATTTCATATCTTCAAAATCCTTTGATCATATAATCTTAAGCTTTGGTTTCTAAGTGATCCAAGCTTCCTCCATTCAAGTGCAAAAGAAGAATACTCCTTCAACAACTAAAGAAGAAGTATTGCAACTTAGATACCTAAGTTGTTTGTGTTATCACATATATTTGTATATAAGTTGTGTATTGTTATTAGATAGTTGTGTGTATAATTATTTGGGATAGGTTAGTGTGTAAGTAGAGAAGTTGTGTTGTTAAGGTGTGTAAGTAGTAAAGGTGTGAAGAAGTAGTAGTGAACATAGGTTGTGGTTAGTCGTGAAGTGTCGTGAAGAAGTTGTGAAGAAGTCGTGAAGAAGTTGTGAAGAAGTCGTGAAGAAGTCGTGAACTAGTCGTGAAGAAGAAGGTGTGATTAAGTCGTGTTTAAGGTGTGAGATTGGTTCTAGCTACGATTAGAACTCGACATCTAGCTTTGCGTCGTTAAGCCGGTGTAAGCTAAAGTTGTGTAAAGGTTTTCTCCGCCATAAGGGAGCTTGTTGACATAGTGAAGAAAACTCTCGAGTTAGGTGCTCGGGGAGTGGAGTAGGGCAAGGAAGGTGTCCTTGTAGCCGAACCACTATAAATCTCTTGTCTCTCGGTTAGATCTTTCCATCTCTAGCTTTTATTTCATTTTATTACCTTACTTGCATTACTTAGTTATATTTACTTATATACGTATTGTTCATATTGTTCAAGAATTGAGATCACATAAATTCGAATCTAAGTTTTAAAAAGAAAATAAAGTTTTCATAATAAATTTTAAAAGGACATAAAACTATTCAACCTCCCCCTTCTAGTTTTCCACAACCTTCATTAACAACATTTGAACTAGTAGCATATGTATCTATTTTATCTAAATGTTTATCTATTAAATTTTCTAAGATGACTAATTCATGTACAAGATCAAAATCCTCATCTTTGGCTTGACATTTTTCTTGATGAAAGTTTAAGAGATTTTCCCAAATATCATTTGCCGTTTTACAGAAAGATATTATTTCATATTCAACTTTCGGCAAGGTTTTGTAAATAATTATTTTAGCTTCATTATTTTTGTTATTCTTAGTTTTTAAATAATCATTTTGAGTTTCAAAATCCGTTTTTGTTTGACTTTCAAAATCCGTTTTTGTTGATTGAAAATCACCAATCGAAATGACATACCAAAGATCTAGATCAATTAATTTCACATAATTTTCAAATTTATTTTTCCATTCAAGAAAAGTATAGTTTTCAAATAGCGGTGGTGTTTGCATAAATTCCCCTTCTAAATATTTTTCGGATTCCATAGATCGATTCAAGTTTTAAAATACAATATATTTTAAAAATCTTGATTGACGTGGCTCCTGATACCAATTGTGGAAAACTAGAATGGGGGTTGAATAGTTTTACGTTTTTTTTTTTTTTTTTTTTTTTTTTTTTTTTTTTTTTTTTTAATTTATTATAAAACCTTTGTTTACTTTTAAAAACTTAGATTCAAGTTTGTTATGAAAAATAAAACTTGAACCTTATTATTAGTTATATATGTATTCTTTTAAATTAATTGTAAAAGTTTTGGTTTCTTGAATGGAGTTTCAAATTGATCTTTATGTGAAGTCGACCTCTAAGTAATACTAACAATTATATAAGCCTATGTGTATGAAAGTAATGACGATGTAAGAAAAGAAATAAATAAGGGATGGAAAGATCTAACCGAGACACGAGAGATTTATAGTGGTTCGGCTACAAGGACACCTTCCTTGCCCTACTCCACTCCCCGAGCACCAAGCTCGAGAGTTTTCTTCACAACTTCAATAAGCTCCCTTATGGCGGAGAAAACCTTACACGACTTTGGCTTACACCGGCTTAACGACACAAAGCTAAATGTCGAGTTCTAATCGTAGCTAGAACCAATCTCACAACTTCACAACACAACTTCTTCACGACTTATTCACAACGGCTTCACGACTTGAATTCTAGAACTTCACGACTTCAACACGACCGCTTCACAACTTCTATGCTACGGCTTCACGACTTCTACACAACGACTTCACGTCTTCTAAGCTACGGCTTCACAACTTCAACACTAGGACTTCACGACCTCTACCTTACGGCTTCGCGACTTCTATGCTACGGCTTCACGACTTCTACACCACGAGTTCACGACTTCTACACCACGGCTTCACAACTTCTACACTACGTCTTCACAACTTCTACTCTATGACCTCACAACTTCTATACCACAACTACTTATACAACTTCTTCACTACTTACACACAACACTAATCTACTATACACACCTTACACACAAATGAATGAATGATTTACAAACTTTGTTAAACTAACAACTTAAGTAACAAGATGATACTAAGTTGTAATACTTCTAATCTTGATTGATAGAAGTATTCTTCTTTTGCACTTGGATGGATGAAGCTTGGATCACTTGGAGACCAATGCTTAAGAGAATATGATCAAAGGATTTTAGAAAGTATTTACAAGGATTAGAGAGGATTTAGAACAGAAAGTTTGGGGTGCAAAAGGTGAGTAAAAATCCAGGGGAAGGCTGGTATTTATAGGCAGAAAAACTGGACAGCTGGAAGCTACTGGAGCGGGGGCGGTCCCCTTAAATAGGGGGGCGGTCCCCTTAATTTTAAGGGGGCCGCCTAGCAAAATTAAGGGGGCCGCCCATGCTACCCGTTGCCAAGTTTTGTCTTTTTGTGGGGAAGGTTTTTCTGGAACATTTTTACTGATTTTGGTTGAAAATTTGAATTCATAAATTTATAATGAATTAAACATTTTTATTTATTACCAAAAATGTTTTTCTAAAAGATATAAAATGTTTTTGACATTTTATAAAAAATCTAGTGTTTAAGAAAATGTTCCTTTGATCATATAATGCATTAAGCATTAGTTCATTCATACCTTAAGTGATTTGAGTTGTAGAAATAGATATTTACAACTAAATACTTGTTTACGTCATAATTTTCCAATTAATGATTTTACATTTTGTGATTATCAAAACGTAGAGATATCGAAAAATATTAATAACGTGTTTAGGCATTATTTATATCAACAATCTCCCCCTTTTTGATGATTACAAAATCTAAACTCATTAAATCTAAAAATTAGTGTTTAGACAAGTATTTGGTGAGTTTACATCTATTTCTCCCCTTTTTGTAGAATCGAAAATGTTTAACCGACAAGTTTTAAGTGTAAAAAGTGTCGTATGAGAACTCCCCCTTGATGTGTACTCCCCCTCGTTTGGGGGCACCAAGGAAACGAGCTATGGAACGCTTGCAAGAAAAATGTTAGAAGCACAAGTATATGTAACAACAATAAGCAAGCATATAGAATAAGAGCATTCATTTAATAGAAGTGTTGTGTATAAATACACAACCAAGTAGATTACAACATAAGGCATGCAAACATTCAAACAAAACAACTAATGATACTACATAATCATCCTAGGAGTACATGATCTTCCATGGGGCTTGCACACAAAAAGGTTTTGAAAATTATTGATATGTGTCAAATTATAGTCCAAGGAATTTGCAAAGGAAATATGCAAGACCCGAGTCGTAGTCCCGATGAAGATTGAATGGAATTTAGTGATTCGGGATTTGTGATTCGTGTAGTGAATGTGAATAAGAGTGATTGATTTTGGATTACACTACTAATATTAAAATAACAATCAAGATTAACAATTAAACTAAGCTAATAGAACAATTAAACTAAACATTTAAACGAAAATTGAATTTTAAAAACGAACGCGACGTAATTTAAAAACGTATTTAAAAAGTGAATTTCTAAATCTAAATCCTAAATTTATGAAAATAATTTTCCTAAACTCTAAATATTAAAAGATAATTTTTGGAAAAAGAAAAATATTTTTTTTTGGCTTTTAAATAATTTTTTATGAATTAAAAACTGATTAAAACTATTTAAATGATTTAAAAATATTAAAACAAGTGAGAAAAATCTGGAAAATTTTGAGTAATTTTAAAATTTAATAAGAAATATAGGAAAAATAATTTCAGCCCCTGAATAAGCTCTAATAAGCAAAATAGCCCAATAAGCAATATGAAAATAAGCACAAATAAGCAAATGCTATCCAAAAATCACAAAGAGCTCAGGGATCAAGCAAAGTACTATATCAAGCATAAAGCAACTCAGAATGAACAAATAAGCCAAAGGAATAAGCCTATAAGCTGCTGCACAGCTTATTGTTAAATCAGATTCAAACAGCTTTTCTACCCTACTTGCAGATGGTAAATAAGCCAGGAAAATGCTTATCAGGGGAATCCAAGAACAAAGATAGACAGCTTATATGAAAATCTACTCTAGAACCCAAAACGCCCAAATTATAAGCTTATTTGCTTATCTGAATTAAGCCTAGATCAGGTGGTGTTGGACTGATTTGATGGTGCAGGGCAGATCAGGTTTAAATGTTGATGTTGCAGACTATGATTATGGCCTCAAATCCTAGCAAAAACCAACTTAAACACTACCAACTATTGTGTATCCACTTAAACAGATGTAATGAACCAAAATAATTGTTCAAATAAGCTCAGCTTATGTATGGCTTATCAAGGCAGTTTTGAACCTAACAATGCACCTATGGTTCAAAATCCTCAAATCAGACCAAGGCAACTTAACTTCCTCTTAAAAACAGCTAATCTAACCTCTAATAATCTCAATCAAACTTAAGCTAACAGTAACAAGCTTATAGCACCTAGAAACATATATAAACCAAACACCCCCTTAACAGTCTTAATATATATATATATTAACACTACAACTAACTGAATTAAGCCACAATTCCAACTTAACTATAACTAACTAAGTTACTTAACATCTAATAAGCAAAAATGAATAAGCAATAAGCACTAGAACTAGCTGAATAAGAATAATGCAGAAAAATAAGCTAAAAAAATGGATTTAAGAACTCATAAGTGGTATATTCTACAAATGAATGAACTCAGTGCTAATAACAACCCAGGCTTATTCCATTAAGCCAAAAATATACCAAGAACCAGCTTATCCATCCAGCTTATCACCACAGCTTAATTTGACCCCAACAGTTGACTTTTGTTGACTTTTGGGGTTTGTGAGACAAAAACAATTTGAAACTCAACAAAAGCTCACCATAAGCTACTGAGCTTACATAAGCTTATAAAACCAGATGTCAGCTTATTAAAGCTGTTTGAATAATATTTTTGTATTATTTTTTTTTTTATATTTTTCAATGTTTTTGGCTTTTTTAAAATGAAATTAACAAAAGATGAGATTTATAATTGCAATAAGCTAAGATTGATTTATAATAGGCTAATGTAACTTTTAGTAAGCTAACAATAATAACATGAAAATGATACGAATTAAAGAAAAAAAATTCAAACTAACTTTTATTAATAAAATTTGAGAATTACACAATTATATTAAAAACTACAAATGAAAATACATTTGAGCAGCATAACTTCACTAAAAAAAACTACATGAAACCGAAATTACACTAAAAAACTAACTACTCAATGGAGGAGGAAACCACCCTATTTATAGCCACGGATTGAAGCTTCTAGGCCTGCCACCTTGGCAATCCGTGTGCATCCTCAGCTAATCTTCACCCTTAGATCTTCCTTGAGCACCAATCTTGCAATAACAACCGTTTGATCAATCTTCATGAGGTGTTCGGTCCAATGAAATGCCGCCACGTAGCCATGCGTGCGTCTGACACTTCTGACAGCCAATGATTAGACGCTTATACCTTAATTGCTATGAAAAGTGTACGGTTAATTTCTAGGGTTCGTTGAATAGTAATTTTTTCTAGGTAACAATTGATTTGGGGCACGGGGTGTGTGTTATTTTTATTTGTTTGACCGAGATTAATAGCATTGACCCGGGTTGTGTTGTTGGATCGGGTAGTGGGTATAGGGGTGGTGGACTGGGCTTAATTTTTTTTTGGGTTGGGTTTGTTGGGTTTTAGTTTGGGTTTGGATTTAAGATTTAAGGTTGGGCTTGTAGTTAATTCCGGGTGTGTGGTTTTGTGATTTTTTTGGTTTTATCAAAGATTCAAGGACCATAGTTGTAATTTGCTGAATTTCAAGGGACTGATTTTTGCCAATATTCAAAAGTTGATCTAAGGGTAATTTTTGACATTGGTGAGATTCTAAGGGCTGACTTTGACTTTTTGACCAAACATGTCTTTCCCGGCATCAGCTTTGAGTCTTTTCCATATCTCGTGCTCGTTTTCCTGGTTTTTCCTGGATTTTGTCATATTTTTTGTAATATCCTTCCCTGCACAATCAAAAACACAAAAACACAATATCTTTTGGCATTTTGGTTAGTTTTTGGTCTTTTTGGGTCCGGTTTTGGTCAAGAAAAGGTATGTGAATAAGCACATACCAAAATCCCCCAGACTAAGCTATTGCAATGTCCTCATGCAATGTTATAAAAACACGTTTTTGAAACCGAAAATTTCCAATCTCTTTTTACTAACTTTGAAAAGTAGCAAAATTTTCAAAAGAGATCAAGAAATCTTAAGTTCTAAAAACTCCCCATTTTTCCTTTTATTCTATTTTTGTATTTTTCTTTATTATTTAGGTGACGGCTTTGTTTGACAATCATTATCTATCGATAATTTTTAGAGTCTTCGAGCAGGAAACACGACTCATAAAGAAGTGACCATACGGATAAAATTCGTCGTCCCCGATTTTTCACAAGTCCCCAAACTAAGCTTAAAAACGAAATCATTGCTATTTACAAGTTAGATTGCCGACACTACCCATGGAAGCTAATTGTGTATTACCTCTTGTTCCCAAATTCCTATTTTCCTCTATTTATTTTATTTTTGGTGAGAAATGAATTTCTTCAAATTCTCGTTTCGATAATTTTTAGTTCGATAAAGATACATAGTTTAGACGCTAAGTAGTTTCCAAACCTTCCCTCGAAAACCGTTGCATACAAAAATGAGGTCCACATCAAGGTCTCTGATTTAACACGATTTTGAGGATATCCCTTTTATATACGACCGAAACAACTCATCTATGAGTCCAGAGACAGAAGCTTTTATTAGGATACCCCCGGAGTCGAAGTTTGGCATTATAACACTTTATCTACATATTCAAGCACATTAACGTATTTAATCCTTGACCCTTTATAACAATCACAACATCGGTTGCGAGCCGGCAAGATGTGATAGTCTATTATGACCTTGGAATTTTTCCTCTGCCTTTATTAGAAGTCTACAACATCGGCTGCGAACCGGCAAGATGTAGAAAACTTTTTATGGCTTTGGATTATTATTATACATTATCATATTCATTAAATATTTGTGTTGCCAAACCCCAAGTCCTACGGCTTTTATAACAATCCCAACATCGGTTGCGAGCCGGCAAGATGGAATAGTCTATTACACCGTAACACTGACAGTACCTTGATGTGTACCCAACTTTCATAAGCAAGAATTCTCTAAGGAAGAAATAAAAACTAATTATCGCCAAAACCAAAATACCTTTAATTATTTCTAGATTACTATTTTAGGGTGAAACAAGCTTATGGGAACAAAAAGCCACAAGTAACTTTGATGAGCTCTAAAGAGATTTAACTACTCCACGTTTAGCAATCTAACTTATAACAACTCTATCATTTCTCGTTCTTCGCAAATTTAAAATCTTAAATAATAAGATCCGCGAATGCTTAGCCAAATAATCAAGCCATGCATATATAAAGTCAATTATGGGAACTTGCAAATTCTTAAAAAGAATTCGCGTTTTCTAGCTCCTTGTATAAAAGACTAGCACGAGCTTATAGATTATAAATGGTTAAGGGAACAAGCTAGGGCTCAACACGCCCGATCAAGTCAGAATTTTATTCCTACTCTCTCTAGCGGAAAGTCAACAAAAATGTCAAAACTTATTATATTTTTGCAAAAATTTTTAAAATTTTCTCATTTTTTGGATTTTTTCAATTTTTGGAGGAAAAACGGGGTTGCATGAGTAAACGGCAAAAAATGCAAGGCAAAAAATCGAATCAAAAGATTACCCCCCCCCCCCAGACTAAAACGAGACATTTTCCTCAATGTCTTAAAGGTAAGGGTATCCCTGCAAAAATCTAAGGCCGTTTATTAATTATGCCAAAAGATAGATGTAAAACGATAAGATTTTAGGATATCGGATAAGCAACGAATGATGAAACTCGAGTAGCATGAAGGAAACTACGAGCACGAGAGTCTTCATAATTCGGGCAAATCCTGGACACAAACAACCATGAAACACAAGATATGGAAGAGGAAGCCCTCCTCACGACACTTATTAGAAAATAGAAAAGAAGATAGATGGATAAGCATGGGGTGCCTCCCACGAAGCGCTTGTTTTTGGTAACCGAGTCACATGAGCTTGACTCGACCCCGAATTTAATTGTCCTTGGGGGAGCATGTGGAAGAAATAATCTCAATCGGACTTTCGTTCAAGATGTTTGGATAAACATTGAAGCATACGAAAGTTCCACTCCGATTGAGATACCCACGGCTTTAGAAGATGAAAGCGGTGATGCCGGGGTCAAAAACTTTGTCTTCGTTTCCAGCTGGAAATGATAGTAAAGTTTCAATCAAAGATGACTCCGGGCAGAACGGGAGTTTTTGAACAGAAAGAAGCAGAGAGGAATCACTTTTCTCCAGAATTAAAAGTTCCTTAGATGAGGCAGGAAACTTTAAATTCGTATCAAGAGTCAATTTCATCAAAGGATGAATTTCACCATCATCGAGTATGCCTGGCTTAAACACTTTGTCTTCACAAGAAAACTCAGCAGGGTACTCGATGTAGGACTCAATGGAGAAAAGGAAATTATCCTCGGGAGAATGAGGTGCTAAGTCATGAGAAACAATTGAAGCATCCTCAATTATGGTTTCAATTTTAGGGTCTTTTTCAGTAGTAGGTTTTCCATATAAAAGATTTCTCCATTCGGTTTGATCGGCCCTAAAATCGAAGAGATCATCATCATCTTGTAAATCATTAAGCTCGGTGTAAGAATCAGATGATGGAGCATGGTATAAAAGATTTTCAACTTCTTTAAAATCAGCATGAAAGTCAAAGAGATCATCATCATCTGATGGAAGTGGATCGTCGTAAGCGAGTTCATCGGCGAACTACTCGGGATAAGAATCACATTTAGACGGATCACGGTTCAGCAAAAATTCCAATTCTCTTAAGTCAGATTCAAAATCAAAGTTATCGTCCTCATCCCCCGGTGGGATTGGATCGATGTGAGCGAGTTCATCGGCGAACTCCACTAGAAGAGAATCAATACTAGAAGTGGTACTGCCACTACTTTGCTCTTCTGATTTTGAATCAACAATTTGAACGGATTTAGGCGTCTTTTCTTTAACATCTTCCGGGGGAAGGGAAAATAATGGTTCATCAAATTTCATTTTTAATAACGAGACATCTTCCCCGGGATCACTATCGGTCTCAACAATTTCTGGCGAAATTGGAGCATCATCAGACAACACCTCGAGCTCTTCCCTCGAGATATCACTTCCCTCAATCGGAGGAGAAGGATGGGAAGAGTCGGAAAGGCCAGAATCAACAATCTCCACACGATAAACCGGCTCCGGAGGTGGGACAAGTGGTGTGCTCTTAGAGCTAGCAATTTTCACCACTTCCGTTGTGGTCTCCGAATCCGATTCATCATCATCAAGAATACTCTTAACATCCGCGGAACAACTTTTAAACCATTTGGTTGAACCGGGTGCAATTTTCATAGCTTTGAGTTCGGCACGTTTTTCAGACATACTCTTAACCGCAAATCTTGAGAGAATCGAATCACTTCTTTTGGAAGCAATTACTGGATCAGATTTTTGATTAACCACAGCAACGTTGCTTTTGGTGGTTAGCGGTTTAGAGTTCTGATTGATTTGAAACGTGACTTTTTCATTATCAACCCGCAGAGTTATTTCTTCTCCATACACATCAATCAAAGCCCGGCCGGTCCTCAAAAATGATCTTCCGAGAATTAGAGGAACCCGGGGGTCAGCATCAAAATCAACCACCACAAAATCGGCGGGGAAATGGAACTTCCCCACCTTGACAAAGACATCCTCGGCTATTCCAAGTGGATGGGTTATGGTCCGGTCCGCAAGCTCGAGGGTCATGCAAGTGGGGGTATATTCGGGCAGAGAAAGTTTTTTCCAAACGGAGAGCGGCATTAGGTTGATGCTTGCACCAAGATCGGCCAAGGCGTAGCATTCAACCATTCCCGGAAATTCACAAGGAATGAGAAATTTTCCGGGATCTCCAAGCTTTTCCGGAAGCTTTTTAAGGAGAACCGCCGAGCAATTCTCGTTCAGGGGTGTTTTTGCCAGTTCAAAAAGTTTTTCCTTATTGCTCAATAAACCTTTGAGGGTAGAAGCAAACTTAGGCATCAGAAGTAAAGCATCCGCAAAGCTTATATCAAAATGAAAATCTTGGAGGATTTGAAAGAATTTTTCCATTTGATTTGAAGCTTTATCGCGGAGCTTTTGATCATTCAATCTCGAAGGATACGGAAGGTTTGCTTTGACGGGAATTTCTTTTGGTTCAACATTCTTCGGTTCAGATGGATGGATGACCGGAGGTTGGACGTCGTTGGTTCCTCCGTTGTTAGTAGGAGGTTCCGTGTCCTTGGTCACCTCGGTCTCACGGTCGACTACCTTGGGAGGTAGAGAAGAATCGGTAGCCGGAGCCGTGGGTCCATCATATGAAACACCGCTCCGAGTCGTGATCGCCTTAGCATCGCCCCTCGGGTTAGCGATCGTGTTGCTTGGGAGAGAAGTAGTACCCGAACCCGAGGGTCGATCATTTAAACGCTTGTTAATTTCATTGATTTGACTCATCATCTTCTTATTCATCTCTTCTTGGTTTTTTTTGTTGTTGTTGGTTGTGAAGAATGAATTGTTTTAATAACTCATCCGAGGGCGATGGGTTTGGCACAAATCCTTGATTTTGATTGTTTGGAAGATT
This sequence comes from Artemisia tridentata subsp. tridentata, assembly GCA_021014915.2. Classification (NCBI taxonomy): domain Eukaryota; kingdom Viridiplantae; phylum Streptophyta; class Magnoliopsida; order Asterales; family Asteraceae; genus Artemisia; species Artemisia tridentata. The sequence continues at coordinate 321,759,738 of CP139505.1, forward strand.
TGGCCCTCGGTTGTTTTGAACAAAACCTTGATTATAATTCCCTTGATTTTGGTTTTGAAAATTCCCTTGATTCGGGCCTTTTTGAAAATTTCTCTGATTTTGAAAGCTTTGCCCTTGATTAAAATTCCCTTGATTAGCCCGATTTTGATTTTGATTGTATGGAACAATGTGGTTCGGCACATTCTGATTTTGATTTTGATTTTGTGTGAAACCGGGTGGTCCGAGAAAATTGTTAGAACGGTAGCTGAGGAGATTACGGTCTCCCTGAGGCTGGTAACCGTTACCACCTTGATTGAAATTTCCAGAAGCAGCATACACATTCTCTTGAGTATAGCCACCGGAGGCTGGGCACTCAAAATATTGGTGAGGACCACCACATATTTCACAACTCTGATTGACAACATTAACTTGATGAGAAGAGGATTGAGCTTTGGTTAATGATTCAACTTGTTTAGCAAGAAAGGCAATAGTCTCATTTGTTTTGGTATTAGCATCAAGAACACGAGCTAAAACTTCATCACTAATTTTGTTAGCACTCGAAATGGGAATTTTGTTTCGTGAACTCCTCACTTTTGATTTATTCTCAATAATCATGAAAGCATCCTGACTATTTCTCGTTAACAAGTTTCCACCTGCAGCAGAATTTAGGGAGTCTTGATCGGCCAGACTCAACCCATTGTAAAACGTGTCAATTTGGTGCAAGTCAGAGAAGCCATGATTAGGAAACTTTTCTAATAACTCCTTAAATCTATCCCAAGCTTCGCTGAACGATTCATCGAAAGCTTGTTGAAATTGAAAAATTTGAGTTGGGAGACTAGAAGTTTTGGAAGGAGGGTAGAAATGATTGATGAACTTTGTAGCTAGATCTCCCCAAGTTAAAATGGAATTAGGGGGTTCTTTCTCTAGCCAAGTTCGAGCCGCTCCTTTCAAAGAAAAGGGAAACAATTTCTTTTTTGATGACATCGTAATCAACTTGGTTAATCTTTATTGTTTCAGCAATGTCGGTGAAATTTCGGATATGAACATAAGGATCTTCATGATCAAGTCCGTGAAATGAGATACCCGTGATAAGATTGAGTAACCCGTGATTGATTTCAAAGTGATTTGCTTGAATATTTGGTATCACGATGGCTCGTCTAACACCATTGAAAGGTGTTTGGAGACGTTCCTCCATTGGACGGAGATCGAGAGCCGGATTGGCACCCACCGGAGGGTGTTGATCGTGTTGGTCCATTTCCTCAACGGTTGAGAAATGAACACGGTTGTTGTGACGGATAATCCTCTCGGGATTTGAAAGTGGTGAAAGAAGAGGTTGAGAAGAAGAAGAACGGGTGTGCATACACCAAAAGAAATAAAATCAAAAAGAAAAATCAAAAACAAAAGTTGAAAATGAAAATATTTTTGGATTTTTATTTTTTTTTAAGGAAAATTAATCACAATATTTTTGGTACCGATCCCTCAATCAATATTCGTTTCTCTTACGACTACGCGCAGAGTGGCGGAGAAGCAAAGGTCTGCCGAAGCTAATTAAAAACCCGCCTCTTTCGGTCTGCAATTTAATGTCAAGACCATCCTTAAACCACTTGTATAGGTTGTAATCGAAAAATAATCCGAAAATCAAATGATTTCACGATTGTTTTGTTGTTATTTCGGAATGGTTTACAACACTTTTGAAGAAAAGTGAGGATTTATTTTATTTTTGTATTTTTGAAAACACTTTAGGAAAAGTGTTTTATTTTTTTTTTATTTTTTTTTTATTTTATTTTTTTTTTTTTTTTTTGTATTTTTATTTTTTTATAAAAACGATAACTTCCGAGGAAGGGTCTTCAAAACACGTATCGAAAAACAAAATCACAAATTCGCGTCAAGCTTCCTTGGCAGCGGCGCCAAAAAGTTGATATGTGTCAAATTATAGTCCAAGCAATTGCAAAAGAAATATGCAAGACCCTTGTCGTAGTCCCGATGAAGATTGAATGGAATTTAGTGATTCGGGATTTGTGATTCGTGTAGTGAATGTGAATAAGAGTGATTGATTTTGGATTACACTACTAATATTAAAATAACAATCAAGATTAACAATTAAACTAAGCTAATAGAACAATTAAACTAAACATTTAAACGAAAATTAAATTTTAAAAACGAACGCGACGTAATTTAAAAACGTATTTAAAAAGTGAATTTCTAAATCTAAATCCTAAATTTATGAAAATAATTTTCCTAAACTCTAAATATTAAAAGATAATTTTTGGAAAAAGAAAAATATTTTTTTTTTGACTTTTAAATAATTTTTTATGAATTAAAAACTGATTAAAACTATTTAAATGATTTAAAAATATTAAAACAAGTGAGAAAAATCTGGAAAATTTTGAGTAATTTTCAAATTTAATAGAAAATCTAGGAAAAATAATTTCAGCCCCTGAATAAGCTCTAATAAGCAAAACAGCCCAATAAGCAATATGAAAATAAGCACAAAATAAGCAAATGCTATCCAAAAATCACAAAGAGCTCAGGGATCAAGCAAAGTACTATATCAAGCATAAAGCAACTCAGAATGAACAAATAAGCCAAAGGAATAAGCCTATAAGCTGCTGCACAGCTTATTGTGAAATCAGATTCAAACAGCTTTTCTACCCTACTTGCATATGGTAAATAAGCCAGGAAAATGCTTATCAGGGGAATCCAAGAACAAAGATAGACAGCTTATATGAAAATCTACTCTAGAACCCAAAACGCCCAAATTATAAGCTTATTTGCTTATCTGAATTAAGCCTAGATCAGGTGGTGTTGGACTGATTTGATGGTGCAGGGCAGATCAGGTTTAAATGCTGATGTTGCAGACTATGATTATGGCCTCAAATCCTAGCAAAAACCAACTTAAACACTACCAACTATTGTGTATCCACTTAAACAGATGTAATGAACCAAAACACTACCAAAATAATTGTTCAAATAAGCTCAGCTTATGTATGGCTTATCAAGGCAGTTTTGAACCTAACAATGCACCTATGGTTCAAAATCCTCAAATCAGACCAAGGAAACTTAACTTCCACTTAAAAATAGCTAATCTAACCTCTAATAATCTCAATCAAACTTAAGCTAACAGTAACAAGCTTATAGCACCTAGAAACATATATAAACCAAACACCCCCTTAACAGTCTTAATATATATATTAACACTACAACTAACTGAATTAAGCCACAATTCCAACTTAACTATAACTAACTAAGTTACTTAACATCTAATAAGCAAAAATGAATAAGCAATAAGCACTAGAACTAGCTGAATAAGAATAATGCAAAAAAATAAGCTAAAAAAATGGATTTAAGAACTCACAAGTGGTATATTCTGCAAATGAATGAACTCAGTGCTAATAACAACCCAGGCTTATTCCATTAAGCCAAAAATATACCCAGAACCAGCTTATCACCACAGCTTAATTTGACCCCAACAGTTGACTTTTGTTGACTTTTGGGGTTTGTGAGACAAAAACAATTTGAAACTCAACAAAAGCTCACCATAAGCTACTGAGCTTACATAAGCTTATAAAACCAGATGTCAGCTTATTAAAGCTGTTTGAATAATATTTTTGTATTATTTTTTTTTATATTTTTTAATGTTTTTGGCTTTTTTAAAATGAAATTAACAAAAGATGAGATTTATAATTGCAATAAGCTAAGATTGATTTATAATAGGCTAATGTAACTTATAGTAAGCTAACAATAATAACATGAAAATGATACGAATTAAAGAAAAAAAATTCAAACTAACTTTTATTAATAAAATTTGAGAATTACACAATTATATTAAAAACTACAAATGAGAATACATTTGAGCAGCATAACTTTACTAAAAAAAAACTACATGAAACAGAAATTACACTAAAAAACTAACTACTCAATGGAGGAGGAAACCACCCTATTTATTGCCACGGATTGAAGCTTCTAGGCCTGCCACCTTGGCAATCCGTGTGCATCCTCAGCTAATTTTCACCCTTAGATCTTCCTTGAGCACCAATCTTGCAATAACAACCGTTTGATCAATCTTCATGAGGTGTTTGGTCCAATGAAATGCCGCCACGTAGCCATGCGTGCGTCTGACACTTCTGACAACCAATGATTAGACGCTTATACCCTTAATTGCTGTGAAAAGTGTACGGTTAATTTCTAGGGTTCGTTGAATAGTAATTTTTTCTGGGTAACAATTGATTTGGGGCGCGGGGTGTGTATTATTTTTATTTGTTTGACCGAGATTAATAGCATTGACCCGGGTTGTGTTGTTGGGTCGGGTAGTGGGTATAGGGGTGGTGGACTGGGCTTAATTTTTTTTTTGGGTTGGGTTTGTTGGGTTTTAGTTTAGGTTTGGATTTAAGATTTAAGGTTGGGCTTGTAGTTAATTCCGGGTGTGTGGTTTTGTGATTTTTTTGGTTTTATCAAAGATTCAAGGACCATAGTTGTAATTTGCTGAATTTCAAGGGACTGATTTTTGCCAATATTCAAAAGTTGATCTAAGGGTAATTTTTGACATTGGTGAGATTCTAAGGGCTGACTTTGACTTTTTGACCAAACATGTCTTTCTCGGCATCGGCTTTGAGTCTTTTCCATATCTCGTGCTCGTTTTCCTGGTTTTTCCTCGATTTTGTCCTATTTTTTGTAATATCCTTCCCTGCACAATCAAAAACACAAAAACACAATATCTTTTGGCATTTTGGTTAGTTTTTGGTCTTTTTGGGTCCGGTTTTGGTCAAGAAAAGGTATGTGAATAAGCACATACCAATTATTTTTAAGCATTGCATATGCTTAATTGGGTGAAAATGGAGGTGGTGGTGGTGTAGTGGGTGAAGGAAGTGGAGGAGGTGGTGGTGGTGGGTTGGTAATCATGTGTTCAAGTGATGAAAACATGTAGTGTATCTCATCTCTAAGATCAAAGATTATAGTCCGGTTATGGATGCAACAAAGACAATTGTCACCATGGGCGTCAAGCAATGCCCAAGGTATGGGAAAGAATGGTTATGGGATTGGTGATGGTGAGAAGTGAGCATCAAGAGGTGTGATGGGTGATAAGGAAATGGCAAGTTGGGTGCATGGATGTTCTTGAGTGGAAGATGGTGATGATGCTCTTGGTGGTGATGATGGTAGGTGGGAGTTGATGTAGTCATTGATAGATGAAGTGGATGGTAAGGAGGAAGATGATATGCCATGAGTAGATGGTGTTTTTGATGGAGCATTTGGTGCACTTGGGGATGAACATTGAGGTGGTGGTGATGGAGTTTTGGTGTCATCTTGGGTTAGGTCTATGAAAAGTTGTTTTGGTGGTATGATGACAAGTCTTTGCTTCCTTGGAGTCTTAGAGATGGAGGATTTAGGTGATAACATGGTGATTTGGGATGATGAAGGATGATGGAATGAGAGGTGATTGTTTGGAGGGAATTTATAATATGAAAATGTGGTTGGTTTTAGGTTAATTTTTGGGATGATGTAAGATTCCAATACCAGTTTGTCCATTTAAAGAAATGGTAGCTGGGGCTAGATAAAAGGGGTCACATGATGCAAAAGGAAACAGTGAATTTCACTGCCCAGATGGCCGGTCCCCTTAATTGCTGGCCGGCCCCCTTAAAATTAAGGGGACCGCCTAGGGAATTAAGGGGGCCGCCCATCTGATGTTTTCCCAGGCGACCAAATTTGAAAAATTTTCAGAAAAGGGTCATTGTTAGGGTGTATTTGCAGCAAGCTCCATTTGAATCATGTACATTAGGAATGATTTAATAGTAGCAATAACATATTAAGAAGAATAATGTTTGTATGTAGACTACTAAGATCATATTGTAAGCATGTCATAAGCATATATCATAATTAAACAAAAAATGAAACAACACATTCATAGCAAACACATATAAGAAAGAAAGAAACAAACATTCATTAATTTAAAATGATTATGTGACAAACATAATCATTGTTACAACATACATAGTGCTTAAAGCATACATTTGTTAGAGAATTCTAATTTGCCTAAGAAATCCATTTGACTTGCTTGATGATGGAGGAGTTTTTGAAATGAAAACAAGTGAGAGGGTGAGTAAATGGGATTAATGAAGGTATATATTTGGGTGTGTGGAGGTTGAAGATGGTGGTGGTGGAGACATTGGAGGTGGAGAGTTTGGAGCGGACCATGATGGATGAAGGTTTTGATGTTGTTCAAGTGGGGATATTGGATTGGATCTAGTGAGAAGATACTCAATCCAAGTAAAGTGCTCATTTAGAGCAATGGTTTGTTGTTGAAGAAAGATGCAACAAGGACAATTGTTGACATGTTTCTCAACTTGGTTTTTGTTGTGGGGTGATGTGGGAGAGCTAGATGGAGGTTGATCTAGATTTCTTTGGGCTAGGTGTAGGGCAAGAAGAGCACTAAGCTCATGAGCTTCCTTGATTTCCTCAATGAACTTCAAGTGTTCGGATGAAGGTGATGATGGTAAAGTGTTGTTGTTATGAGGGATGGATGTTTGCACATGCAACATAGGGGTAGCATGTGAGTTGGTAGGAGGTGGTGGTGACACTCTTGGTGGTGGAGATGTTTGTGAACTTGGGTAATCATGAGTGGATGAAGATGGTGATATGGATGAAGTGGATGTTCCAAGAGTGGTGAGTGTTTTTAATGATGCATTGGTGGGTTGAGTGTGAATGAGATTAGGATTGAAGTTTTGGGATTGATCATAATGAGATGAAGGGTTAGGGATGGATGATTGGTTATGTGTTTGAACAACATCATTTGTTGGATTATGGCAAGTTTCAAGCTTCCTTCTCCAAATTGGTCTCACCGAGATTTTAGCAATTCTTGAGGGTTTTGATTTTGGGTAGTTGGAGGATGACATGTTTGAGTGGATGATATGAATGAGCATTCATGATGAGGAGGTGCATTTATAGTGAAGGAATGATGTGGTTTAGGAAGGTAAATTTTGGTGGGTGGTTTATGACAAAATGTGTTTGTGAATTTTGGGAAGTATGGAATAAAATGGGTTGGAAATTGAAAAAGAGAACAGTAAGCCGGATCTCCAGATGGCCGGTCCCCTTAAATAGGGCCGGTCCCCTTAATTTTAAGGGGGCCGCCCATCTGCTGACTTCCAGATTACTGAAAGTGGGTTTTTGGCAGAAATTTGTAGAAAAGGTTGTGTTTTTGAGTTCAGTTTCAAGCAAGTCCAACTTCTTTCAAGGCAATTTAGGATTTAATAACTCATATGTGCTAAGCATATTTATTTAAGCAACTTTATTTAACATGCAAACTACTCATTAAGCATATAACATGTATATACATAGATTAGACAAGAAGATAATACATAGTACCAAGTAATTCATAGTATCATACTTAGGAAGATTAAAAGGCTAGTTAATTAATCCTAATGATTATCTATGTACAAGGGAATGGGGAGTTGTGATAGCATGGATTTCTAGACTTGTACCAAGTGAGATCTTTAATAAGTAAACCATGATTTTTCATTTTTGATTTAGTTCACTTATAAGTGTCATATACACAAGTATATATGACATATATGAGATCACCAAGCATGATTTAAATAGATATTTTTAGCATTATTCAACAATGTTTGAAAGTAGGTTCTTATATGGATGTGAACGTTTATTGAATCGCAAGACGGATATACCTAAAGTGTAAAGGCAGTGTAACCTATCAAGCTAAGAATATCCTAAGGCAATGATTAACAAGACTATATGCATGAAGTAACCACTTGTGAAATTTTAAAAAGAGAACTTACCTCACTTCCTAGCTATTCTTCTTAAAATCTCAGATAATGAATGGAGTGCGAATAATGGGTGAGTCTTCAAGATAACCAAGGTGTGAAAGTATATCGTAGCAAGCTCTTAACGCCTTAATAGACCGAATGGCTTGACCCGAACTTGTCTTGTACTTTTTAGCAAGGTTCTTATTGATTTGGATGGATTATCATGTGAGATATTGAGTGTGATTCAATATTTGATAATTCATTTGTCTTCGCGCGCATGTTTCAAATGTGAGTAGGTTGACGTGAAATAGAGTTTCTTTCCTTTGTGCGTTTCGTCACCTAATCAATTAAAACATCTTGGTACCCGGATTCTCATGGGTCCGAGATGGTTAGTTGAGGACATCCATTGCATTTGAATGCACATGGTGAGGATGTCGCCAAGAAGTACAAGAATTCCTTAACAGTTTGTTTCAAGATACAAACAGTGAATTTCTTGACTTATATCATTTATAATCATTGCAATTAACCTTATTTCTAAATTTCTCTAGTAGGTTTTTTAATTTTAATTTGTTTTGATTTACTAGTTGATGAGTTATTTGAATTAAATCCTAAACCGGTTTTATCATTGAATGGCTTTTGACAACTTAGTAAGAATTTAAGAGATTTGGAGCTTTCTTCAAATTTAGCTAATATTTTTGCTCTTTCATTTAATCTTTTAATTTCAAGTTTATAATCTTGACATATTTTGCATTCTAGATCAATTTCAATATTACTTTCAAGTCTAGACATTTTATCTTATAAGATTATTTCTTTTTCAAGATTACTTTCAAAATTTTTTGATGATTTATGTTTAGAAATAGTTTTTAGATCTATGTTGCAAAAATGTTTAAACTCATTTTCTAGTTTTGAAAATTCTAAAATGAATGGATCATAGCAAAAATGTTCGGTTTCGGATTGTACCTTATTTGGAGTTTTATCTAGTTTGCATTCGTCACATACCGGATGATGATCTTCTCCTTCGTCTGTGTCACTCCATGATATTGGATTGAGTTCACTTTGGAGTTGATTCATGTAGTCTTCGTCGTTAATACCTTCATTAACAACATTTGAACTAGTAGCACATGTATCTATTTTATCTAAATGTTTATCTATTAAATTTTCTAAGATGACTAATTCATGTACAAGATCAAAATCCTCATCTTTGGCTTGACATTTTTCTTGATGAAAGTTTAAGAGATTTTTCCAAATATCATTTGCCGTTTTACAGAAAGATATTATTTCATATTCAACTTTCGGCAAGGTTTTGTAAATAATTATTTTAGCTTCATTATTTTTGTTATTCTTTGTTTTTAAATAATCATTTTGAGTTTCAAAATCCGTTTTTGTTTGACTTTCAAAATCCGTTTTTGTTGATTGAAAATCACCAATCGAAATGACATGCCAAAGATCTAGATCAATTAATTTCACATAATTTTCAAATTTATTTTTCCATTCAAGAAAAGTATAGTTTTCAAATAGCGGTGGTGTTTGCATAAATTCCCCTTCTAAATATTTTTCGGATTTCATAGATCGATTCAAGTTTTAAAATACAGTATATTTTAAAAATCTTGATTGACGTGGCTCCTGATACCAATTGTGGAAAACTAGAAGGGGGGTTGAATAGTTTTACGTTTTTTTTTTTTTTTTTTTTTTTTTAATTTATTATAAAACCTTTGTTTACTTTTAAAAACTTAGATTCAAGTTTGTTATGAAAAATAAAACTTGAACCTTATTATTAGTTATATATGTATTCTTTTAAATTGATTGTAAAAGTTTTGGTTTCTTGAATGGAGTTTCAAATTGATCTTTATGTGAAGTCGACCTCTAAGTAATACTAACAATTATATAAGCCTATGTGTATGAAAGTAATGACGATGTAAGTAAAGAAATAAATAAGGGATGGAAAGATCTAACCGAGACACGAGAGATTTATAGTGGTTCGGCTACAAGGACACCTTCCTTGCCCTACTCCACTCCCCGAGCACCAAGCTCGAGAGTTTTCTTCACAACTTCAATAAGCTCCCTTATGGCGGAGAAAACCTTACACGACTTTGGCTTACACCGGCTTAACGACACAAAGCTAAATGTCGAGTTCTAATCGTAGCTAGAACCAATCTCACAACTTCACAACACAACTTCTTCACGACTTATTCACAACGGCTTCACGACTTGAATTCTAGAACTTCACGACTAGGACTTCACGACTTCAACACGACCGCTTCACAACTTCTATGCTACGGCTTCACGACTTCAACACAAGGACTTCACGTCTTCTAAGCTACGGCTTCACAACTTCAACACTAGGACTTCACGACCTCTACCTTACGGCTTCGCGACTTCTATGCTACGGCTTCACGACTTCTACACAACGTCTTCACGACTTCTAAGCTACGGCTTCACAACTTCTACACTATGTCTTCACAACTTCTACTCTATGACCTCACAACTTCTATACCACAACTACTTATACAACTTCTTCACTACTTACACACAACACTAATCTACTATACACACCTTACACACAAATGAATGAATGATTTACAAACTTTGTTAAACTAACAACTTAAGTAACAAGATGATACTAAGTTGTAATACTTCTAATCTTGATTGATAGAAGTATTCTTCTTTTGCACTTGGATGGTTGAAGCTTGGATCACTTGGAAACCAATGCTTAAGAGAATATGATCAAAGGATTTTAGAAAGTATTTACAAGGATTAGAGAGGATTTAGAACAGAAAGTTTGGGGTGCAAAAGGTGAGTAAAAATCCAGGGGAAGGCTGGTATTTATAGGCAGAAAAACTGGACAGCTGGAAGCTACTGGAGCGGGGGCGGTCCCCTTAATTTTAAGGGGGCCGCCCATGCTAGCCGTTGCCCAGTTTTGTCTTTTTGTGGGGAAGGTTTTTCTGGAACATTTTTACTGATTTTGGTTGAAAATTTGAATTCATAAATTTATAATGAATTAAACCTTTTTATTTATTACCAAAAATGTTTTTCTAAAAGATATAAAATGTTTTTGACATTTTATAAAAAATCTAGTGTTTAAGAAAATGTTCCTTTGATCATATAATGCATTAAGCATTAGTTCATTCATACCTTAAGTGATTTGAGTTGTAGAAATAGATATTTACAACTAAATACTTGTTTACGTCATAATTTTCCGATTAATGATTTTACATTTTGTGATTATCAAAACGTAGAGATATCGAAAAATATTAATAACGTGTTTAGGCATTATTTATATCAACACTATTTAGCATATGAAATTTATCCTTAATGGTCTACGTTTGTCAAATCTTTTTCTATTGCAAGGGATGAAAAAAATATGAAGTTTAAAAGAGTTTAAGAAAGTGCAAGAAAAGATATTGAACGAGCTTTCAGAGTCCTATAAGGTTGTTGGGGGATTATACAACAACCCACACGTGCTTTACAAGTCAACACGCTACGAAGAATCACGTATTGTTGAATCATATTACATAACATGATATTGAAAGATCAAATTTTCGCAGTTAGTGAATTTAACGAATTCTACATTTCTCCACAACCGAATATGCAACGTACTTGGGTCGAACGATGCGAGATACATTAAAGTAAAAAAAAAAAAAAAAAAGAACTTCAGGATAGAAGAGTGCACGACGACCTTCTACACGATATCGTAGAGCATTTGTGGAACCTTAATCACTAAATTGTATTTTTTTTTTCAATGTATCGTTTATTTTATTTTATTTTTTTACTTTTTATGTATTTTTTTTTTATTAATGGAATTTTAATTTGGTTTAATGTGTTGTTTCATTTGAATATATGAAGAAAAAAAAATGTGAGGTCCATGGGTGCACCATGGCACCAGAAATGGTGTTATAGGAAGGAGGTGTGTTTTGTGTGATGTGATCGATTCTGGTGTTATGAAAAAAAAGTGTTGAGGTTGCATTGCTTTTCCTACGACACCACCCCACGACACGGGGCCACGAGAGGTTACACAATGCTCTAAAAGTTAACGGAAACTTAAACTTACTTTTTAATAAACAATATACTTTTTTTTAGAATGACAATTTAACTATCTCACAACATTTATACCATAAATCTATCTCACATGTCCTTAGTAGAATTTGAACCCACAACCATTTGGTTAGGGAGCTTCTCACACAACATGAAATAACAAAACTTATAAACCTTTTTTTGTACAAAAACTTTTATTAACACTTAAAATCAAAATTTACTACTTGTAACTTTTAAAATTAATTAAACATTCTCACACCATATCCAACTTTTTTAACTAGCACTTGTAAACTTGTAAACTTATAAACTGAACTTAATCTAAGTCTTACTTTGTCCAATACGAAAAGTGATAGAAGCTTGTGTTCATCATAAAACTCTTTATTTCCAATACGAAGAGTGATAGAAGCTTGTGTTCATCATAAAACTCTTTATTTCCTTCTCTTTTAACAAAAAAGTTCTACATCTCGGTGGTTTATCTCTTTATTCTATTCATTGTGATAGATCTAGTTTGGACTTAGGTGCTGTTTGTTTATTAAGAGGCTCTGGATCTGGATCTGAATCGCACATCTGAATCTGAATCTGATGCGTAAATGTTTGAATCTGAATCAAATAAGATTGTTTGTTTTCTTTAAAAACGTCTCACCTAAAATTATCCAATATTTCCCTACATTATAACCTCTCATCCCCATCTGCTCATGTCAACTCTCACCAAACATTATCATCTTCATCTCCGGCGATCCTCTCCCATCTCCCTCTACATCACTTCTTTAACCAACAATTGCAGGTCTTTTTATAACTAAATCCATATCATAAATTATCAGCAACCTCCGGCGATCCATCAGCAACCTCTGGCAAGCATCTCCGGCGATCCATCAGCAACCTCCGGCGAGCATAATTTTTTCATATCCGAAACTGATCATCGGATCACCATCATGTCTATAATATTTCCCGGTGAGCCGCACTTCTTAGTTCAAAGCCTTAACTGATCATCATGTTTATAACAATTGCAGATCTAAAGCTTCTTAATGGCCATGGTATGATTTGAGGCTGATGGTGCTATAGATTCTTACGAATGTACCTTTTTCTTTAAGCTTAAGCATGTTTTAGTTAAAGTCGATGATATAATTTGAAGGTTCAGAGGCATTAAGACTGCCCTTTCATGTCTGGTCCAACAAGATGTTCTAGCCTCTGCCCGCATCTGAATAAAGAAAAAAAAAAACAAATGCTCTTTTTGGTGTTTTTCTCTGACCGAATCAGATGTTGGGGGTCATTCAGACACTGTTAAGATGATTTTAAGAAAAACAAACACTACCTTAATCTCGCTTATTATACAAGCCTAAAACTATGCTCAAGCTTATTTAGGACGGAATTATGAGATTTTATCCACTAGTAGACCGAGCAATGTTCTTTAAATGTCATTAATTCTCTAAAGATCATAAGATCAAATTCTCACCATCCAATTTGTTTGATCCAAAAACATAAATTAAAACTTGTTAGTACATGATGATGTACCCTCCGAACGGGTCGAAGGACTCCCCTTCGAACCTGTACGAAGCCTTCTCTTCGAAGGCCCAGGTCAATCTTCACCCAAAGCACTCATAGTGTCTAACCTTTTTCGAGGTTCAGAACCTGGCCTCCGTCACGGTTCAGAGCCTGGCCTCCGTCCTCCGTCAACGTTCAGAGCCTGGCCTCCATCAACGTTCGGAGCCTGGCCTCCGTCAACGTTCGGAGCCTGGCCTCCGTCAACGTTCCTTAAGCCTTTCGGGGTATCTCCTACGAAGGAGCAAGAACGAAGAACTATCTTGACCTGGTCATACCCACGTCTCCTCTTCCCTTAGGCTTTCCCGCCAAGGTAGAGATCGTGGGCCACAAAGCCCTAGCGGTTACCACAAATCATGGGACGCCCCCATGATCTCCGAATTAAGTGCAACCGCCCTCTAAGGCCTATTTCTCCCCTATAAATAGCTTAGACGGGCCATAACCAAGGTATGTTAACTGAATGTAATCTAAAGTTAACTTCACTCTTGTCATTTACAATCTACTCAAACGATTACACATACTTACTCGCACGCCGGAGGTGGTTCGCAGGGTCCAACCCCTGCGCAATCACTTAACGTAGTGTTTCGGTATTTCTTATTTTCAGGTTAAGAACAAGCTTGGCGCATTCTCAACACCCCATTATTCCTTTGATCACCATCGAAGGCTTGGTTGTGCAATTATTTGTTCAATCAGTGGCGCCATCCGTGGGACACGCAACAATAAGTCTCGTTATTTCCAAGCTTATAACCAATTGGAACTACTTTCACTATATATCCGGCATGGATCAAGGAAGAGAAGATACTCCCCCACCGGGTTTCTCGACCTTGGCACCAATACCAATCAACGATACTAACAACCTTCCCCCAATAACCGCTTCCACTTTCACAACACGTTCTCACCCAGAAGTAACACTCAACCATCATGCTTCAACATCAGCCAATCCGGAGCCTATCATTAGCCCAGCCTTTGTCGAAACCAATCACAAAGCGTTGAAATCCCTCTTAAGGGCTCGCAAAAGGCAAGTTAGGAATGCGGAGATGCGAAGGGAGTTGGAATACTCAAGTGACGAATTTGTAACGAAAGGGATAGCGTGTAGCATGTTTTTTGAGTCGAAAGCAATATATACTCGTACATATATATCACTTTCGACTGGGGGGCTTGATGATGTACCCTCCGAACGGGTCGAAGGACTCCCCTTCGAACCTGTACGAAGCCTTCTCTTCGAAGGCCCAGGTCAATCTTCACCCAAAGCACTCATAGTGTCTAACCTTTGTCGAGGTTCAGAACCTGGCCTCCGTCACGGTTCGGAGCCTGGCCTCCGTTACTGTTCGGAGCCTGGTCTCCGTCAACGTTCGGAGCCTGGCCTCCGTCAACGTTCGGAGCCTGGCCTCCGTCAACGTTCGGAGCCTGGCCTCCGTCAACGTTCCGAGCCTTAAGCCTTTCGGGGTATCTCCTACGAAGGAGCAAGAACGAAGAACTATCTTGACCTGGTCATACCCACGTCTCCTCTTCCCTTAGGCTTTCCCGCCAAGGTAGAGATCGTGGGCCACAAAGCCCTAGCGGTTACCACAAATCATGGGACGCCCCCATGATCTCCGAATTAAGTGCAACCGCCCTCTAAGGCCTATTTCTCCCCTATAAATAGCTTAGACGGGCCATAACCAAGGTATGTTAACTGAATGTAATCTAAAGTTAACTTCACTCTTGTCATTTACAACCTACTCGAACGATTACACATACTTACTCGCACGCCGGAGGTGGTTCGCAGGGTCCAAGCCCTGCGCAATCACTTAACGTAGTGTTTCGGTATTTCTTATTTTCAGGTTAAGAACAAGCTTGACGCATTCTCAACACCCCATTATTCCTTTGATCACCATCGAAGGCTTGGTTGTGCAATTATTTGTTCAATCAGTACAAATCTTGGGCACACTACCAGACCTAGGTTAGACTAGCTCTTGGCGGGTACAGATCTTATGCTAAGTACTTCGTGAGCTGCTAAGAAAAGCAACATCGTTGTCTTACCGCGGAAGGGGGCTTCCGCGGTTGGCCTCCGGTGTGAGAGTAAGTATATTGTTTGAGATAGAAAGTGTAAGTGCGGACTAGGTGGAAGTAAATGCTGTTAGTTGAGAGTAATAAATGAGATGGGGGTATTTATACTACCCATATACTTACTGTAGCTGCCTCGGGACTCTGCGAGCTGACTTACACCTTACCGAGTAGGTAAGTGTCAGAGCAGAGCCGATTTGCGCCATACCTAGCAGGTAGGTGTCAGATCAGAGCCGACTGCGGCCAATGATGTGTTCTGAACCAGCCTAGGGAGGCTGAGGCATGTTCTTGTCCTGGCTTGGCAAGACTGGAGTCTACAATGTGTATTCGTCTGTCTTGACTCTGCCGCGGTTCAAGTTATAAGCATGCCCGGCCCAGTATGCTGGGTCCGGGGATACTATACACGATCAAGTCCCCCCAGTCTAGTATACTTGTTTGGATTAAGGGCAAGTGTTCTAGACTTATTTAGAAGTTCCGCGGCTTGAGAAGCCGCGCCTTGTTGAATAGACTTTTGTAGCATTCGCGGTTGATATTGCCACGTGTTCCATATTGCTGACTAGACATTCCACTTTCCGCGCGTGTTAGTGGTGACAGCCTGTCATTGGTAGTCGCGAAATGTTTTTCACCCACTTATTTACTGACTGATGTGACATTTCTGCGGCTGACCGTTCATTTTCTGCGACAATCGTGACGGTTCATCTGGGTAGATCTCTAACCGTTCAATAAGTATCCGGGGACGTGGCTATGTAGTGGCCGTCCGATAGACGCGATAGCACGTGTGTGTGTGGCTATAAATACCAAGATTTACACCACTGTTATTCTTTTTTCACACACAGTAATTATTTTTCCTTCTCTCTAGAAAAGAACATCTTCCGCCTTCGCTCCTCTTGCTATCGTTTATTCCCGGACTTAGATCTTCAGGTTAGGTTTCTTTTAAACTCATTCTTTTTATCATTTAGAATGGCGCCTGACCATATAAGTAGTGTAACTTCTAAACTCACTCAGGAAGATGTAAATGATTTTTGTAAAAAGTATAATATTCTGGGCCATCTCTTGCCTGAAGCGCCCGGGCCCCGGGATACGATTAGGGATGCCCCAGAGGGGAAAATAGGTGTGTATACCCGATTTTTTGAGTTAGGCAACTTTAGAATTCCTCTGTCATTGTTTTTGTTGCGTGTTTTGGAGTATTTCCAGATCCATCTGTCTCAGTTGTCTGTTCTAGCGGCGTGTAGGATTAGTCATTTTGAAATCCTTTGCCGCGTCCATGGTGGTGTTCCCACTGTTCCCCTTTTTAGGAAATTTTACTATGCCGGTATTAATCACGGCTGGATGACCTTAGAGAAGAGGAAGGGTCCCAAGTCGTTGGTAGTCCCTGTTTGTTATACTGTCGCGCTTGATTCGGTCAAGAACTGGAAGGACCGTTTCTTTTTTGTGAAGAAGACCATTTTTCCCCTTTCTGTCCCATGGTTCGAAAAGGTATCCATAGACCGCGATCCTCCTCCTTCTGACGCGGGCTTGGATCTAGAGCTGTTGCGGCGCCTTGATACTAATAGGGCCGCTTTCAAAAAATATCCGGAGACTTTTTTGAATGTTATAGGGTTAAGCCAAACCTGGGACGATGATAGTTGCCGCCCGACCTTTTTATGGCCGGATGATACGGGTGGGTTATTAGATTTGTTTTATTGCCGCTTTTTGTTTGTTATCTTCCGCGTCTGATTTTATTCTCTGCTTTTTGCAGAAATGGATTTGTTCTCTTTCATCAGTCAGCCAGATGTATTCAAGGTGACCACCGGGGAGAGAACTTTAAAAGAGGGTGAGCCCACGTTGAGAGCGGAGACGGCTTCGCGTGTTGTTCAGCCGTCAGAGGATATTTTGAAGGTAGTGGAGCACACTGTTGTTGATGAGGTAGAAGCGGCTAAGGCCGAGAAAAAGGCTGGGAAGAAAAGGGTGGTGATTGACGCGCCTGAGAAGCCCCCGAAGAAAAAGAAGAAGCTTGTTCGCAAGGGGACCGCGGCTGGGTCAGGTATGAGTTGCTTGTTTCTTTTTTTTTTTTTTTTTTACCGCGTATGTTGCCTGTACTGACATACGTTTTGTTTTCAGGTGCCGCGGAAGAGCCTCCCGTGTATGAACTCCTGGATGAGTCGGGGGATGAGCTGGGACGTTCTGGTCCTCATACGGACGAAAACATTATGAAGAACGCTACTGTTCTCACTTCCTCTTCTGCTACCCCCACCCAAGAACGTTCCGAGGGTAAAGCTTCTGAGACTTCTACTCCGGAGCATACTGAGTCCATGCATCTTGAGTCTTCAGGGCCAGTTACTGAGGGGTCACATCCGGACAACGTTGAGAATGTATCCGGACATATTGAGGCCGGGACTGAGGGGGGGTGCCCATTCTGAGGATTTTTATCAGTCCGTCTCTGTCGCACACCGCTGAGGCCTCATCCACCTATGTTCCCAAGTGGTTACCCATGAACCGTTTCAAGATGGATGACCCATGGATTTGCCACAGTATTGTGGACAACGTTGCTACGCCAGGTTATGTGTCTGTTCTTAGGGTATGGGGGTCGATGATTTATTGAACCAATACAACTTGCTCACCTCCCAGCAAATATGCATGAGCTCGGAGGTTCGAATGCGGTTAGAGTATGAACTTGAGCAGAACCGTAAGCTGGGCAGGAGGTTGGAGAGGAGGGAGAAGCTCGTTTCTGATTTGAGAGCTAGGGTTGAAGAGCTGGAGGGGGACTCTTCCGGGGTTGCTGAGCTCCGTGGTCGTATATCTGAGTTGGAGGCGGCCGCGAGGGTCAAGGACAAGGAGTTGGGTAAACTCCGTGCTGAATGTGAAAGCTTGTCACCATCAGTAGCTCTTTTTGGTCAGTTCGGTAAGAAGAATGCGGAGCTAGCCGCACAAAATGTAGAGCTTCTTGCCAAGAATGAGGAGCTGGTTCAGAAGATGTCCGGGCTGGAGATTATTTGTAGCACCTTGCAGCAACAGGTTCAAGTGCAGATGGAGAAGCATGTTGAAGAGAGTGTGAGTATTGCCCGCGCTAGTTTTGAGGAGCGCATATCAGAGTTGGAGAAGAGGTTGGTGGAAATTAACGAGGAATTTAACACGGACCTCTTCCCCCAGTGCTTAAGGGCTATTGAAGGTAGACGCTGGGTTATCGGGCATGGTTTTCGTTATGACTTCCACAAGTTCAAAGAGTCTTTTGAGTTGTAGACCAGGCTCGGAGCTTGCATATCCGCGGCAATAGCGGAGGGAGTGCGTCAGGGTTTAGAAGTCGGGGTTGTTCATGGGGCTAAAGGTATTAAACTCCAAAGCGTGGAGGCTTACGACCCTGAGGCAAAGAATCGCTTTGAGGACTCAGTGAAGAGATTAGGAAATGTGTCGTTCCCCCTGCTGGAATCTCTTGAGGCATGTAAGGAAGCCCCGCTTGAGTACCTCATGTCGCAGCTGGTGTTAGAGGAAGATCGTCATCCCGGGACTGAGGAGTTTACTTTCAAACCTCCAGTCGTGGAAGAGCATGTCCTTCCAGAATCCCTGCTCAGACTTGTCACTCGCCGCCCCAAGGCTATCGCTGCTTACAAAGAGTACAAGAATAGGAAGTATGGGGTGGAGTTTGACTACAGTGATAAGGGTCTTGTCGTTGTTCTTCCTGCTCCTTCCAAGTCCGGACCCTCTTCTAGTGTGGAACCTGCGGCTGTTGAGCCTGCGAATGTTGTTACCCCATCCGGGCCGGTGACTAATCCGACCGGGGATGATAGTGTCCAACATGATGACATGTTTGATACTTCCGTCCTCGACACTAAGGGGCCCGAGAGTTAGTTGTCTTGTTTATGCGGCTGTTCTTTGGGAGATATTTTGACTATATCTACCCTGCCGTGAATCTTGTGAAGCTTTTATCCTTTAGACTTTGGAGATGTAATCCGGATGAATGCATCCGCGTATTTTGTAATCGATGATGAATATAACTTAACCATTTTTTATGTGTATTAACACTTGGTTGTTTATGTTATGTATTTGTTTTTGCCGGGGCTCATATGGCCGGACTTAGTTTACTATCTCTGTGTGTCCGTACTTTGGATTTCCGGGGATAGCTTGGTATGGTCAATGGGTTTGCAATACCACTTATATGCCTTAGATAATTCGGAGGTGCAATGTCCTCATGCCGGGCTTGCAATGCCTCTTACGCATTTTTATAACTGCGGAATTGTTTTCCGGCTTATGTATGCATATGACCGGAATAATAAAGAAAAAATGACAAGTAAATTTTTAGAAAATTTGTGGAGTTGATCGGACTCCACATATCATTAATTAGGAAACTATATACATAAAAGATGACTAGTGCTAAAATGAATTCCCGCTGCCGGATTGAACCGCGGTCAGCCACAAAAGATGGGAATACTTACA
Source organism: Artemisia tridentata subsp. tridentata (assembly GCA_021014915.2). Classification (NCBI taxonomy): domain Eukaryota; kingdom Viridiplantae; phylum Streptophyta; class Magnoliopsida; order Asterales; family Asteraceae; genus Artemisia; species Artemisia tridentata. The sequence continues at coordinate 321,779,495 of CP139505.1, forward strand.
TTTAATCACAAGTAACATTTTTTGAGATTCCTAATATTCCATGTCCGGGGTAGGTGTTGACCATCTTGGTTCCTGAGTTTGTATGCTCCTTTTCCCAATGTTTTCACAACTTCGTACAGGCCCTCCCATTTGGGGCCCAGCTTCCCGGTGCTTTCAACCAAGCTAGCATCGTTGTTGCGGTAGACAAATTTACCTGGCTTAAAGCTTGTTCCGCGGACTTTGGCATTGTAGTATTTTTCCATTCTAGACTTGCTTCTTGCCTCTTCAATAGCCGCGACTTCTCTCCTTTCTTCCACGAGATCTAGGTTCAGCTGTAAAGCTTCATCATTTGCTATTGGGTCGAATAGAGCACACCTGAGAGATGGCATTCCGATCTCCACGGGAATCACGGCCTCCGTCCCATAGGTTAGGGAGAACGGCATGTCTCCGTTACTGGATTTGATCATTGTTCTGTATGCCTAGAGTACATGCGGTAGCTCCTCTAGCCAATCTCGGCTTCCTTGGTCAAATCTTGCTTTAATCCCATCTCCCAAGCTTCTGTTTGCTCTTTCGATTAACCCGTTCACCTGCGGATGTTTCACTGATGCAAACCGCTATTTGATGTGAAGCTTTTCACACCAATCTTTGAAGGGGTTGTCCCTGAACTGCTTGGCGTTGTCCGCCACAATTTCCCCCAGCAGGCCGAACCTACACACAATATTATCCCATACGAACTTCTTGACCTGATTACCGGTGATGGTTGCGAGAGCTTTGGCCTCGATCCACTTTGTGAAGTAATCTATTGCTACTATCAAATACTTGATTCTTCCTGGAGCTTCTGGAAATGGGCCACAGATGTCTATGCCCCATTTATAAAATGGCCAGGGGGAAGTGATAGGAGTTAAGTTATGCTGAGGATTTCTGGGAACCGGCCGGTGGACTTGGCAGTCTTGGCACTTGTTGATCACTTCTCTCGCGTCCATATGCATGGTCGGCCAATAATATCCGGATCTTATTACCTTTGCCACGATAGCCCGGGGTCCGGAGTGCATGTTGCACGAACCCTTGTGAATTTCCCTAATCACGTAGTTTGCCTGTATTGGTCCAACACATCGTAACCACGGCTCCAGAAATGACTTACGGAACAGGACTCCATTGATGACGGAGTATTGTCTTGCTTTGATCTTTAGCTTTCTTGCCTTTTTCTGATCCGCAGGAAGCGTTCCATCTTTCAAATATTCGAGGAGTGGGGTCATCCAAGTGTCCCCTTATTCTTCAACCACGGCCATAACTTCTTTCTCCTCGATTGACTTGTCTTTCAAGACTTCCACCAAAACTTGTTTTGTCAGATGGGCGAAGCTGGTTGAGGCTATTTTGCTTAGTGCGTCTGCTTGCTTATTCTGACTCCGCGGAATTTGTTTTATGGAGAATGTGCGGAAGTTCTCAATCAAGGCCTTGGCTTTTGCGAGACACCGTGCCATGCTTTCTTCTTTGGCTTCATATGCACCGTTGATCTGATTCGCGACCAACCTAGAATCCACGTTTGCGGACAGGTCCTTCACCCCCATCTGTTCCGCTATCCTTAAACCCGCTAATAATGCTTCGTACTCTGCTTCATTATTGGATGTATCAAATTCAAATCTTAAAGCATAAGTGAATTCCGTACCTTCAGGGTTTGTAAGGATTAAGCCTGCTTTAGATCCTTCTTGGCAAGAGGATCCATCGGTATACAAGTTCCACGGCTCAACATATGGCAATTCTTCCGCGGCTACTTCTGTTGTCGGGGCTTCTTCTTCTGGAATTTCTGCGATGAAGTCAGCTAGTACTTGTCCCCTTATGGCCGTCCGCGGCCTGAAGCTGATGTCGTGTCCTCCTAGTTCAATAGCCCACTTAGCCATTCAGCCTGTGTTTTCTATCTTCGCCAGCATCTGCTTGATTGGTTGGTCTGTGATGACCACTATTGGGTGTGCTTGGAAGTACCTCTTGAGTCTTCTGGCCGCGTGAACCAGTGATAGAACCAATTTTTCCATTGGGCTATAGTTTATTTCCGGACTTTGCAATGTGCGGCTAATGAAGTAGATGGGCTCCTGGCGCGGTCCTCTTTCTGCCAAAAGGACTGCACTGATGGCTTCTTTAGCCGCGAACAAGTACATGATCAGTTCTTCTCTTGGTTGGGGAGCCGTGAGGGTGGGAAGATTGGTGATGTGTTGCTTCATCTCTTTGAATGCTTGTTCCGCTTTCGATACCCAGTGAAAGTCACTTTTTTTTATACACTTCTTCAGTGTCTTGAAGAATGGTAAGGACTTTTCCGCGGACTTTGATAAAAAAAATGGTTCAGACTGGCCAATTTACCCTTTAAGCTTTGCACTTCTTTAAGAGTCCGCGGTGAGGGTAGCCGGGCAACGACCTTGGATTTCTCCGGGCAAGCCCTGATTCCCTTCTTACTGATCACATGCCCCAAGAATACTCCTTCTTCTGCTCCGAAGGTACACTTTTTTGGGTTTAACTTCATGTTTATCTTCCGGAGAGTCATGAAGGTTTCTTCCACGTCCCTTAACATTTCCATCTCCGAGTGGCTCTTGATAACCAGATCGTCGACGTATACTTCAAGGTTCCTTCCAATCTATTTTTCGAAGGCTTTGTCCACTAGACGCTGGTATGTGGCTCCTGCGTTTTTCAATCCAAAGGGCATTTTCTTATAGCAAAAAATCCCTTGGTTTGTGTGGAATGCGGTTTTTTCCTCATCTTCTGCGGCCATCTGTATCTGGTGGTAGCCTTTGTACGCGTCCAAGAAACATTTGAAGGTGTATCCGCAGAGGGATTCAACTTTCCAGTCAATTTCCGGAAGAGGGTAACAATCTTTCGGGCATGCTTTGTTCAGATCCTTGAAATCTACACAAATTCTCCAGCTTCCGTCGCTCTTTTTGACCAGGACCGAGTTTGACAGCCAGTCATGGTAGTGGACCTCCCTCATTATACCGGCTTCTACTAACTTTGCAACATCCTCATTAATTGCTTTGTTTCGTTCCGAGGCCTGCCCACGATTCTTTTGCCTTACCGGAGTATACCCTTCCCGGATGTTCAATTTGTGTTCTGCTACGTTCCGCGGCACTCTCCGGTCATGTCCGATGGTTGCCAGGCAAAGATATCCAGATTGCTCTTTAACAATTCACACAGATCCTTCTTCCCCGGATCTGTCAAGCTTCCTCCTATAGTGACCGTCTGGTCCAAAAATTCTGGATGTATTGCTACTTGAATTCCATCTTTTGCCGGGGTTTCCTCAGGACCTTGCTGCGGTTGGGGTTCCGCGACCATTTGGTACTCTACCGGAATGACTTTGTCACTATATAAGGTAACTACTCCACCCTGGGTGGGGAATTTAATCATACCGTGGGCCGTGGAAGGGATGATTTTAAGCTGTCTTATCCCCGGCCGGCCGATTATGCCATTGTATTGGGAAGGTGACCTAACCACCATGAAGTTCATCCAAGCGCTAGCTGAGTTCTCTTCATCACTTAAGGTAACTTCTAACAGAATCTGCCCCAAAGGCCATGATAATTCGCCACTGAAACCGAGAAGAGGAGCTGTAGCGGGGATCATTCTTTTCTTGATTTTCGGGCTCAGTCGGTTGAAACAATGTTCATAAAGGACTTCAGAGGCGCTTCCATTGTCCACGTGCATCCGGTGTACGTGGTGTCCGCCCACTCCGGCCTTTATTACCAATGGATGGTCATCCCAGTCGTCTTCCTTTATTGGAGGGAAGGATATTTCTAAATTTGGCTCGGTACATGAGGGGACCTTCTGTTTCACAGTTCGTTGCCAGGTCCGTATCATGAATATGGTTGGGGCTTTGTCCTTAGCCGCGGTTTCCTTCTTGCCAGCTTTAGCGGCCCCGCCCTTCTGGCTTCCGTTCTTGATCTCTTTTACCAAGTGTGCCAACTGGCCGGATCTGACCGCATCCTCAATTTGGCTTCTCAATTGGAAACACTCATCCATATGGTGTCATTTTTCTCTGTGAAATTCACAATACTTGTCTTTGTTTCTTGATTCCACCGGGCTTGCCATAGGTGGTGGAGCTGTGAATTTTACTGCATCCATTGCTAGAATCTCCTTTGGTGTTTTTGTGAGAGGGGTGAACCGGTCATTCTTTCTCCGGTCCGCCCTTGAATGCCCTTTGAATTCTGTTTTTCTTTCAAAATCCTGGTTGTTGGATGTTCGGGGTCCCCCTTCATGAGATTTCCACGAGGAGCGGTCTGGCTTTTTTCTTGACAAATTTGTCGCGGCTGTTTCACCACGGAGGAAGGCTGTGGTAACCTTCCACATCTCGTCCACCGTCTTCGGGATTTTGTCATTGAGCCTTCTGATCAGCTCTGGGTTATTGATCCCATGCACAAAACCCGAAACCTTCATGCATTCAGGGGCACCCTTCACATGCATACTTTCCGCCTTGAAGCGGTCGACAAACGCTATCGTGGTTTCTCCTTCTCTTTGCTTGATAAGGTGGAGTTTCACCGGATCTTTGGTGTATTTCTTCTGCTGGAGGAAGTAGGATAGGAAACTTTTGCGGAGATCTTAGAAGCTATCTATGCTCTCTGTCGGCAATTCATCGAACCACATTCGTGCGTGGCCCATCAGGGTGGAGTTAAACATGTGGCACCAAGTGGGCATAGCCCATCGCTCGACTTTAGCCACGGTACATAAATTTTTTAGGTGGTCCTCCGGATCTCCCGTTCCGTCGTAAGTTTTGACATTGGAGGGCATTCGGGTCCTCTTTGGGAACTCGAAGTTTCTGACACTTTGCTTGGAAGGGTCCTCGTCATCGATGTCGTACGGGCGATATTGATCGTCCGCGTTCTATTTGTTCTTCCCAGACCCGGCTTCCCAATATCCTCCATCATTATTGTCTCCATTTCCCTCTGGTGTCCGGTCCCTTCGCCTTCTGGAACCGGAGCAGGCGGATCCAGATCCGACGCCTCTCTCCTTTGAGCGTGGGGTGCGGTTGTAGGTCAGACTTGGGGTTCTTCTTCTTGGGATGTCCGGACTTCCTTCCACAGAAGGCCGTACGTCTTGTCTGTAACGTCTAGCTTCGCCTCTACGCTCCCTTCGAGCGCGGCTCTTAGACTTAAGCCGAGAAAATACGTCTGATGCGTGGTTTTGCGACCTTACAACAGGTTTTACCTCTCGAGGGATCTCAAGAGGCTTACAACCCCACCAGGCAGTGTACCTGACCGATGTAGTATAGTGTAGTGGTAAGTACGGGGGATTGATCGTTCTCCACAGGGAATAGTGTCGTTAGGATTGAAAAACTACTCTAATAGGTCTAAGGGTGAGGGAAGATTCTTTTTGTATTTTTTTTATATTTTTATGAAAGCAAGTAAAATCTCGGGTTTGAAGGAGTGGGCGGGATTAGTTGCTAGTCAACTAACCCAAATAACTACAAATGCAAATAAAATAAAATAACTGAAAATGAAAAGGTTGTGAAACTTATATGGAGAGAAATGTGTTTACTTAGATTTCCTTACTCCCTAACTATCTTTTACCGGTTGATTAGTGTGTATTAATTGCGTGGATGACGGGTGTATTCCTTAATACCAATCGTGGGGTGGCGTACGTACTTCCCCAACTCTACAAGCTCCTACTTCACTCCTATGTCGAGCCGGCTAAGAAGCTCCTAACATGGGATCACTAGAATTCGCTCATGCATTAAATACAACCATAAAAACCTAGTACGCATTGGTTCATGTTTCTTAAGACGTTCAAGCAAGTTACCGAATAGGAGGTTAGCCAGTTTTCTTAAGCCTAACATCGATAAACAATCATCCAATACAATTAATAACACACTAATAACCAATAATCAATAGTTAGGTTTCATTAGATCTAAGCAAACACAAGATAAATCTAGCCTAACATGTTAATCAAAAGACAAGAACAAGATATAATCAAACAACACATAGACATATTGATTGATTAAATGAATACTTATCTTCAATTAAACATGGGAGATCAAGGGTATAAAAACCCTTAAAAATGGCAGAAATTCGTCTTAGGGTTTCTCCTCACAAAGTTGCACACTAATGACAAAAAATTGCAAAACTATATATAGAGTTTAGTGGCTGACGGCGTCACGTTGTAGATCTTGACGCCGTCACCTCGCCGTGTCTAGGGTTCCCGGATGGCCTTCTTGACGCCGTCCCTCTTTAATGCTCCAAAATCCGCTCTGGCTTATCAAGGCTTGACGCCGTCAGAAATGAGCTTGACGCCGTCTCTCTTTAGCTTAAACCGTGATGGCCTTGATCACCTTAAAAGGTGACGCCGTCAGACTTCCTTTGTAAAATTCTCTGGCTTATCATGTGTATTTTTCATATCCACCTCTTTTGCCAAGCCATGACGCCGTCAAGAGCAATACTTGACGCCGTCAAAGGTACTTTTCCAGCCGATTTTGAGACTTTGTCGTTTTCTTCACTTTTATTCTCCAAAAACGTCCAAAATGCTTCCTTTTCCAGATTTCCTCTCCAAAGTACCTAAAATGACAAAAGGAACGATTTAGGGCAATATTTGATCAAATAAATACGATTTAGGGCTTAAATGACCCCCTAAAAGCGGTACACTTTTCGCTTCATCAAATACCCTTACACTTGAGATTTGCTTGTCCTCAAGCAAATGCGCTTTTATTCTAATCAAAATACAAGTTAGGGGTCATTTAATGCTAATATAAAAGTAATTACAACAAATAGTCGTTCCACCTTAATCATAATAAGCACGGAGATTACAAACTAGCACCTCACAAGTAGTGTTTAGATACTCACATCTCTCAGGTGTCATCAAAATAAATCTCATAAATGAAAACGGATAATATCTGTCACTACCTGTCATAGCAAATAGATTACCATAGGCTTGGGAAAGGATCGAAAACCTTCTCCACTAGGCGTAAGCACCTAAGATAAACTATCAAAGAGGGCTTTTACATGGGTTATAACGTGAGGTGTAGGGATATGATAAACACGGTTTTGTTGGATAAGGGATATTTTACTGGTGGCGAGTTAAAGATCTTGATTAATTACATGAACAATATGGCGTTGCTAAGCCAAGACTAGACTCGACTTAAGCTAAAAACAAAATAAAAAAAACATAAAATAAACATAAAATGAAACGGGATGGTAGTCCGTATGTTTTTTCTATTTTTCTTTTTCTCATTTTTTTGTATTTTTCTTGATTTTTTCGATTTTTTTTTTCCATACACTCTTGCCCTACCATCCAAAATAATACATCATAGGGGCGTTGCATTCCCCTTACACTTGAACTTTTACATAACTTTACAAATAATTATTCTAATGACTCGAATTAAGATAATCGAAACACTTGGAGTACTTTTAAAATATTTAGCACATATGGGGGTAATAATGTTTTTTCTTCCCCATTACTCCATTACACTAGTACTTTACCCATGAGTCCCAATCGTCCCAAAACAATATGTACAAGGATATGACTCGACTTAGCAACCATGTAATCAATTAGATAATTAACTTGGGGTTTAAACAAATGTTGTCACAATAATGCACTAAAGACGAGTGCATAACAGGTAGGCTAAGGCGATTTGGGTGTACATTTAAGTGGGGTGTAAACAAATTCTTCCTTTAAGTAAAATGCTTAAAGGTCGAAACGAAAAGATAGGCTCTGAGGGGTGTACTAGGGGTATCGTGTACTAAAAATGAGTACAACGCAAAGGGTGTGGGAGAATTACTTGACCAATGTAGCCAATGTAATTATAACAAAAACACAGGTGTAAAACAATGGGTTAATCCTAATGCCTCTTATCATGTAGTAAATCTAACTACACGAATGTAGTCTCACTTGTGGCCTCGGAATGGTCCTAACGCAAGTTCTAGAATCTAAGTGCTACCGGTACACACATCATAGCATAAATGCTTTTCCTACCAATTCTAGAGGCGAACCTCACATATTTGGGGGTGGAAAATTTTTTAGTGGTACGGTTTTGTGCTAGTCATATAACTCCTATCCATGAGACGCTCATTAAGACCAAAGTTTCACTCCTATATGTTGTAAAAAATTTTAAATTTGGCACTAAAATTGCCTTAACAGGTATTTCTCTCAGTTTTATTACACATCTACTATTAAACAAACGAAAAATCAAGCGTAATTGCATTCTCTAAGGTATCGTAATTTACCCCCCCTTACACTTAAGATGAACATTGTCCCCAATGTTCAAATAACAAGATGTAAAAGTAAATAAGGTAAAAGAATGAAATCAAATACTCCCCTGATTCGCTCGGTGGATAAAGAGGTAACATGGTTAGATCTTCTTCCAAGGTAATGTCGAAACTCCAAGATTAAAGCATCGCCAAAAGCTTGATTCCACATACATCTCCTTGTCCAAAATAACCTGTTAAACTTGAGAAAACAAACACGAAAAACCAAAGCATCAAACCGAACAAAGACAACTCACAATTAGATGTAATTCCAGACTTAGAAATAAAACAATTAAAGATATAATGCTTGCAAAATGAATGTTTACAGATTACTGGAAGTTTTAATTCCTAGAAATTCTGTAAAACATTCATTGTGACTCGATACAAGCATTTGACTCGAACAAACACTAATATGTATGCTAATTTAATATTGTTATGATTCATGTTCAATCTTGTTCTTTAAAACAGATTTAGATTTCCCTTACACTTATCTTTTGCAAAATACCTTTATATGTAGTTAAGACGAAGTTAAAAACAAAATAAAGCATTTTCACAAATTAGTTTCGAACATGAATCAATAATAATAAAAATTAAACATACATACGGAAGCAAATAAAATCAAACAAACAAATAAATAAACACACAAAGCTAATAAAGCTTGGGTTGCCTCCCAATAAGCGCTTGTTTTTGTTCGAGTCACGAGCCTGACTCTACCCTTATTTAACGGAAATAGGGGAGGTTTTCCCTACACTTAGGATTAAGTGTGGGTGAAAGTAGCGATACACACCCTTAGGGTGGAAATATGCCACGTGAGGTGAAGGGGGTGAGTGAATGGCTTCCTTCATCCTAAAACTACCCGGATAATATTGGTTAATGGGTGGGTCGGTTCCTCTTTTGTCTCCTAGATGTAAATCTAAGGATGGAAAGTTGTGCAAAGATTGAGGTTCCGGTTCATCAACACTAGGAAATTCCCTAGAACTAAGAGTAAGGTTATCATTACAAGTGTTCAAACCTACATCCTCTAGTTGTGTTTGGTCCAAGGGTTCTACCTCTATTGGGGTTCCTATAGTCACTTCTACATCTTCCGGGTAAGTCAAGGGCGGTGTGTATGCCTCAGATAATGGTGGGACTTGTGGGGTACTTGGTGGGCTTGGGTTCTCTACTATATCCTCCATCACATTAAGATCACCAATGTGTTCATCTTGTATTATGGTAGGGCCTAACCATGACATGCAGCTAGGTGGCTCAATTCTACCCTCATGTGTGTCGTATGTTTTGGTGAAATCTATCCCACTCATGCAACTAACCATCTCAGAATCTTGGTTTGATTCTAAGTCCATGTTCTTAGAAACTAGGTCTCTTTGCTCATACGAATCCACCAATTCGTTCCACTTATGGGTCATGGTTAGGAAGTTTTCCTCAAAATTCATCCAAAGGGTCTGACTAAAAGGAATTGATCCAGATAATGCTTGTCTAATAGAAATCTCACATGCATAGAATTCATTAAACCCATCTAACCTTACCCCTAACTCCTTTTGGAAATCACAAAGATCACACAAAAATTCATAGGAATGATAGGAAACAAATCTATTGGTGAAATATAATTGTTCCTCTATTGTCAATGATCTAAATGGAATTTCATCCGTCATAGTGACAAATGAAAATGGTTTTACAAACAAAGGGCACAAAGAAAAAGATAGACTACAAGAAATCCTAGAAAAAATAAAATAAAAAATCTCACAAGAAAGGAATCTAGTGAGTAGACCTAATAAAATAAAAATTCAACCTAAACAATAACTATTCCCCGGCAACGGCGCCAAAAACTTGATGCGTGATTTTGCGACCTTACAACAGGTTTTACCTCTCGAGGGATCTCAAGAGGATTACAACCCCACCAGGCAGTGTACCTGGCCGATGTAGTATAGTGTAGTGGTAAGTACGGGGGATTGATCGTTCTCCACAGGGAATAGTGTCGTTAGGATTGAAAAACTACTCTAATAGGTCTAAGGGTGAGGGAAGATTCTTTTTGTATTTTTTTTATATTTTTATGAAAGCAAGTAAAATCTCGGGTTTGAAGGAGTGGGCGGAATTAGTTGCTAGTCAACTAACCCAAATAACTACAAATGCAAATAAAATAAAATAACTGAAAATGAAAAGGTTGTGAAACTTATATGGAGAGAAATGTGTTTACTTAGATTTCCTTACTCCCTAACTATCTTTTACCGGTTGATTAGTGTGTATTAATTGCGTGGATGACGGGTGTATTCCTTAATACCAATCGTGGGGTGGCGTACATACTTCCCCAACTCTACAAGCTCCTACTTCACTCCTATGTCGAGCCGGCTAAGAAGCTCCTAACATGGGATCACTAGAATTCGCTCATGCATTAAATACAACCATAAAAACCTAGTACGCATTGGTTCATGTTTCTTAAGACGTTCAAGCAAGTTACCGAATAGGAGGTTAGCCAGTTTTCTTAAGCCTAACATCGATAAACAATCATCCAATACAATTAATAACACACTAATAACCAATAATCAATAGTTAGGTTTCATTAGATCTAAGCAAACACAAGACAAATCTAGCCTAACATGTTAATCAAAAGACAAGAACAAGATATAATCAAACAACACATAGACATATTGATTGATTAAATGAATACTTATCTTCAATTAAACATGGGAGATCCAAGGGTATAAAAACCCTTAAAAATGGCAGAAATTCGTCTTAGGGTTTCTCCTCACAAAGTTGCACACTAATGACAAAAAATTGCAAAACTATATATAGAGTTTAGTGGCTGACGGCGTCACGTTGTAGATCTTGACGCCGTCACCTCGCCGTGTCTAGGGTTCCCGGATGGCCTTCTTGACGTCGTCCCTCTTTAATGCTCCAAAATCCGCTCTGGCTTATCAAGGCTTGACGCCGTCAGAAATGAGCTTGACGCCGTCTCTCTTTAGCTTAAACCGTGATGGCCTTGATCACCTTAAAGGGTGACGCCGTCAGACTTCCTTTGTAAAATTCTCTGGCTTATCATGTGTATTTTTCATATCCACCTCTTTTGCCAAGCCATGACGCCGTCAAGAGCAATACTTGACGCCGTCAAAGGTACTTTTCCAGCATATTTTGAGACTTTGTCATTTTCTTCACTTTTATGCTCCAAAAACGTCCAAAATGCTTCATTTTCCAGATTTCCTCTCCAAAGTACCTAAAATGACAAAAGGAACGATTTAGGGCAATATTTGATCAAATAAATACGATTTAGGGCTTAAATGACCCCCTAAAAGCGGTACACTTTTCGCTTCATCAACGTCCGACGTTCTCTCCCCCAAACGTGACTTAAAACCTTCTCTTCTTTCCCCTAAACGAGTGAAAAGGGTTGACCGGGGGTGCTTGGCCCTTTCCCCGTTATATTCGGGTTCTTTACTAAGTCTGGAGAAAACACTCCGGGAGTAGGAGCTTTCGGAAGGCTTAGGCCTCGCATTGGGGCTTGTTTTCCGCTTTCTCATGTCTCTCGATTCAAAATATCAAGATGGCTCTCGGGAATGCGGATTCCCCTGTGACTCGTCCTCGAAGTTGAGACGGGTTTTTAATTGTCTCATCTTCTCCGCATGGACCTTTTCAGTCATTAAGGGCAATAGTTGGTGATAATGCTTGTCGCAGAACGCCCTTATTGCCTCGTCTGGAAGAGAGTCTGAATGGTGCTCTCCTTCTTTCCCCTTCCCCTTCTCACGGGTGTTCCGGACTGAGGAAGGCTCTAGGAGTGGGGAGGGGTTGTTTGTTTGATTGCTCATTTTTTTTTAGAAACGCAGTTGTGTAACTCGTCCCACGGATGGTGCCAACTTGTTAGTACAAATCTTGGGCACACTACCAAACCTAGGTTAGACTAGCTCTTGGCGGGTACAGATCTTGTGCTAAGTACTTCGTGAGCTGCTAAGAAAAGCAACACCGTTAGTCTTACCGCGGAAGGGGGCTTCCGCGGTTGGCCTCCGGTGTGAGAGTAAGTATATTGTTTGAGATATAAGGTGTAAGTGCGGACTAGGTGGAAGTAAATGCAGTTAGTTGAGAGTAATAAATGAGATGGGGGTATTTATACTACCCATATACTTACTGTAGCTGCCTCGGGACTCTGCGAGTTGACTTACACCTTACCGAGTAGGTAAGTGTCAGAGCAGAGCCGATTTGCGCCACACCTAGCAGGTAGGTGTCAGATCAAGTGGGAGACATGATTTGGCTTTCGGCAGCGTGGTGGTCCGGCTGCGGCCAATGATGTGTTCTGGCCCGGCCTAGGGAGGCCGGGGCATGTTCTTCTCCTGGCTTGGCAAGACTGGAGTCTACAATGTGTATTCGTCTGTCTTAACTCTGCCGCGCTTCAAGTTATAAGCATGCCTGTTGGTGTACGATTTGTATGGATCTCTAAGTAGCCTTTGATTACTTAGTTGATGACTTGAATAAATCCAAATCAATCCAAGTGAGAAACTCTTAACAATTTGTTAATGTTAACGCGGAATATTAACAAGAACAATGAAGAACACTGAGTTATCACTAACTTCGTATATATTACTAACACGCACAATTCGTCCGTTCATATGTTTATCCCTTAGGGTTCCTTTTATACTTGAAGGAAACCCTAATTACAAAACCATGTGAAAAGATATCACGTATCTTCTATAAAGATACCTAACTCGTACATATCTTTTCCTAACTTAATACTAACAAACTTTCCTATTTTCACTGACCCGACTTAACTAACAAGTCAACCAGACTTAATACAATTACCAGACTTAACATTTACATTACCAGACTTAACCATGACCAGACTTAATAATGTAACTACCAGACTTAAGTCTGTCTTCACTTGGTCTTCCTCGTACCTTGTGATAATTCCCAACAATGCCCGGCCCAGTATGCTGGGTCCGGGGATACTATACACATAAATTAAAACTGGTTTTTAATTAAAAGTTAATTGCATTAGAATAATTATTAACTCAAAGGCAATATTGTGTTTCACATTACAACTTAACATTTCATCATACATTCAAATAATATGCAATATTTTTCAATACAATCACACATGATTTATAATATAATCACATGTGATTTTAAAATAATCACATGTTATCTTACCATCAAAACACAATTGCATATCAAGATTCAATTCTGTATATGCTACTACAATAACATGATTTTCTTCAACCATAACTTGATTTTCGTAAGCAACAACATTATTTTTTCATCAATAACCTAATTTTTGATCTCCATATTAAGTTTATCGTCCATGTCTAACTTATCATTTATTAACTGGCAATATCTAACATAAATTCGAGAAAAAACAAACTTGACCCCTAGTTTTGAAAATTTATGATCAATGACGAAGACTCATGCTCAAATGACAATTACTGAATGTTTTTAAGTAGGTTTGATGATTAGTTTTAGTTGTTCGTTTGTGAAAGCTAAAACTCCTAGTTATGCACTTGATCGAATCCCTTAGCTTGTAAAGTTAAGTTATCTTATATAAATCTAAAACAACTATGTAGAAACTGTCTTTAAGTATATTAAAATCTATGCGGAATCTAAACTTTAATCTTAAGAAGAACTTGTAATATAACAGTAAACAGTTATGAACACAAGATTAATAAACAAAACAGCTTCAATATTATTAATGAATAATACGAATACTCTCCTATTATTAGGGTTAAGTTATCTTAGATAAATCTAAAACAACTATGTATAAACTGTCTTTAAGTATATTAAAATCTATGCAAAATCTAGACTTTAATCTTAAGAAGAACTTATAATATAACAGTAAACAGTTATGAACACAAGATTAATAAACAAAACAGCTTCAATATTATTAATGAATAATACGAATACTCTCCTAGTATTAGGGTTTACAACCTTGAAGCTATATAAAAAACGTATCTAACTCAATGCCCTAGGACCTCCTTTTATAAACTAAGGAGTCCTAGTCGGCTTACAATAATTTTCTATACAAGGTAAATCTTTTTAGAATCTTTACTATACTCATCTAACCGACTATACAAGTTTATCTCACTAACAACATTAACTAAGAGTATAGCAGTCTTAACTCTAACTCTAGCAGCAGTAATCCTTCAGCAGTTGTAATTTTGAACCAGCAGCATTAACTTTTAGTCTGGCAGTACTAACTACTTAGTGTATTTTCTTGAAGTTCTTCAGCATCACCAGCAGTAGTAAAATACACAAGCAGTAGTAAAACTTGTATTAGCAGCATTAATGACTAGGAGCATTTTCTTTGTAATACCTGAGCAGTTGTAATTTCTTAGAGCAGCCTTAACCATCTTGAGCAGCATTAACACCTTGGAAGCTTTAATTCCCAACAATCCTCCCCTAAACTTGGTATTTTCTCCCAAAATTATCAAGTTTCAATCAAAGCTTAAACAATCACCAGGAGGATGCTTCCAAACACTTTACTTCTTCTTCTTCTTCTTCTCTTTGGGATTGAGTATATACTCCATCTTCTTGAGGAGCTGATAAGTCATCTCATCCCATCTTTCTACTTAAAGTCTAACCTTAGATGTATCCAGCATCTGAGTAACTATGGCAGGACTCAAAGGATAGTCTTTTTCAACCAACATATATACTTGAAGTCCACTCATAGCCATTGTATGAACTCTACAAGATTGATACAGCTTCCATCTTACAACTCTATTCTGAAACTGATCATGCCAAACTCTATCTTCATGATGAGATTCAAACATAACTTTCAAGTCACCCCAAAGAACCCTATCCAAGATACCCTCTGGCATTGTATATCCATACTTGTCTTTGACCAGCTTCCATAAAGTCTCTAGATCATCTCTATCAAAATTTCTCAGCATCTGGCTAAAGGTAATAAACCTTTGAGATTTTCCTCCAACTCTCACTATATCATACCAAGAAGTTTTTCCATGATAGCCACACTTCCAATCAATGATAGGAACTTTTGTCTTTAAAGGAACAACATCAACTATCTCCTCTTCATGATCAGAAGCAATCACTATCAATTCTTGCATTTGAGCTCTGTCTTGGTCATCATCTTCTTGGTCATCCTCAGTTTGTTCATCTGCTTTCTGCTCATCATTCACACTCTGCTCATCCATCTTCTGTTTCTTACTGCTCTTAGCTTTTAACAATGCTCCAGTTCTTTTAGAACCACTTTCATCTGCATTCTTTGCTTTCTTAGAACCCCCAACCACCTCATCTTCATTCATAGCAATAAAGGTGTTCACCCTTCTGAAAATTATGTCAATTCTTCTTTAATTCTGTTATAGCTCATACCCTTAAACTGAGCAGAATTCCATCCACCCATATTTTTCAGATAGGTCATCATAATTTGTTTCTGTTGTGCCATAGTAGGTGGTTTGTTCCTCTTAGCTTCAACCCTCTTTTGTGCAAAGAATTTCTTTTGCTTAGCTAAGAATTCCATGAAGAGCTTAGATTTTTCTTCTAAGGATAGCTCTTCCTGTTCATCTTGCCACATCCTTTGGGCTAACATGTGATCTGCTTCACATTTTGCTTGTATGTCATCCCAGGAATTAATCTCAGCAAGACTTGCTTCTTTTTCTTTTTGAGTTTGCTCTCTTCTTGCCTTTTCTTCTGCAGCAATAAGCTCAGCTTGCACCTGTCTAGCTAGCTCTTCATCATCTATAAGTTGTTGTTGTCTAGCGTTTATTGACAAAGGCTTTTCTTTAGGTTCTTCAATCAGAATTCTTTTTCCTTTATCAGTTGATGATGTTGTAGTGTTTGTTGGTTTTGGTATTAATGTTGGTTCTCTGATCACAACTCCTTTTACTGGTGATCTTGAACTCCTTAACTCCTTAAGAACTTGAGCAATGGTGATCTCTTCTTCTTCTGATGTTGTAGCAGCACTAACTTTGTCTACAGTACTAGCAACATTAACTTCTAGCCCAGCAGTATTAACTTCAACATCAGCAGTATTAAGTGTAGCAGCATCAACTAACACCTTAGCCACTTCAACCATCTTCTCAATATCAACACCAGCAGTTGTAACAGACTTAGCAACATCATCTATAACAACTTCATTTCCTTGTTGATCTTGAACCACAAACTCATTTTCTGCCTCAATCTCCATAAATCCAACACCAAGCCCAATTTCAGTATCCTCCCCTGCAGCTTTGCTTTCATTCCTCCCCTGTTTGGAGGCATCCTCCCCCAAACTTTCATCATCAGCAGAAGATTCAACCCTAGAGGCAGTACCAACCTTGTGCAATCTTTTGAGCTTTTGTGCTCTTGACCTCTGTCCTCCCTCTAGATATCTGACCCTTCTCTTCAATCTTTTAATTTCATTACCCTGAGAAGTTGTAGTCTGTTGGAGATCAAGAACAGCTTTTGACAATTTTATACATGTAGCCATCAATTCAGTTAACAGTTCCATACTACCCTCACCACTTCGGATTGTGTTACCTATCCCAAGAGGTGGATCACTAGAGTGTTAGACACAGTCTCATCCCTAGAATGAGCACTTGTGCCCCCCTTGGTTTCATGGCACCTGGGGATTCCATCCTCTGAGTCAGTTCCATGGGAACTTGATCCAGTAGATGTTGCCTTAGATTGGGTCTTATGGATGTTACCACTGACCTGCTCTGCTTCTAAGCTAAAAGCAGTAGTGGCAGCCCTTTCTAAACTACCTCTCATCTCCTCATGGGTAGCCTCATCTGCATCCATACCAGCACTAGCCTGAGGAAGCTCAGTGCCCTTTTGGTGTGATTTCCTATGGGTATAGGTCTTTTTAGGTTGAGATGATGATGGTAAAACAGTGGGTGTGTGATGGGTTGCAGTTGGGATTACTGAACCTTCACCCTGATTTTGACTTAGTTCCAACATTGTTTGAAACAATGGTGTGACTATGCCTAAAAAATCTTTACCCTCCCTTTTCATGTTTGCAAAAATCTTTCTAGTATGAAAGGGAGCCTCATAAATCTTTTTGTGAGTTTTCTTTGCAGAAAACTGTTTGTCCATAAGAAGTTGTATAAACCTTGGATATAAGAAAATTTTGTTGGATGAACTATCCAAGCCCTTAACCACACTATCAAAAATTAATTTTGAAAAATTGAATCTTTGATTTTTAGCCAAGCAAATTATAGCAGAAGCCATATTGCTGCTAAATTCATTCCAACCAGTTGTCTTTGGACTAAGACACTGCAAGATAGTGTGGATTAAGAATTTCCACTGTGGGGAGAAGTAGGATTTGAAAATTTTAAAAGAATCATTTTTCCTAACATACCCCATCAGTGCAAGGTTTTCAAAAATTATAGAAGTAGGAAGATTCTCAATTCCATTAGCATCTACTAGGATAAGAACTTGCCTAACAGATGTCTCAATAATGAGAATTTCCTGCCCATCTACAAGGGCATGTATATGTTCTTCCCTATCAATAGTTTTGATCTTAGCAGTAGACCAAAACTGTTTAATTTGAGAAATATATATAGTAGGGTTGACTGTTAATGCATACCTTATATGGGTAGCATTAAGAAAACCAATGATTTCAGTAAACCCTTCAGACTCTTTAGGTTTTTGCAAGAATGCAATCATGTTATGTGAGTGGGCAAAAGAAAGTGTCGACATTGTGTATTTTTGAAAAAATCGTGTAGGGTTTTGCTCAGTTTTGCAATTAAATGATAAAATTATGTTAGGGTTTCGTTTGAGAGAGGTTTTGATCGGATAAAAACACTTGTGTGAATGATTGAAGGATATAAAGCCTTAATCGTTTGAAATTATAAAGCAGTACCCTGCACTCTCAAACTTAGCAGTAGAAACCTAGCAGCATTAAGTTAAGCTTGACAGCATTAACTTATGCCTGGCAGCATTAACCCAGTTTCCATTCCAATAAGCTTATATATCAGCACTCCAACACTTTGCTTAGCTTATCCTGCAAAAGATTAGACCAAAAACACAAAAACACAAACATAACACAATTCACAATAATCACATCATCAATTATACTCAGCAGTTCTAAGTATAACTGGCAGCAGTAACACAACAGTTCTAAATACAACTAGCAACACTAATGATACTTAGCAGCAGAAACAAATTATTGACTTAAATAACAGTACTAATCCATACAAAGCTTTACAAAAACACAAAGAGATAAGAAATTTTAAAGATTTAACATTCCAATACTGACAATCAAAAATTGAAATCTACCCACATCAAAAGCTTTTGTGAGCAAATTTGCAACATTATTATCAGTGTGGATTTTAACCATTTAAATTAACTTCTTTTCATGACAATCTCTAATAAAATGGTGTCTTATCTCAATATGCTTTATTTTTTAGTGATAAACAGGATTTTTAATTATGTACATAGTACTGCTATTATCAATAAATATTTTGGTATGCATAAAATTGTACCCATAATCCTGCAATTGATTCTGAATCCAGAGCACTTGTCCACAGCAACTTGAAGCAGCCACATATTCAGCTTCTGTTGTGGAGTTTGCAACCACAGTTTGTTTCTTGCACTGCCATGAGATCAATCTACACCCAAGAAATTGACATCCACCTGTTGTAGATTTCCTATCCAGGCTTGCTCCAGCATAATCACTATCAGTGTATGCTACCAAATCAAAATGTGAATCTTTAGGATACCAAAGGCCCAATTTAGGTTGACCCTTTAAGTACCTAAAAATTCTTTTCACAGCATGAAGATGTGAAACTTTAGGACTGACTTGGAATCTAGCACAAGCACACACTGCAAACATGATGTCAGGTCTTGAAGAAGTAAGGTACATCAATGAACCAATCATTGATCTATACAAATGAACATCCACTTCTTCACCATCTTCATCCTTGAGCAAAGGATTATCAGTGACCATGGGTGTGCTTGCTGTCTTGACTTCTGTATACCCAAACTTCTTTAAGATCTCAGCTACATACTTATCTTGACTGATAAATATGCCATCTTCCTTCTACTTTACTTGCAATCCCAAAAAGAAAGTAAGTTCTCCCATAGAACTCATCTGAAACCTTTCATGCATCAATTTTTTAAACTCAATGCATAATTCCTTCTTTGTTGAACCAAAAATAATATCATCCACATAAACTTGGACTAGCAGGATATCATCTTTGTATCTCCTGATAAACAAAGTTTTGTCAATCTTGCCTTTGTGAAATCCATTGTCCAACAGGTATGTTGACAATGTTTCATACCAAGCTCTGGGAGCTTGATGTAAACCATAAAGTGCTTTTTCCACCTTGTATACTTTGTGAGGAAAGTTAGGATCTTCAAACCCTGGTGGTTGACAAACATACACTTCTTCTTCAATTGTCCCATAAAGAAAAGCACTCTTCACATCCATCTGATACACCACAAAATCTTTATATGAAGCATAAGCTAGAAACAGTCTTATAGCTTCAATTCTTGCAACAGGTGCAAAAACTTCATCATAATCAATCCCTTCTTCTTGTGTGTATCCCTGAGCAACTAATCTTGCTTTATTCCTTACCACAATACCTCTTTCATCTTTCTTACATCTGAAAACCCATTTAGTACCAATTGCCCTTTTTCCATTAGGAAAATTCACCAAAGTCCAAACTTCTTGTAATTTGAATTGTAAAAGCTCTTCCTGCATAGCTTCTACCCAGCTTGGATCATTCAGTGCTTGAATTGTCTTCTTGGGTTCTACTTGTGATAAGAAACAAGCAAACAAACAATTTTGAAGGTCTTTGTGACTGTTTCTTTGTTTAAGAGATCTAGCAAAGAAACCTTGGTCCTTCAAATCCTTTGTCATTCTTCTTGTTTGAACAGCAGACTTCACATCTCCAATGATTTGTTCTTGAGGATGATCTTTGTGAATTCTGGTAGTTGGAATAGGACTGACAGAAATAGTATCATCCATGTTGTTTATGTCAGCCTTTGACCCAACTCCTTCATCATCAGTATCTGCATATATATTTTCCAAATGAGGCATGTTTGGATCAAATGGATATTCATCCTCAATTCCTCATTATCAGCAATGCCTTCCTTGTCGGCAGTATTAACAGTTTCATCATTGTTAGTACTGTTAGTGTTGTTATCATCACTAGCAGCATTAACATCATTAGGACTATTAATATTGTGACCCTTCACTTGATCATCAAATCCAGTTAGAGCTTCATCATCCTGCTTTTCTTCATCACTTAAAAACTTAACACCATCTTCTTTATCATCTTTTGGATTTTCATGTTGATCATCTTCTTGTGAACTCTTTGGAACTTGGGTTGAGATAAGAGGATCAACAGTCCATACAGGTAGCAGGACATAATCTTTTCCAGGTCCTGTCTCTTTATTAGCTTGACCTGTACTTTCACTTGTGTTTGTACCTGCAAAATCATTGGACTGTGTACCTGCAACAACTGGCTCATAATTCATTGTTTTAGTTATGGCATCAATATCAAACAGCCAGTTTGGTCCACTCCCTGCAACATTAGGTGTACACTCACTAAACCTAACATGTAAGTTCTCTTCAACTATCTTGGTTCTACTATTGAATACTCTAAATGCTTTACTATTCTGTGAGTATCCAACAAAGAATCCTTCATCAGCTTTTCCATCAAACTTGCCTAAGTGATCTAAGGTATTGAGGATAGTAACAGGACACCCAAATGGTCTTAAAAAGTCTAACATTGGTGCTCTACCATGTAAAAGTTCATAAGGGGTCTTGTTATGAGGCTTAACTACTAAACTTCTATTTTGCACATAGCAAGCAGTATTAACTGCTTCAGCCCAAAAAGTAGTAGGTAACTTAGAATCAACTAACATTGTTATAGCAGCCTCAATTAGTGTCCTATTTCTCCTCTCAGCAACACTATTTTGTTGAGGAGTTTTAACTACACTATACTATCTCATAATACCCTTCATCTCACAGAACTGATTCATATCTCTATTCTTAAACTCAGTTCCCTTGTCACATCTTATCACTTTAACCTTATGATTTACTAGGTTCTCTATCCTGGTTATGAAAGACTTAAGAATGCCATTGGTTTCATCCTTAGTTGCTAAAAAGAAAACCCAAGTAAACCTACTAAAGTCATATGTGACAACTAGGCAATACATCTTTTTCATTATACTTTTTACAAATGTTGGTCCAAATAAATCCATATGCAACATATGTAAAGGCTGGCTTACAGAGTTCACTGTTTTGGTCTTACAAGAGGCTATGTGTTGCTTTCCCTTCTGACAAGCAACACATGTTTCATCATTTTCAAAAACTTTACAAGGTAAACCTCTAACAAGATTTCCCTTTACTAATTTGTTCATTGTTTTAAAATTCAGGTGACCTAGCCTTCTATGTCATAACTTAGATTCATCAGATGTGGCCTTTGCAAAAAGACAAGTCAAACCTCTTTTGGGAACCATGTTCTCTAAATCAACACTGTATATATTTTCTTTTCTAGGAACCTTAAGCAAAACATGACTTTCATCAGATAACTTAAAGTCAGGAGACAAGACAAAACATTCAGTGTCAGTAAAAAGAACACTGTTCTTTTTGTCACACATTTGTGAGACACTAAAGAGATTAAACTTTAGCTCCTTGACAAAGTACACATTCTCAAAATCCAATTTACCAGTTTTTATTGTACCTTTGCCTATGATTTTCCCTCCTTTAGAGTTACCTCCAAAGGCAACATATCCTCCATCAATTGGCTCAAAATCTGTAAGATAGGACATGTTTTCAGTCATGTGCCTTGAGCATCCACTGTCAATAACTCCTTGGTCTTGTAATTCCACTTGTGGATTGCCCTGCAAATAAAGTAAGAAAATCAGTTTCTTTTGGGGACCCAAGCCATTACTGACTTGGATCTGCCTTGTGCATCAATATAATCAAATTTCTTTAAAACTATTGATGCACTGTCATGTTTGGAAACATGGTCTAAAACTTTTATTTTTGGTTTTTAAACCTAACAAGCTGAGGCCTTAACAACATAAAAATGATCTCCCCAAACAATATCAATCACTGTTTTTGGCTTAGCAGTATTAACAACTGTGTTCCTTTGAATAGGCCTTTTTGCAGTTGAATGTGCTATTTTTGAGAAATTGGACATTGATTTAGCACCATTCACTGTTCTTTTTGTGTTAGCAGCACTAACTGGTCTAGCAGTATTAGTCACTACTGCTTGTTTTGAAACATTTTGCTTGGCAGTATTAACTGACACTACACCAGACCTCATTTGTACTGCTCTTGGAACTATGTTTCTTTTAGCATAGGGGTGTGTATTTTTAGAAAAACTTTGGTGATTCACCCTCTGAGCATAGTTTCACACAGGTTTTTGATAGTAATGACAATCATCCTGCAAATGTTTAAAACTACCACATAAATAACTAGCCTTGTTAAACATCTCAAAGTTACTTCCTAACCTATGAGACATCATGTCATTCCAATTTCTTTGGTTCCCTCTAGGCCTGTTAGTGTGCACCCTAGGTTGCTCAACAGTTCTCCTAGCATTTTGATCTTGTGAATTAGGTTTAACAAAATTTGTCTTTTCAACACTAGGTTTAACTATTTTTCTTTCAACCTTAGGTGTAGACTCAACCTTATCCTCATCATCAGACTCCCAATCTTCAATAATTGGTGCATCAGAATACTTCCTATCATCTGTAGACTTTTTCTCATTAGACTTAGCATTACTACTCTCACCTACAGACTGATTAGCAGACTCAACTAAACAAGACAATTCTTTCATAGGAGGCACAAATTTCCCTATAATGGGAGGGAGAACTTCATTATATCCTATGCCACTACCTTTATTTATAAGTTGATAGTCTATTATCTTGTTCACACTCTCAGATGCATGTTCAAGCCTATTCACTTTAAATTGAATGCTTTCTTTTTCTTGTTGAACTACATCTTTTTCTTTCTGAGCTACTTCAATCCTTCTTCTAGGTTCTGTAATAAGCTCATCTCTAACATAAATTTCACTCTTTAAAACATTAATCTTTTCTACTAACCCAGTCTCATTTGTTTTAAAGAAT
Source organism: Artemisia tridentata subsp. tridentata (assembly GCA_021014915.2). Taxonomy (NCBI): domain Eukaryota; kingdom Viridiplantae; phylum Streptophyta; class Magnoliopsida; order Asterales; family Asteraceae; genus Artemisia; species Artemisia tridentata. The sequence continues at coordinate 321,802,669 of CP139505.1, forward strand.
TCAAGTCTTTTCTCTAGTGACTCTTGTCCTAACTTATAACCTAAACACATTAACTCAGACTTTCTTAAATCTTCTATCAGTTGATTATTTTGAGCTTTAAGTGACTCAACAGTATCTAAGCAAGATTTATAAGAACAACCAAATTCATTATATACCTCAGAGTCAGAGCTTGAAGAGGAAGATGAATAAGCCATGAGTACAAACTTTGGTCCTTCTACAGCTTGGTCACTCCAATTATATCCACCCAAACCATCACAAGACACCAAAGCTGTGGAATTAGTTGCTTCCACAGGCACAGTTTTCCTTGAGTTTTCTCCATTCTTGTAGTCTTGGCTCCTTGGTGCCCTGCATTCTCTAGCAAAGTGACCCTTCCTGTGAGAATTGTAGCATTCTACCTTGGACTTGTCAAAGCCATTGTCATCATTCCCATTGACTGTCAGCTTTCTTCCAGTTTTCTTCAAGAATCTCCTAGCTCTCATTGTCAACATAGCCATCTGCCATCTTAAATCCATCTCTTGCACATCATCTGGATGAATTTATTCCAAAGTCCTCATTCATTAGTTAAGGACTATTGGATTGACTGGCCAAGAAAGCATAAACCACAACATCACTCAAGTTGTCAACATTTGTTGAATTAGCAGTAGTAACTTGAGTGCTAGCAGTAGTAACTCCATGAGCAGTAGTAACTGCTTCATTGGTACTGCTAGTGTTGTTTGAGGATGTAACCACTGTGAAAAATCCCTCATTAAAATAAACTATCTCTCAAAATACTTACCCTTTTTCCACGTAGATTTTTTTTTCTCTCTTGATCATAACTATTATCTTATGTGACGAAGATCACATCCCGAATAACCGTGCTTGCAACTCAACCTTAACTGATTTAGTATTTAACTATGTAAACATCTTTGACCTAAAACATTATGAGGTCCCACTTATCACTTTACGTTATTTCGCTAACGTACGTTTAAAATTGAACGTTTATTAATAGATAAGAGTTTTATGAAACCCTAAACTACTATAACAACATTTATGAATAACAAAACCCTAAAAATACTAAAATACAATTTATCTAAGTAATGTACAAGTCACTAAAGCACAGAAAACCCTAATAACATTATAACTCCCAAATAAACCCTAATTTCATCAAACTATTATTGTATGTAAGGCTTTGTGCAGTAATGTCGATCGAGGGATAGTCGATCGAGTGGGGAATCGATTTCCCTTACTGTGGGACTCGATCGCCTCATTCGATCGCCCCTAACTTGGTCACAAACTCGATCGATTTGAGTTTGTGTTTACCGTTTGTTTTTGAAAAAAAAAAAAAAAAAAAAAAAAAATCTTCTAAACCACTATAAATATCTAACATATTCAACACACTTCAAACACCAAAATAACTCACAATTCTCTAATTAAAAACTCACACATTCTCTAAATTTTTCCACACTATGGATTCTTACGAGATATTCTTTGCCGATTCGTCATCGGATGATGAAAATGAAGTTAGTAGCAATTTTATGATGTTTGCAGAAGAGTGTTGGGAGGCTTTTCAAGCATCACAAAAAGTCTCACGAAACCAAATCAGTAGGGATCGTTTGGGTGCTCATAACCGTTTAGTTGCTGCTTACTTCTGCCAGACCCCAATCTACGGCGATCAAGCATTCCATAATCGTTTCCGAATGACCCGAAGGCTATTCACACGAATTGTTCGAGAGGTAACCGATCATTCACCTTATTTCCAACAAACTCCTAGTTGTGCGGGCTTACTTGGTATTTCTCCATTGATGAAGTGTACTTCGTCAATTCGTCAATTAGCATACGGAGTCAATCCTGATGCTCTTGACGAATTTGTGCAAATGGGTGGGTCAACAATTCGTGAGTGTCTCCAAAAATTTTGTGAGGCCATCATGGAGTTATATGGTCCAGAGTATTTGAGGAAGCCGACGGTTACTGACATTGACAAACTGTATGATCATCACTACGAAAGGCATGGGTTTCCTGGGATGCTAGGGAGCATTGATTGTACGGATTGGATGTGGGAGAACTGCCCACATGCCTTAAAAGCTCAATTTTGTAGGGGTGATCACGGGTCTACTCCTTTCATTTTATTGGAAGCGATCGCCTCACAAGATTTATGGATTTGGCATGCGTTCTTTGGTGTCGCAGGGATGAATAATGACATCAATGTTTTACGTAAATCTCCCATTTTCAATGATCTCAAAACGGGGAGAGCACCCGATGTGGAATTCTATGCTAACGGGGTGCCTTATAAACGGGGATATTATCTTGCTGATGGGATATACCCGAAATACTCTGTTATTGTGAAGTCCATTAAAAATCCAGGGACGGGTGATGAGAAACGTATGTTGTATAAGACGATGCACGAAGCAGCAAGAAAAGATGTGGAACGTGCTTTTGGTGTACTAAAGAAGAAGTGGCTAATGATCAAACATCCGGCTAAAGGGTTTGACAAAGAGCGTCTATCTCATATAATGTACACATGCATCATATTACATAATATGATAATTCAGGATGAAGGGCGGGCGATATCTCCCACTTTCTTTCCAGCGGAGCAGCATCGTTCTTATGATCCCATAAGAACACATGTGGAATCGTTAGAAATTACCAGGGAGATATGCAACAAAGAAACTCATCTTAGCCTCAAAGCCGATTTGGTAGAAGACATTTGGAATCGTCATAATCAAGATTAGTCGTTTTAGTATCGTAATGTTTTAGTGTGGTTTGAATTTTATTGTAATCTTTTTATTTTATTTGAATTATTATGTAACGTTTTAATTTTTAATAAAATTTGAGTTTGTGTTTAAAAATGTATAATTAAAAAAAAAAAAAAAACTGAACTTGGTCGCCCTTACTGGGGCACATAATCGCCTGTAGGTCGCTGGAGAGAGAAAGCTGACGTGGCAGAGAAAAATGGGAGAACTTGGTCGCCTTACTGCAAGCAGCCTAATAAATTCATAAGCCCTAATTAATATTTTCATAAAATATATAAGTACAAGTCTTCTAAACTAAAGTCCAAGTCTTTAAAGCATAAAAACTAGATATAACTAAAAACCTTATATAAACTTTAATAAAAATTATTTAAAAGGCATACTTTGTAATATTTTTACACAATAATTATAAAAATAATTTGTTAAGTTATTTAATAAATATACAACCCCTTGAACTCAAGGTACAACTCTCCAATGCATAAAATCTTAAAAACTCATTTATAAGCATTTAAAGCTTAATAAAAATTATATAAAATTAAGAAATAATTAAAATTATATTTTTCATATTTTCCTAACCCTAGTACAACCTTGTTAAAGCCTATAGTACAACTCCTCTAAGCACTATCTATTTTCTTCTCATTCTTATATAAATTCGGTTTATATAAAATATAAACAACCTTTCTAATTAACCAAATACATAAACCAACCTCACTACTCTCCCTAAACCTAAAGTACTACACCCTAAAACCCATCGTACAACATCACCAAACTCTATCCGAACCTTACTCCAAAACCTGGTTCGAAACTCAACCAAATCCTAACTAAATTACCTACACTAAGTAACTCTTCCTTAGTTTTCCCCCTCCTCCATGTCATCATGATCTCACTAAGAAGGTGACTTGTATGGAGGAAGAAACTCCATATCACCACCCCAAAACCCTAGACGTCAACCCTCCTCCTCCATCCACATATAACCACTAGAAGTTGAACTCATCATCTCCCACTCAATAGGCCACATCTCATTTCCCCCTCCTCACACTTGTCCTCACCAACATTAAGACACATATTCATTTTCATAAACCCTAACCCTAGTTTTCTCTTCTATAAATAACCACACAAATTTCACTGCTCACTTCACACACCATTCGACCAACCATCAAACACAGCCCCATATCATTCCATTACGGATCAATAACTATTTTCCGAGCCAAACAAAAACCCTAGGAGTCACAGAAGAGGAGAATAAATCGTGTTCCAGAAACCAACTCGAGCCAAAAACCCTAACCGAACCAGTAACTTAAGTAAGTCTACTAACTCAATTTAAATTCAGTTTTATATACTTTATTTATCATTAAAAACATCACTTAATGTTCATTTAAAAATAAACATAATCAAAACTTTATAAGTTTTCTTGTTCTCATCTTGTCTGATCAAACAGTAAACAAACACACTCAAAGTATTTGAAATCTTGTAACAACACAATTTAATACGTGTAAAACATGTTAAGATATAGCAAATATTACTATACCATACATAAAAACCTAGTAAGAACCATTAAATATTAAAAACCCAAACCGGGTATGTTTTCCTGGTTTCAGTCGAACCAAAACAGCCTCACAAGGCTGACTTTGGACTTAAATATCGACCCCTAAACGATCTTGATAAAATCTGGTTTTTAGTATGTTTAAAGTTCACCTGGCCAACTGAAATTAGGAAAAAGAATTTCGAAAAATGATTAAGATTTCATAAAGTTATCGAGTCCTAATCATTGTCCAAAATCGCTATAAGTCAAAAAGTTTTATTTCAGTTATTTATTTTAGTTTCTGTCGCCCCAACTCCCTAACTTTTAACCTATAAATCGTCAACCTAGAGACCACCATAAAATCTAATTTTTACTATGTTTAGAGTTCACCCAGCTAACAAAATTTAGGAGAAATAATCAGTTAAAGAGATCGATCAAGTCAAAAGTTATATAAGCCCAAAGTTTGATCTATATCGCTAGACTTAGAAACTAAATTTCCAGTTATTGTTTTTAGTTTTTAGCCGACTCAACTGCCCAACTTTTCACCCAGTTTTCGACCCCTAAATAATAACTAAAAATTCTGAGTTTTGGATATGTTAAATACCACCTAGCAAGCTAAATATAGGAGAAGGAATTTTGAAAAATGATTTAGTTTTCATCAACATATCGAGTCTTAAAAACATGCCCTTATCGATAAAATGGGAACTTAGATTTTCAGTAAATTATTTTTAGTTTTATTCGATCAGATACCTAACTTTAGACACTGATTTCGACCTTTATAAGACCTCTAAGAATTCCAACTTTTCGACACATCAAAGATGACCTAGCAAAGTTATTATAGAAGAAAGAATTTTGAAAAATGAACAAACGAGCTAAAAGTTATTTACAACCAAAAATTTGCTTAATCGCTAGGCATAAACTCATTTTTCAGTTTTAACAAAAGTCTATCTCACTCACTCGACTTTTGAAATATATTTCGACTATCAAATGGATTTTATAAATTATGAAACTTAGCATACTCAAAGACGACCTGGCTAGCTTTATTTAGGAAAAGAAAGCTCGTAAAATGATTTACTACACACTTAGATATTCAGTTTCAAAACTCTAGCCAAGTCGTTATTTTCATGCGCTTTATTTTTGAATAATAAGAGTTTTATTGTGTCAATTTTGTAAATATTCAATAGCAAGGGTCATTTCTGTCAATAACAAATAAAAAGGGGTGAAAGTGTTATTTTTGAAACTAAAGGGTAAAAACTGTCATTTTCCAAAGTCCAGGGTGTAAACTGTCATTTGACCAAACCTTAGAATTAAACGTATAACTTTTCTTAGCTAATATTTTCATCATTTCTATTTTTATTTTCCCGATCTAATATTAACGAAATACGTTTATTTCGATGATGAACGAACGCAAGATATCTTTAACAAATTAACGAACGAAGTGTCTATTTAACGAACGAACCGAACCGGAACTTACAGATAAGAAATAAAGATAAAATTTTACTTTTGAAACTACATATTGGCTCAATTAAGCATTTAACCATCAACCGAAGTATTACAAAACGAACACTGGAAACTTATATATATTCAGGAACGATTACTGAAATTTGACATAACCAACCCAGGTTGCGAGCCGGAGACGTTTATCAACACTGTTAACTTTGTTTTCCATCCAGATTGCCCAGGTGAGTTTATAGTCCCACTTTTCTTATTTACATGTTTTCCAAATATGTGGGGAGATACATGCTATTAAACCGAACACAAGTATTTTTCTGATTGTTATTGCACTAGGCTAACTGTCCTTTATTATTGAGATTGTATTATTTATTTAAAAGACCCTCATATCATGCACCATTAGTCACCTGCTGGGTGAGCGCGAATATGTGAATAGATCTATTGGCCTGACGACCCATTTGTTCTAACCGGATGGATATCTTTATGGTAGCCGGTTAGACAGATGCATTATATTTGATATCTTTAACCTCGGGGCAAGACCACTCTCATTTAATTATGTTTGTGGAACCTGGAAACTGTTAACGCATTGCGTGTCATGAGGTTTAGTGCAATATTCCCGAATTATGATATAACTGATTTCTCTTATTTAGCTTGTGTTCAAACCGATTATAACTTTAAACGCTATGGATTCACTCAACCTTGGTGTTGACTTTTTAAGCATGTTTATCTCAGGTAATAAGAAGTATGATTATTGGCACGGAGTGGCGGTGGACTTTCTTCTTAAAAATAAAAGGGTGTCCACTTTGTTATCATTCAACAGGATAATGTAACTTTTATAATGTATTTCGAAACCTCCCACCGGGACCTATCTTATGTACTCTGATATTAAATAAATGGATGATAACAATTTTTATTTAAAAACGTCTCTTTTCGAGTCGTTTTCTATTCTCATGACTGTGAACCATGAAGTAACACCCCAAGTGTATATTCCGCTGCGTATCCCGAAAATGGGGGTGTTACAGATTGGTATCAGAGCTCATGGTTATAGAGAACCAAATGTTTTCAAACATTGGACTATAACCGACTTTCACAAAAACTTAACCAGAGTCCTCCGTGCCACGCCGTTACTGAAATGTTATTTGTATATCATCTATTGTTAATCATTTAAACTGCATAATGAAATATTATAAGAGTGGTTACAGAATCCTGATTCCCCTATCCAATCTATCCCTCTCATGTCCAGGCTAGGACATCAAGATGATACCATACTTAGAGCCATATCCACTTAGGAATCATTTACTCTAAACTTCATACTCTTGACATTTAATCTTACATCTCACCTCTAATTTCTTTCCTTAATATTGTTAATTTCTCATAATAATTTCTTATAAATTATTATTTGAAAATTATTACAGTATCATGTCTCCCGAAACACCCAGAGCCAACGAAACTACCCTAAACCTACTTCCATTATCACCTAACCACTCGTCCCCACTTATGGAAGTAACCAAATCCCATGAAAAATTGATTGGTTGTCCAACAGCATCTGAGGCTGGATATAAAATACACCCGGAAACAATACAGAAAAATGAAAAACCAAACTCTCCACTACCTGATATTCCAAAATCTCCGATATCAAATAACCCAGATGAAATATCTTCATCTAATTTCCCCGACACTAGTTAAGACACTACTGAATCGATATGGAACCTTCTTTACCAACAAGCCAACACTCTCGATGCACACAGTAAACAGTTGGAGGAGTTACGACCATTATGATTTGAATGGTACGACCGTAATATTGACACTCTGTTTAGGAAGACCGATGCTGAGAGACGTACGGTGTTTGGGTTGGGAGCAAAAGTCGAAAGGATGAAAAATACCTACAATCATAAATTTAGAAATATAGAATCCAGGATCCGCTGTTCAGGAAGAGAATAGGATCGATTATATGGTAGAGTGGAAGACATTGAAAGGACCCTTTGGATAGCCAGCGAAATAGCAAGAAACCAGGATCAGAAGATTTTCGCTTTGGAAACTGTACTGGATAATCAATTGAAGATATCCCAAGAACTTCAGGAACGCTTCTTGGAAATGGAAATTGCGCAACTGAAACTTGAGACTGAAGTTAAGCATTTACGTCAAGAACGTAACTGATCTTGAAAGTCACTTGTATCGTTGTTGTAAACCTGATGCGTGCGTGTATTGCTTTAATTCTCTTATATCCACGGTGTGTCGTTGTGGTTTAGCAGTATTAATGCCTACTCAAGTTTTAAATTTATATTTAGCCGACTTATCAATAACACACACTTTAACGAGCAGTGTACCCGGTCAGTATGAATATAATGGTAAGTAGAGTGTCGATCACTAAGAGTGGAACATATTATCTAGTTGTTCTAATCAGTATTTTAATATCTTAAGTTAGCTGTACAACTTAATCTAACGCAAAGGGGTTCAGCCTGAGAGACTGGCACGGTTTGATTATGATTAAATATAAACTAAACTAATGAGCACGAATCAGCGATTAGCACACACGTACACAGATAGATACTTGAGACAATAAGAAGACCTGTCCTGATAATTAAGTAGCTTGTCACTTGTTTTATTGCTAGTTTTATATGAAGTGTATATAATTAACCCTTTCTCGTTGGCTCTAATCTTATCAGCGAGTAAACCCTTAATGATCACTTATGTCTATCCCACTATCCTAGAAACGATAGAATAAATAGGCGAGGAAGGGGCATGGCGACCCAAGCAATGCTCAGCTAGACACAGAGGTTATCAATGCACTAATAAAAGTCACCAAAGACATCAACATATAAACTTTAATTAATGGGAAAGCAATTTTAAGGGGTGCCCATGGTTTTCCGTAGTCACATGGAATCGGCCCATCAATCCTGATGAATTAAAGTGTACTAATACAATAAAACAAAACTACTTAATGAATTGAATACATGCAGGACCTTCTTACAGCTCTTGTATCTTCGTTTAGGGTGTGTCTTGTGCTGCTAACACGTCTGAATTCGGCTCTCTTTCTCTTCTGAGTTTAGCTAAGTCTCGTACTAGGTATATCGAAATTCGTCTGGCCTTGGGGTATTTATAGTTTCTGTCTGAGGGTTAGATGCGGCGCATTGACTTAACTTCGCGTGGGGTCCAAGATTAATATATTCAGGAATATTCGTACACCGCCTTAAGATGCGGCGTAACTCCATTTCTCTATGCGGCGCATGTCCTTTGCCGTCTTGGATTATAACTTGTGAAATCTTGATAGTGATGCGCCGTATGTACGAAGTATGTTGCGGCGTATCTGGAGCAGAATGATCTTGATCTTGTACATTTCAGTAGACTCTTAACATCTTGCTTGTTTTGCTCCATAATTAGTCCAAAATCGCCAAGTTTCACATAATACTTGTTTTTACCTGAGAATTACAAAAGTAAACATTAACGTATCAATTCTCATATATAATATAATAAAACAAGTCAAATAAATAGGATAAATGATAATAATAAAATGTACTTATTTGAGTTCATCAAATATCCCCCCACTTGAACTTTACTTGTCCCCAAGTAAACCTTAGAATAAATCTTATGAAAATGTATCCTAAAAGATATTAGGATTTATTTTTATATTTAAGCATGTATTCGTTTTGTCATAATTGCACAACCAAACACTTAACGAATTAGAAATAAAATAAAATATTTTGATAAAAGCAAATCTAATCGTTTAACTGTCCAGTCGTGACGAATATTCTATCATAAGCTTGGCAAGTATACGCATCTCCCCCACTAAAGCTAAGGAATAACAAGTCTAAAGCGGTAAAGAGGGTTTGTTGGTTAAGGGTTGATCATTCTTCTTAATATCTATCGATCTCATATTCCAGAAAAGGCGACAAAATCACAAATACATGATCGAATCCACGAACACGATACTTGCAATTACTCAAATCCTTAACTCGAATAGGCTAAAGATAGGACCAAGTAATCTTTACCAATAATATTATATCAAAAAGGGCGACAAAATCATAAATACATAGCCGAATCCACGACTACGATACTTAAGATTTCTCAAATCCCTAATCTCAATAAATCAAAGGTTTGGATAAAGAATGATATAGGGTATGGATAATATTTGGGATACAAATTGGTGTAAAATGAAAATAAACAAAACAGATAAATTAAAATCCTAAGTGTGGTTAATCACTATCCCAACCATCCCATGAATAAGACTCATATCATTGAATAACTCACGCTTTAACACTTGAAACACACGCTTTAGGTAGACACGAATTATACTCAACAAGATCTCAATCAAAGAATAACCTTAGTTGGCGTTCCCATAACGGCAAACTCCCATTCAATCCATATAATATAATATATAACAAACAGTGGTGATATCGCCCACTTAATACAAAACTTTACATAAGTTGGTTAAACAAACATCCAACTTTTTCTTTTTCTTTTTTTCTTTTCTATTTTTTTCGATTTTTTTTTTTTTTTTTTTTTACATCAACATATGTGTGTAAAATTTCACAACTTTTCTATCACTATCTTTCCGGATAATTTTTCCATACTCTACATACTTTCAGAAACAACTGTAATAGCGAAAGTAGTAAACACACGAAAAATAAACTCAAAGATATACAATATTTACTTTCATACCAATTGCATTGTGCAATTTCCTGACTCAACCAAAGATAATGAATTACGCACGCGAACACAGGTAATGTAAGGAAACACACTTTGCCTAAAGCAATTAACCACGAATTTTAATCTACAGGGTAGGCTAAGGTGTAAGGGTGTAACGAAACATTATAACAAAGGTGTAAGAAACGAAAGGAATGGCTCTGAGTGTTTTTCTAGGGGTATCTTACTCTAAAAGTGTGAGTAACAAAAGGGTTTATACGGGGGTTAACTAACCAGTGTAGTTAGTTAATATCACATAACATATAAAGGCTATTTGGGTGTAATCCTATAAATTTACCAATTTAGACAAGTCATTCCAATTATATAGATAATACTTATTATGGTGGTCTCGAATAGTATATAAGCCAAGTTCTAAAGTTTACAAGTCACCGGCACACTCATAGATTTGTGAATTTTGAAAAGTTCACAATTTTTGAAAATAAAGTTATGTGTGCAGCTATGTAATTTAGACTTTAAACAAAAACATGCTAAAGATTTTAAATTTTGATATATTAAGCGCATTTTAAGCATATTTTGAAAAAGTTTAGGACAAGTAAGTGTTCTAATTCTCCAATCCCCCCACTTAAGTTAAACAACGTCCTCGTTGTTTGTATCAAAGATTAAAAACTGGAAAATAAAAGAATTAGAACAGAAAAACTCCCCTGAGATTTGCTCGGTATGATCCTCCATTATTTGTATAAGAGCAAAAATCAACTTTCTTGTGGATGATAACGTTTAAGCTTCAAAAATGATGTATCCATAAGAATGCAGGAATCTATAATACCATTCAGACTTTAACACACCTGAGTTAAGAAGGTTCAAACTTGCATAATACATTAGTAGTTAGTAAAAAATAAAACTTAAAAAATTAAAATGAAAATCATCAGGTCAGTCGATACGCCGTATCTTATGGATGAAGATACGCCGTATCGAGCCTGGAATAAATACGAATCAGAATGAAAGATGCGTCGCATCCTTAACCAGGGATGCGCCGCATTAAAATACTGACAGAAAGTTTTAAAGTCAAAAATAAAAATGCATAAAATTAAATAAGATATGACCAGTGCAGGCGATGCGTCGCATCTTAGGATTGAGATGCGCCGTATCTTCTGCAGGTCTGACAGACTCGACACAGAACAAAAAAGTAAAAATTTTCCTCCGGGTTGTCTCCCGGTCAGCACTTGTCTTTATTCCAGAGTCTTCAAGTTAGACTCACGTTCAGCTCCTTAATACCGATCACTGAAAGAGTCGGAAGCATCGCGCTCCCTCATCGCCAGTCCAGTAATATTGAACACTCCTTGCTCGTCCTTAATTTCCACGCCATTCTTCTTTAATAACTGTATAAACAAAGTTCTGTCCCTTTCGGGTAGAGATGACAAAATGATAGACGGGAAATTCTTATTGTTATATAGGCATAAATATGCAAGGTGGGGTGGTAGTTCAATAAACACATCATTATTCAAATTTGTATTCTCAACTATTCTCCTACGTTTGTTAATTACTTCACAATCATACCACTCATCATCAGAATCATTAACAATATCGCGCCTAAGTTCGGTAGGTACATTAAGGTCAATAAATTCCTCGAAGTTCTCATGATTAGGATTAGTTGAGTTGTTTTGAATCAATGTTTCTCCCATAAGCCTAGCTTCAAGATCGAGGTCCATACGTTCTCTTAATGCTAGCACATAGACGCCTCTAATTATGCTTTTAGCCGGATCTTGGCACTTATAGACTAGTTTATTATTCCCTACCTTTAATGAGATTTTCCTTTTAAACACATCAATCTTAGCATGGGCGGTAGACAAGAAAGGTCTTCCAAGGATTAAAGGAATCTTAATATCCTCGGGCATATCTAATATAACAAAGTCTACGGGGAAAACAAACTTCTCAATCTTAACTAGCACATTTTTAGCAATCCCTTCAGGTTTTTTACCGTTTTATCAGCCAATTCAATAAGCAACTTAGTTGGTGCTAATTTTCCTAGTCCTAGGGTAGTGAATGTCTTAAGGGGCATAACACTAACACTAGCTCCTAAGTCAGCTAACACATTATTGAAAGATATATCATTAATTGAACAAGGTAAAGTGAAACTTCCTGGGTCCTTTTCTTTATGAGGCAAGGCATGTAAGTCGGTTGCAGAGCTCTCTTCTTTCATTGTAGCCTTGATCTCCTCTTCAATCTTTGTCTTCTCTTTTAGTAATCTTCTTAAACTGATTGAAGAATTAAAGAAAAATTCGGGCTTTGCACCATCATTACCATTCATCAATCTTCTAGGTATGTTAGGTGTAACTTCCTCAGTGGTGCTTATGGCCTTGACATGATCTCTTGGGTTGGTTTCAGTTGAGCTAGGTAAACTTCCGTATCCCCTTTCTTGAAGAACTTTGCTCATTTGTCCAATTTGTTGTTCCAATGCTTTGATCGAAGCTCCTTGATTTCTTGTTATAGTATCCGTTGAAGCTCGGATTTCTTTGATCATAACAGTGTTCTCTTCATGTCTTTTAGCAGCATCGGCCATAATTTGCTTTAAAGTGTCATCCAAAGTCTGCCTCCTTTCTTGATAAGTGGGATTAAAGTTGTTCTTTTGACAGTATCCCGGAGTAGCTTCCCTAAATCTTCCTGAAGGTCGGAATGGTTGTCCAAATTGTGTGTAGTATGCTTCTTCAAAAGTCTCACTTTCATTCTTATTAGGGAAATCTTTAGTGTAGTGAGGTCCTTCACATTTTTCACATCCAACTTGGGCAGCATAAACTTTCTCATCACGCTTCTTCATCTCTCTACTAATTTTATCCAATTGAGCTTGAATTGCAGCAAACCTGTCAAAATTAGTGCTGCTCTTAGATCTAGTAGAGGTTCCGTCGTGCCATATTTGAGAATGATCAGCAGCTTCTTTGATAGCTTTTCTAGCATTGGCTGCACTCATTTGAGGCACAGCTCCCTTAGCATCCAAGATTTGTCTAGTAGGCACGTCCAATCCTTGATAGAACAATATTATCTCCTACATTGGGCTTAGATAATGTTGAGGGCATTTCATCAACAAGTCTTTAAATCGTTCCCAAGCTTGATAAAGAGTTTCATCAGGCTCTTGCTTGAAACTGTTGATAGCCTCCATTTTTTTAGCAGTTTTAGCAGGTGGACAATATCTTTTCAGGAATTTGCTCTTCAAATCTTCCCATGTTGTGATTGAACTAGCAGGTTCATTTCTTAGCTACTTATTAGCAGCTCCTTTAAGCGAAATTGGAAAGATTCTTAGCATAAGTTGATCGTCAGAGACTCCTTCTGTAGTAAACAAATTTGTAATCTCGAGGACCTTTTCAACATGTTCATTAGCATCTTCATGTTCTGTTCCACTGAAAGCATTTTCTCTTAGCTCCTTGAGAAACTGACCCTTCAACTCAAACTTTGACTTTTCATCAAACTTTGGTCTAGCAACTCCTGAACTGTAATCAGCACGGGTATTGTTCATGTATTCCTCCATGGTAGTGTTTTCCGTCATTGTTTCTGTTTCTTCTTCCTCTTTCTCTTCAGAAAAATAATCAAGCTCGAACGAACTTGAGATATCAAAGCTTTTTGTGTTGAAAAGCCTTTTAAGCGAATGAAAGGCTCGTTCAGGATCTTTGAAAGGTTTAATCAAGTTCTTAGTAGAACTCCTGGTCATGCACTTCCTGAAACTATCACAAAAGCATCAGTAGGGTATGTTCAAGAAAGTAATATATCAGAAAATTAACAACGAAAACGGAATACGAAAAAAAAAGTTACTGATATCTGCAGATGATGCGTCGTATCCAAAAAGTTGGATACGCCGTATCTTATAATCGTTAAAATTTAATCAGACTTTTATTCAGAAAACAGATACGCCGCTTATAATTTAGAATGCGCCGTATCATATAACGTTATCAAAAATCGATTATACTTATTAAAATTAAATGCGTCGTATTACCAAAAGCTAATGCGCCGTATTTTCGTTACGTTTCAAAATACAAGATTTTTGATTCAGAAGATGCGCCATATCGATAAAAATCGATGCGTCGTATCTGTTTAATAATTCGAAAAACTGTTTTTAATTTAAAATAATAAATACGCCGTATCTGTTAAAACAGATGTGTCGTATGGCGTTAGGGTTTAGAAAAATTTCTTATTAAAAACAGAATACGCCGTATCTTGGGGAAAGATGCGTCGTATCGAATTTATTAAACGCGTTGTATTTTATAAAAATTAAACGCAATACGCCGTATCTGTAAAAACAGATGCGCCGTATCGTTTGTATCAGCTCAGTACAACGATAGCAGAATGCAGAAAAATAGAAAAATAAAAACAAAAATAAAAACAAACGAAAAGAAACAATAATTAAAGAAAATAAAAACACACAAAAACACAAAATATGCAAATAATACAATGAATGCAATTTAACTAATATATAACAGGGTTAGCGGTTAGAATTAAAAACGAAAAACCTAATTAAAATACTAATCAAATTAACAGATAATAACAATTCACTCCCCGGCAACGGCGCCAAAAACTTGATGCGTGCGTGTATTGCTTTAATTCTTTTATATCCACGGTGTGTCGTTGTGGTTTAGCAGTATTAATGCCTACTCAAGTTTTAAATTTATATTTAGCCGACTTATCAATAAAACACACACTTTAACGAGCAGTGTACCCGGTCAGTATGAATATAATGGTAAGTAGAGTGTCGATCACTAAGAGTGGAACGTATTATCTAGTTATTCTAATCAGTATTTTAATATCTTAAGTTAGCTATACAACCTAATCTAACGCAAGGGGGTTCAGCCTGAGAGACTGGCACGGTTTGGTTATGATTAAATATAAACTAAACTAATGAGCACGAATCAGCGATTAGCACACACGTACACAGATAGATACTCGAGACAATAAGAAGACCTGTCCTGATAATTAAGTAGCTTGTCACTTGTTTTATTGCTAGTTTTATATGAAGTGTATATAATTAACCCTTTCTCGTTGGCTCTAATCTTATCGGCGAGTAAACCCTTAATGATCACTTATGTCTATCCCACTATCCTAGAAACGATAGAATAAATAGGCGAGGAAGGGGCATGGCGACCCAAGCAATGCTCAGCTAGACACAGAGGTTATCAATGCACTAATAAAAGTCACCAAAGACATCAACATATAAACTTTAATTAATGGGAAAGCAATTTTAAGGGGTGCCCATGATTTTCCGTAGTCACATGGAATCGGCCCATCAATCCTGATGAATTAAAGTGTACTAATACAATAATACAACTCTTGTATCTTCGTTTAGGGTGTGTCTTGTGCTGCTAACACGTCTGAATTCGGCTGTCTTTCTCTTCTGAGTTTAGCTAAGTCTCGTACTAGGTATATCGAAATTCGTCTGGCCTTGGGGTATTTATAGTTTCTGTCTGAGGGTTAGATGCGGCGCATAGGATAAGTAGATGCGGCGCATTGACTTAACTTCGCGTGGGGTCCAAGATTAATATATTCAGGAATATTCGTACACCGCCTTAAGATGCGGCGTAACTCCATTTCTCTATGCGGCGCATGTCCTTTGCCGTCTTGGATTATAACTTGTGAAATCTTGATAGTGATGCGCCGTATGTACGAAGTATGTTGCGGCGTATCTGGAGCAGAATGATCTTGATCTTGTACATTTCAGTAGACTCTTAACATCTTGCTTGTTTTGCTCCATAATTAGTCCAAAATCGCCAAGTTTCACATAATACTTGTTTTTACCTGAGAATTACAAAAGTAAACATTAACGTATCAATTCACATATATAATATAATAAAACAAGTCAAATAAATAGGATAAATGATAATAATAAAATGTACTTATTTGAGTTCATCAAAACCAAATAGTATTTGGTTAGTATTTCCTGTATTATCTAAATAAGCCTGAAACTCTCAGAGTTTGTAATCAATCAATAAATCTATGACAATCCTCTTTTGTTATATATTTACTGTTGTAAAGAAATTCATCCTATTGTGTCTTACTATGATGTTGTGCATACATGTAATGAACACTTATATCAAAACTCTCACCATTTAGTATTCCCTCTATTAAATAAATGACTTCACCAAACCATACTCAAAATCCATGAGCAATATTTCCCTATTTTTCCCGAACCTAGATCACCGACCCACTAATAGCATAATAAGAGACAGAAACTAGGACCACCATCGACAACAAAGGACAAAACCCTTATACTAAAGACAGAAAATCCATGACCTACTACATGCAGTATTAATAAAAGACCTTGTATTAATTGTTTTGTAAAACAATCAATCGAGCTATTAATATCATGTTATAACCCGACATACTAAGACTTACTAAGACTAGACTATAAACATAGAAAACCTTAGGAAAACTTCAAAAGAAAACCTGATGAATGAAGAGAAAGTTGCTGAATTTCGGATGAATTAGTTTGTTCCTTAGCAGGAGTTAAACATTTATCTACGATATTAACCAAGACATATCGTAAATAATTGATTCTCAAAAGGAATTTAACTTCATGATCACTTGTTAGTAATAATATGTAATTATCCTAACATGGTCATTACTGGAATTCTGAACTTCATATTTCTTGTGATGTTGCTAGAAGAAAGTCAACATGAAAAATACCAATGTTTCGCAAATGACTCCCGAAGATATCCAAATGATGGTAATCAACCTCATTGCAGCAGTACTGGAAGTGACTACAGTAGCTCATTTGAGTAGCAACCGGATAACCACTGGAGAAGAAACGAAGACTGTGTCTTGTAATCATACCCCTAAAGGTTTTACGGGTTGCAAACCAGTTCTTCATAAAGGCCCAGAAAGAATAATCAAACCCACCATTTCCCGAGCCTTAGGAGTAAAGAAAACAGTTACATTCAAACAAAATAACCAAAAGCGAAAACTCAAAACCATCATCCCCACTTGTTACCATGTAGGTAACAACCGCAACATGATTTTCTATAAGTGTAACAAGATTATACACCATGTAGGTAACAACCGCAACAATGAAAACAATTGATATAAGTGTAACAAGATGCAGCATTTTGAGGTTTTTAGAAGAGAATTTAGTGGTGAAAGAATGAGGATTAGAAATGAGGTATTTATAGGAGGAAAAACTAGCCGTTTATAGCCGTTATTTCGACCGTTAAAATGCACTGTTCATCGAACTTTGGAATCTAACCGTTGCACAGTGCTTTTCCCAGCTTTAGATTTATTAGGTGGCAAAACATTTAAATTTAGTTCATCCAGTAGGAAAAAGACTGACCAAACTACGTTCCCTTAGGTATCGAATGGAAATTCCTAGACGACTCTTTTAGGTCAAAACTATAATTGAGGATTAGTAGTAAAATGATATTTTTGGAAACATAGGACATAAAAATAAAATAATATTATATATTTTTTTTTTAACTTGAGGCATTTTAAGCATATCAAACTCCTATCGCAACCTATTCTCAAATTCTCTATCTAGGTTAGAAATCTAGGCCTGACTATTCCTATACTTCACTTTTCCCAATTTCCTCAACCAACATAGGCTGAATCTCGGGACGAGATTCCCTTAACGGTGGGTGACTGTAACCACTGTGAAAAATCCCTCATTAAAATAAACTATCTCTCAGAATACTTACCCTTTTTTCACGTAGAATTTTTTTTTTCTCTCTTGATCATAACTATTATCTTATGTGACGAAGATCACATCCCGAATAACCGTGCTTGCAACTCAACCTTAACTGATTTAGTATTTAACTATGTAAACATCTTTGACCTAAAACATTATGAGGTCCCACTTATCACTTTACGTTATTTCGCTAACGTACGTTTAAAATTGAACGTTTATTAATAGATAAGAGTTTTATGAAACCCTAAACTACTATAACAACATTTATGAATAACAAAACCCTAAAAATACTAAAATACAATTTATCTAAGTAATGTACAAGTCACTAAAGCACAGAAAACCCTAATAACATTATAACTCCCAAATAAACCCTAATTTCATCAAACTATTATTGTATGTAATAAATTCATAAGCCCTAATTAATATTTTCATAAAATATATAAGTACAAGTCTTCTAAACTAAAGTCCAAGTCTTTAAAGCATAAAAACTAGATATAACTAAAAACCTTATATAAACTTTAATAAAAATTATTTAAAAGGCATACTTTGTAATATTTTTACACAATAATTTATAAAAAAAATTGGTTAAGTTATTTAATAAATATACAACCCCTTGAACTCAAGGTACAACTCTCCAATGCATAAAATCTTAAAAACTCATTTATAAGCATTTAAAGCTTAATAAAAATTATATAAAATTAAGAAATAATTAAAATTATATTTTTCATATTTTCCTAACCCTAGTACAACCTTGTTAAAGCCTATAGTACAACTCCTCTAAGCACTATCTATTTTCTTCTCATTCTTATATAAATTCGGTTTATATAAAATATAAACAACCTTTCTAATTAACCAAATACATAAACCAACCTCACTACTCTCCCTAAACCTAAAGTACTACACCCTAAAACCCATCGTACAACATCACCAAACTCTATCCGAACCTTACTCCAAAACCTGGTTCGAAACTCAACCAAATCCTAACTAAATTACCTACACTAAGTAACTCTTCCTTAGTTTCCCCCCTCCTCCATGTCATCATGATCTCACTAAGAAGGTGACTTGTATGGAGGAAGAAACTCCACATCACCACCCCAAAACCCTAGACGCCAACCCTCCTCCTCCATCCACATATAACCACTAGAAGTTGAACACATCATCTCCCACTCAATAGGCCACATCTCATTTCCCCCTCCTCACACTTGTCCTCACCAACATTAAGACACATCTTCATTTTCATAAACCCTAACCCTAGTTTTCTCTTCTATAAATAACCACACAAATTTCACAACTCACTTCACACACCATTCGACCAACCATCAAACACAGCCCATATCATTCCATTACTGATCAATAACCATTTTCCGAGCCAAACAAAAACCCTAGGAGTCACAGAAGAGGAGAATAAATCGTGTTCCAGAAACCAACTCGAGCCAAAAACCCTAACCGAACCAGTAACTTAAGTAAGTCTACTAACTCAATTTAAATTCAGTTTTATATACTTTATTTATCATTAAAAACATCACTTAATGTTCATTTAAAAATAAACATAATCAAAACTTTATAAGTTTTCTTGTTCTCATCTTGTCTGATCAAACAGTAAACAAACACACTCAAAGTATTTGAAATCTTGTAACAACACAATTTAATACGTGTAAAACATGTTAAGATATAGCAAATATTACTATACCATACATAAAAACCTAGTAAGAACCATTAAATATTAAAAACCCAAACCGGGTATGTTTTCCTGGTTTCAGTCGAACCAAAACAGCCTCACAAGGCTGACTTTGGACTTAAATATCGACCCCTAAACGATCTTGATAAAATCTGGTTTTTAGTATGTTTAAAGTTCACCTGGCCAACTGAAATTAGGAAAAAGAATTTCGAAAAATGATTAAGATTTCATAAAGTTATCGAGTCCTAATCATTGTCCAAAATCGCTATAAGTCAAAAAGTTTTATTTCAGTTATTTATTTTAGTTTCTGTCGCCCCCAACTCCCTAACTTTTAACCTATAAATCGTCAACCTAGAGACCACCATAAAATCTAATTTTTACTATGTTTAGAGTTCACCCAGCTAACAAAATTTAGGAGAAATAATCAGTTAAAGAGATCGATCGAGTCAAAAGTTATATAAGCCCAAAGTTTGATCTATATCGCTAGACTTAGAAACTAAATTTCCAGTTATTGTTTTTAGTTTTTAGCCGACTCAACTGCCCAACTTTTCACCTAGTTTTCGACCCCTAAATAATAACTAAAAATTCTGAGTTTTGGATATGTTAAATACCACCTAGCAAGCTAAATATAGGAGAAGGAATTTCGAAAAATGATTTAGTTTTCATCAACATATCGAGTCTTAAAAACATGCCCTTATCGATAAAATGGGAACTTAGATTTTCAGTAAATTATTTTTAGTTTTATTCGATCAGATACCTAACTTTAGACACAGATTTCGACCTTTATAAGACCTCTAAAAATTCCAACTTTTCGACACATCAAAGATGACCTAGCAAAGTTATTATAGAAGAAAGAATTTTGAAAAATGAACAAACGAGCTAAAAGTTATTTACAACCAAAAATTTGCTTAATCGCTAGGCATAAACTCATTTTTCAGTTTTAACAAAAGTCTATCTCACTCACTCGACTTTTGAAATATATTTCGACTATCAAATGGATTTTATAAATTATGAAACTTAGCATACTCAAAGACGACCTGGCTAGCTTTATTTAGGAAAAGAAAGCTCGTAAAATGATTTACTACACACTTAGATATTCAGTTTCAAAACTCTAGCCAAGTCGTTATTTTCATGCGCTTTATTTTTGAATAATAAGAGTTTTATTGTGTCAATTTTGTAAATATTCAATAGCAAGGTTCATTTCTGTCAATAACAAATAAAAAGGGGTGAAAGTGTTATTTTTGAAACTAAAGTGTAAAAACTGTCATTTTCCAAAGTCCAGGGTGTAAACTGTCATTTGACCAAACCTTAGAATTAAACGTATAACTTTTCTTAACTAATATTTTCATCATTTCTATTTTTATTTTCCCGATCTAATATTAACGAAATACGTTTATTTCGATGACGAACGAACGCAAGATATCTTTAACAAATTAACGAACGAAGTGTCTATTTAACGAACGAACCGAACCGGAACTTACAGATAAGAAATAAAGATAAAATTTTACTTTTGAAACAACATATTGGCTCAATTAAGCATTTAACCATCAACCGAATTATTACAAAACGAACACTGGAAACTTATATATATATATTCAGGAACGATTACTGAAATTTGACATAACCAACCCAGGTTGCGAGCCGGAGACGTTTATCAACACTGTTAACTTTGTTTTCCATCCAGATTGCCCAGGTGAGTTTATAGTCCCACTTTTCTTATTTACATGTTTTCCAAATATGTGGGGAGATACATGCTATTAA
Organism: Artemisia tridentata subsp. tridentata; assembly: GCA_021014915.2. NCBI lineage: Eukaryota > Viridiplantae > Streptophyta > Magnoliopsida > Asterales > Asteraceae > Artemisia > Artemisia tridentata. The sequence continues at coordinate 321,824,103 of CP139505.1, forward strand.
ACCGAACACAAGTATTTTCCTGATTGTTATTGCACTAGGCTAACTGTCCTTTATTATTGAGATTGTATTATTTATTTAAAAGACCCTCATATCATGCACCATTAGTCACCTGCTGGGTGAGCGCGAATATGTGAATAGATCTATTGGCCTGACGACCCATTTGTTCTAACCGGATGGATATCTTTATGGTAGCCGGTTAGACAGATGCATTATATTTGATATCTTTAACCTCGGGGCAAGACCACTCTCATTTAATTATGTTTGTGGAACCTGGAAACTGTTAACGCATTGCGTGTCATGAGGTTTAGTGCAATATTCCCGAATTATGATATAACTGATTTCTCTTATTTAGCTTGTGTTCAAACCGATTATAACTTTAAACGCTATGGATTCACTTAACCTTTGTATTGACTTTTTAAGCATGTTTATCTCTGGTAATAAGAAGTATGATTATTGGCACGGAGTGGCGGTGGACTTTCTTCTTAAAAATAAAAGGGTGTCCACTTTGTTATCATTCAACAGGATAATGTAACTTTTATAATGTATTTTGAAACCTCCCACCGGGACCTATCTTATGTACTCTGATATTAAATAAATGGATAATAACAATTTTTATTTAAAAACGTCTCTTTTCGAGTCGTTTTCTATTCTCATGACTGTGAACCATGAAGTAACACCCCAAGTGTATATTCCGCTGCGTATCCCGAAAATGGGGGTGTTACAGAGGAGGATACAAAAGCCATGTTTTGTGTATTTATACTGGAGCTAGATGATCCTTTAACCTTTGGTTCATAAACTTTGAGGTTGTTATAAAGATCATCCAGGCTCATTGTGTCAAGATCAGATTTGTTTCTCCACACAACAACATGTGTGTTCCATTTAGAGGACAAGCTTCTCAAAAACTTTTGATTCATATCTTCCTGAGAGATCTGCTCACCCAAGATCTCTAGTTGACTTATAAGCTTTTGAAGTCGATCAAAGGTTTGATCCAGCACCTCAGAACCTTGAGCAGAGAAGTTTTCATACTGCTGTTTCAAAAGATTCTTCTTTGTCTTCTTTGTAGCAGCATTACCTCCAAACCTCTTTTCAATAGCTTCCATTAGAGACTTAGCATCTTTAATGGAGTTGAACTTCAAATGATGCTCATTAGGAATGGCTATCATCAACATGCTTCTTGCCTTGACTTCAAGTCTTCTTTGAGCTTTTTCCTCAGCAGTTGTAAGAGACACAATTGTAGTAACACCTTCTGCAGATTTTGTTGCTTTTGGTTTTTCGTTTCCATTCTCAATGATATCCCAGAGTTGGAAATCAATCATCTGAATGTACTGCTCAATTCGTAGTCTCCAGATCTCATACTCATTAGCCTTGAGCATTGGAACCTTTGATGCAGTAACCATATGTGCAGAGTCTGAATCCATGTCTTCAGTAAGATCAAACAATATCGAGTTTAAACATCTTCTTCTTTGAGTAGATCACAACCACAAGCTCTGATACCACTTGTTGATCCCAGTTATGCACTTGATCGAATCCCTTAGCTTGTAAAGGTTAAGTTATCTTAGATAAATAAAATACAACTATGTAGAAACTGTCTTTAAGTATATTAAAATCTATGCGGAATCTAGACTTTAATCTTAAGAAGAACTTGTAATATAACAGTAAACAGTTATGAACACAAGATTAATAAACAAAACAGCTTCAATATTATTAATGAATAATACGAATACTCTCCTAGTATTAGGGTTTACAACCTTGAAGCTATATAAAAAACGTATCTAACTCAATGCCCCATGACCTCCTTTTATAGACTAAGGAGTCTTAGTCGGCTTACAATAACTTTCTATACAAGGTAAATCTTTTTAGAATCTTTACTATACTTATCTAACCGACTATACAAGTTTATCTCACTAACAACATTAACTAAGAGTCTAGCAGTCTTAACTCTAACTCTAGCAGAAGTAATCCTTCAGCAGTTGTAATTCTGAACCAGCAACATTAACTTTTAGTCTGGCAGTACTAACTACTTAGTGTATTTTCTTGAAGTTCTTCAGCATCACCAGCAGTAGTAAAATACACAAGCAGTAGTAAAACTTGTATTAGCAGCATTAATGACTTGGAGCATTTTCTTTGTAATACCTGAGCAATTATAATTCCTTAGAGCAACCTTAACCATCTGGAGCAACATTAACACCTTAGAAGCTTTAATTCTCAACAAAACCCTAATCTTTCTAGGTGAGGAATGAAATGGATTGAGGATTTTTGACTTTTATATGTGATAAAATTTCCCTTTAAATGTAAAAATCATATTTAATTTGAGCAATTGGATGAAAATAGAATGGTGAGACTGCTAGTAATGGGCGACCAAACCAACGGTCGGTCTCCCCTTGGTAGACGCGTCCCCCCTACATGATGATCGACCAGACGCGCCCTCCTCCGCTCTAATTTTTGGTTTGATTCGATCGCCTAGGCAATCAGTGTTTGTGCATTGAAAAAAAATAGCCAACGGCTATTTTATGGACGTTAGGGGTGTTTGTTTTATTTAATATTTTTTAAACACACTTTTTCTTCTATAAATACCATATTTTATTCTCCACTTTTTCAAACTTTCTATTATATACACACTTTCAACTTCTCAACTCAAACAAATGAATTTCAATAAACTTTTTTATGGATACGGAAAAGAAGACGAAGTTAATAGTTTAACCTTAGAGTTTTTTAAAGACATCGTTTTGCTTATTCGGGCTTTCACTTCTTCAATCCCTAAAAAGCCCACGAACTCCGGTAGATAGATATCGTTACGGTGCTCATGATCGTTTAGTGGCCGCTTATTTCTCTAAAGATCCAATGTATGACGCTCGTACATTCTATAAGCGGTTCCGAATGAGATGATCACTTTTCACACGTATTGTTCGGGAATTAACTGATATTGTGCCTTTTTTTTACAATGAGTTGATTGTACGGGAAAAGTTGGCATTTCCCCGTTGATGAAGTTTACCTCTGCAGTTCGTCAATTAGCATACGACACGTTCATGATGCTCTTGACAAATATCTGCAAATGGGTGATAAAAATTCTTGTGATTCTCTCGACGCTTTCTGTAAAGGGGTTATTGACTTATATGGAAAGTAGTATTTGTGAAAGCCTATACCAACTGATGTTGAAAAACTCTATGCTTTTCACGAGTGTTGGTCCACTAATATCTAGTTTAGAAAGATGATATTGTGGTGTGGTCGGGTGGTCGGACGGAATAGGCAAACACACCCATGGTGGTGGTGGTGTAGAGAGAGAGAGAGAGACTAGAGAGAAGGAAGAGAGAGTGGTGTAGAAAGATAAAGTATTATTAAGCAACACACACCTACTAGTGAAACTAGTAGAGAGTATTTATACTAGTACAAGGAAATGTTGAGAAACCTCTCAACCCTTACTAGGATAAGTTGTGATACAACAACATTCTTGTTCCCCCCACGACTATACAAGTGTCGTGGGGGTGAGATATCTAATCTAGTAAACTACTTGTATTTCTGTGTTCCAATAACGAGGAGAAACATGGGTTTCCTGGGATGTTAGGAAGCATTGACTGTACGAAATGGTCATAGGCTCAATGCCCAAATGCACTTCGTGGTCAGTTCTGTAGGGGTGATTCCGATTCAGATCCATTCATTTTATTAGAAGCGGTTACCTCCCAAGACTTATGAATTTGGCATGCATTCTTTGGTGTTGTAGGGTCGAACAACTACATCAACTTTATAATGTTTTCACCTCTTTTGAACGACCTCAAACAGGTGAAAGCACCAAAGGTTCCATTTGCGGCTAAGACGTGACTTATAAATGGGGATGTTATCTTGCTGACGAGATATATATCTGGAATGGTCTTTTCTTGTTAAGTTTATTTCAGAGCGAGGCTCGAATGAAACGAAGCGAATAAGATATAAGCAAGAACAAAAAGTAGCAAGAAAAGACGTGGAACGAGTGTTTGGCGTGCTCAAGAAAAAGTGAGCTATAATAAAAACTCCTGCATGATCGCAAAGTCTTGAGAAAATTATGGATTTGATGTACATTTGCATCATATTACATAATACTAGTATGATCTTAAAAGACAAAGGGAAGACAATCGCTCCAAGATTTTATCCGGAGGCACAACATCATGAAGATGATCCCGTACGAGCAGAAGAAGATTCGTCCCAAGTTATTAGAGATATACACAACCAAGAAATGCATCTAAATCTTAAAGTCGATTTAGTGGAACACGTTTGGTGTCGAACAAATGAAAATTAATTTTGTTGTATTGTTTGTTATTTTATTTGAATTATTATGTAATGTTTTTTAGTTATTAATGAAATTTTAATTTAAAAAAAAAAGTGTCGGGTCACCGGTAAGGTCACCATTACGGGTGTTTGGTCATGCGTTTGATATAGGAAAGAGAAACTGATGTGTCGCTTATGTAGCTGAGTGGTCTGGTCAGGGGTTGGGTCATTATTACTATTAGTATGAGGATATGATATTTTGATCTTTAGAAGAAAAAAAAATTGATATATATGAACCCACCTCTTAGGCTATCCACAATCGAACTGAAAACATCGGTCGAGCATCTCAGTGACCGATATTCATATCGGTCGTTTGGGTTGTGGGAGATCGGTCGAACATCGGTCGAGTAGAATGGAAATCCAAAGTCGGTCTAAAACTCGACCGACATTTAAACGACGTAAACGTTTTACATCGTTCCCCTGTTTTCAATGATATCAAATCTGGGAGAGCACCAGACCTTGAATTCGAGGCTAACGATGTACAATATAAAAGGGGATATTATCTTACTGACGGGATATATCCACAATGGTCCGTTCTTATTAAGTCTATTTCAAATCCTCCCACGGGTGATGAAAAAAGAATATTGTACAAGAGGAAGCACGAAGCAGCAAGGAAAGATGTGGAACGGGCTTTTGGTGTGTTGAAGAAGAAGTGGAAAATGCTTAAAGTTCCGGCTCGAGGGCTGTATAAAAAGGATCTCCAAGATATTATGTATACATGTATCATATTACATAATATGATCATTCGACACAAGCATCGGGCGATATGTCCTACATGGTTCGAAGATGAGGGTCATCGTGATCACGATCCCTTAAGAACGCATGAAGAATCGTTAGTAGTTACCCAGGAGCTTATGGACTCATCAACTCATCTAAACTTAAAATCTGATTTGATCGAACACATTTGGAGAAATCGTAGAAATCAAGTCAATCAAGGGAATGGAGATGAAGACGGTAGTGATGGTGACGATGAGGACGACGATGAAGAATTTTTGTAAGGTTTTTATTGTTATTTGAATAATTTACTTAATGTTTTTAATGTTTAATTGAATAATATATGTAATGTTTTTATTTTTAATGAATTTTAAGTTTTTTTTTTTTTAAATTTTTGATTAAAAAAAAAAAAAAAAATCGGTCATCGACTGTGGCACTTTGGTCATGTCTTGTCGCCGGAGAAAAAAAGCTGACGTGTAATCGATTGTGACTAGCCTTAATTCACAAGTGTCCCTACTCATTTATATCGTATCAAACTTACAAATCCAAACCTATGCCATTCAACTTGAAATAATATTGATTCTTCCCATATACTCAGACGTCACCACCAAACCAAACACCCCTTTAAATCCTAATAAACCTTTCTCGAAGATGCTTTAAACCGCCTAAGCAACAATAAAACAAGCAAGCTTTTAACATTAGCTTTGTTGCAACAAAATATGTATGAGCTTAGGCTACAAGGAGTGGGCAGCGGGTTGGAGGGCGGGTTGCTCGGGTTGGATGGGAACACCGCCGCCGCCTAGGCGGGCTGGGCAGGCGGGTTCCATCCGAGGGCTGCAAGCTCGCAACGGGCTGGAAGAAAATGTTAACGTTGAGTACTTTTCGAACGTTGCAAAAGGGAGCGTGTGAAACAAAATAAACACAGTTGGTCCTTGCCTATTTAATCCGAACACAAACACAAATAACAACCAAAAAAAAAACACACTCAAACACAAATACAAACCAAAAAAACACACTGAAACACAAATAAAAACCAAAAAAAAAAATGTCATCATCATCATCATCATCTTCTTCTTCCTTTTTGCCCCCGATACAATTACCCATCTTACCGGACTTATCCACGGGTAGTACGCTACCTTTTTTGTGCGCCGTGGTTGACGAGCTCGAAGAAGACACGGCAAGCACTACCGAAACTCGAACCTATATCGAGCGGTTTCGGGAAGAAGCACAAGAAACACTAATGCGTGACTATTTCGTTGACGAACCGAAGTTTGGCCCGTCTTTGTTTCGTGAGAGGTTTCGGATGTCAAAAAGGTTGTTTTTACAAATTGTTGGTGATATTGAGCAGAGGTTCGAGTATTTTCAAGAGGGTGCAGATGGTAGGGGGAAAAAGAGCTTTACGGCTCTACAAAAATACACATCCGCCGTTCAACAACTCGCAACGGGCAACCCTCCGGATAACTTTGACGACTATTTATGCATGGCAGCGAGAACGTCACGCGAATGCCTTGATCATTTTTGCACCGCGGCCATTAAGTTATGTAGTTTGTTTTCAGTTATGTATAAAATGTTTGTGTGTTTTATAAATTGTACTTTTAATTTCAGTTATGAATAAAATGTTTGTTTGTTTTATATAATTGTTTAGTATTGGAAGAGTTAATTTTGTAAATTTATAATTTTGAAGGAAAAATTATGAATATTTAAAAAAATATTTGAGAGGGTTGAAAGTGATGGGCGCCAGTAAAAAGGTTGAATTGAGGGTTGGAGGGTTGAAATGAGGTGGAGGGAGATGATTGGTTAAAATTTGGGAGGGTTGGAGGGTTAAAACTTAAAAGTGACCACTCCTTGTAGCCTTATAAATTTCATAACTAGTCAAAGTAGCCTTTTAGAAGCATTAGACCTTTTGAAATGACTAATTTCAATAAAAAAAAAATAACCTTGAAATGATACTATTAATATTCTTGTCCGAATATCTTTTATCAGTATTATTTTATGAGAATGGGTATATATACCATTCCTAAATGGATTCCAATACCCCTTTATTTATTTATTTTTATAATTTTATTTTTATTATAAACCTATAAAGCAGAAAGTACCGAACATAAAATATAAAGTTTAAAAAATCAACATTATTGAAAGACAAAAAATAAAAAACAAAAACTGATAAAAACTGTATTTTTACTATTAACAAAGAAGACAAAAAAGGTCGAGTGAGTAAAAGTGAAGTTTATTTTATCAGCTAACAGCTAGTTTTGCTAAACACTTGAGGGACGATATATGAAAGTACACACCATCTTTTTTAAACGTTAGCTAGCCTGAGTCCGCCCTTTGCAAAATTCAAAAACTCTTTCATTTCCCCCCTCTCTCTCTCACACACACACACACTATAAAACACACAGTCTTATAAATTCCCAACAGATCAAAACTAGGGTTTCAATTTTATACCAATCATTCAATGGAAGACACTTTAATTCCAGATCTCGAAACAGGTGACGTCATCATCAACGACGTCGTTTCATCTCAGAACGACGATGATCGATCTTCAGGTTAATTACTAGTATTTTTAATTCTGAATTGTGATGAAGTGTCATTTATATGTTATAAAATTAAATTGGAAAAGTATGATTTGCAAGTAAAGTAGTTTGGTTCGTAACTCGTAAGTAAGATGTTAAAGTTTGAGGCTTTTATGAAAATTTTAGGCGCGGTGAGCGATTTGATGAGTAGATGTGATCGTAGTTTGTTGCGTTTTACGAGTGTGATTTACTAATTTACTAGTATATGATAGGTAGGATGGTTTTGATATAAATTAGCGATGACTTATGTTGTTTTCGGCTTAAGTTTCATAAGCTCATTTTTTGTGGCTTATTTTGAAACTTTCTTGCTTATAAAATCTTATTATGTCATAATAAGATTATACGCCCTGAAAACTTTTAAAATATGCCACAAAAAGTGATGTTATGAAACATAAGCCAAATACCACATAAGCCATAAGCCCGCTATATAAGCCTAAACAAACACCCCCCTTAATGGTATATTTAGAAGCGTTGGTTGATTTGTAGTAGTATGTTATTAGCTAAATACAGTTATGACTGATTATGATAAATCGATATGTCAAGATACGTAAACTATTATAACCGATTTCAACTGTCCCATATGCTCAAAATAGTCTCATTCCCGTGTTCTAATATGCTCAAAATTGGCTGTATTTTGGACTTGAATACTTGCATTTGGCCCTAATACGGCAGTTTAATTTTCTAGTTCTTGCTTAGCTAAACGTAATTTGTATTACATCCAGGGCCCGAGAATGATTATGAACGAAGAGGAGCAGTTGATTCGGAAAAATCGACAGGCGGAGAGAGTGAAGAAATGCATAGGCCGCTTGAAATGGAAAAGGGTGCTGAGAAAGGTCTTGAAGTGAACAGATCAGTTGCCACCAACGACGTTGCTTTATCTCAGAGCGACGAGCTTCTGATAAATCAAACAGGAGTAGTTGGGATTGATTCTAATAAATCGACAGTTGAAGAGATTACAGAAATGCTCAAACTTTTGAAAGTGGAAGAAGATTCTGGTGAAAATCTTGAAGTGAACATATCAGATGTTGCCAATGACGTTGCTTTATCTCAGAGCGATGATCTCTTAATCGCTGTTTCATCTTCTTCCACACTTGTTGACGGCAGATCTTCAGGTTATATCTTGTACTATATATTTTGCAGTTCCATAGGATTGATTATTGATTTCGTTCTTGTTAGGTAGGACTTAAACTTGAATTTCGTGGCATGTTATTTGATTGTGATATAATTCAATCAGTTTTGTTTTAATTTGAATGTTAACATGGATTTATTTACTCAATACGGCGTTAGTAGAGCCTCAAGTTAACCTAGAGCTTGTGATATTTATATGGCATTTGATGAATAGAAGTATTATTTTGGTGCTCGTGCAAATATATGTGATAGGAAAAGGTACGTGTTAGGAATTAGGAGTCACTAAGGAAATGATCAAAGGTGTCTTAAAGTGCTTAGATAATGAATGTATGCTGATTGTGCTCTTTAGTGATCTATGGAGTTCTATATTTTTAACATATGCAATTATGCATTCATGGTGCTATAAAGATTTTACACTATTTTATGGTAGCAGTACATTTGTTCAGCATGTCCACTTTTTTCCTGTAAATGTTTGTTATAATTTGTCTTTATTGTTGTTCGCTGAATTTTTTGGTCCTTACATCTCCTTTTTAGTTATGGAATTGGATTTGGTTCTCATAGGCCAATTAAATAGCTAAATGAAATTTTTATTACATCCAGGGCCTCGGAATGGTTTTGAGCTAAGAGGAGCAGTTGAGATTGATTCTGATATTTCATCAGGCGAAGAGACCAAAGAAACGAATGTGCTCCTTGAAATGGATGCGAGTGCTGAGAAAGATCTGGAAGTGAACGGATCAGGTGCCGCCACCGGTGCTACTTTATCTCAAGTCAATAACTTCCTGATAAATCAAGTAGAAGCAGTTGGGACTGAATCTGATACTTCAATAGGTGATGATATTAAAGAGACGAGTCCTGGAAAAGATTACGAAATGGAAGAGAGTGCTGAGAAGGATCTTGAAGTGAACGGATCAGGTGCCACCAATAGTGTTACTTTATCTCAAGTTAATGACCTTCTGATAAATCAAGTAGGAGCAGTTGGGACTGAAGCTGATACATCAGTAGCTGAAGATACTGAAGAGACGAGTGCTGGAAAAGATTATGAAATGGAAGAGAGTGCTGAGAAGGATCTTGAAGTGAACGGATCAGGTGCTGCCAATAGTGTTACTTTATCTCAAGTCAATGACCTCCTGATAAATCAGGTAGGAGCAGCAGGGACTGAATCTGATACATTAATAGGTGAAGATATTGAAGAGACGAGTGCTGGAAAAGATTATGAAATGGAAGAGAGTGCTGAGAAGGATCTTGAAGTGAACGGATCAGGTGCTGCCAATAGTGTTACTTTATCTCAAGTCAATGACCTCCTGATAAATCAGGTAGGAGCAGCAGGGACTGAATCTGATACATTAATAGGTGAAGATATTGAAGAGACGAGTGCTGGAAAAGATTATGAAATGGAAGAGAGTGCTGAGAAGGATCTTGAAGTGAACGGATCAGGTGCTGCCAATAGTGTTACTTTATCTCAAGTCAATGACCTCCTGATAAATCAGGTAGGAGCAGCAGGGACTGAATCTGATACATTAATAGGTGAAGATATTGAAGAGATGAGTGCTGGAAAAGATTATGAAATGGAAGAGAGTGCTGAGAAGGATCTTGAAGTGAACGGATCAGGTGCTGCCAATAGTGTTACTTTATCTCAAGTCAATGACCTCCTGATAAATCAGGTAGGAGCAGCAGGGACTGAATCTGATACATTAATAGGTGAAGATATTGAAGAGATGAGTGCTGGAAATGATTATGAAATGGAAGAGAGTGCTGAGAAGGATCTTGATGTGAACGGATCAGGTGTTGCCAGTAGTGCTACTTTATCTCAAGTCAATGACCTTCTGATAAATCAAGTAGGAGCAGTTGGGACTGAATCTGATACTTCAATAGTTGACGATATTAAAGAGACGAGTCCTGGAAAAGATTATGAAATGGAAAAGAATGCTGAGAAGGATCTTGAAGTGAACGGATCAGGTGCCGCCAGTAGTGCTACTTTATCTCAAGTTAATGACCTTCTGATAAATCAAGTAGGAGCAGTTGGGACTGAAGCTGATACATCAGTAGCTGAAGATATTGAAGAGACGAGTGCTGGAAAAGATTATGAAATGGAAGAGAGTGCTGAGAAGGATCTTGAAGTGAACGGATCAGGTGCCGCCAATAGTGTTACTTTATCTCAAATCAATGACCTCCTGATAAATCAGGTAGGAGCAGCAGGGACTGAATCTGATACATCAATAGGTGAAGATATTGAAGAGATGAGTGCTGGAAATGATTATGAAATGGAAGAGAGTGCTGAGAAGGATCTTGATGTGAACGGATCAGGTGTTGCCAGTAGTGCTACTTTATCTCAAGTCAATGACCTTCTGATAAATCAAGTAGGAGCAGTTGGGACTGAATCTGATACTTCAATAGTTGATGATATTAAAGAGACGAGTCCTGGAAAAGATTATGAAACGGAAGAGAGTGCTGAGAAGGATCTTGAAGTGAACGGATCAGGTGCTGCCAGTAGTGCTACTTTATCTCAAGTCAATGACCTTCTGATAAATCAAGTAGGAGCAGTTGGGACTGAATCTGATACTTCAATAGGTGAAGATATTAAAGAGACGAGTCCTGGAAAAGATTATGAAGTGAACATATCAGTTGCTGCCAACGACGTTGCTATATCTTGCAGTGATGACATCGTGATAAATCACATAGGAGCAGTTGGGATTGAGTTTAATAAAACAACAGATGCAGAGATAAAAGAAATGCCTAAACTTCTGGCAATGGAAGAGAGTTCCGGGAATGATCTTGAAACGAACATATCAGTTGCCAACAACGGTGTAGCTCTATCTCAGAGCGATGACCTCCTGATCGCTGTTTCTTCTCCTTCTTCCACAATCTTTAAGGACCAATCTTCAGGTTATTTCATTACTATTTATATCTACTTCTTGTTTTCTACTGAATTATTACTGGATTTTTATGTTTTTAATGTGAAGCCATGGTGAGACTTGAGGCTTTTAGAGTACTAGAATGGTTCTTGGATAATTTGAGTTTATATTGTGTAAGAACAATGAAATTTGAATTTTTATGGGGTTTAATGCCGTTGATTTTTCTGATTCATAAACAGATGAATATATCACACAGCCTGAACTGCTCGAAATGGAAGAGAGTGCTGGGAAACATCCTGAAATGAACAGATCTAGTGCAGCTAACAATGTCCCTTTATCTCTTGGCGATGACCTCCTGATAAACCAAATAGGAGCGGATGGGATTGATTATAATAAATCAACAATTGAAGAGATTAAAGAAAAGCCCAAACTTATTGAAGTGGAGAGTTTTGGGAACGATCTTGAAGCAAACATATCAGTTGCTGACAACGATGTCACTTCATTTACGAGCAGTGACCTTCTGATCACTGTTTCTTCTCTTTCCACACTTTCCGACAACCAATCTTCAGGTTCTTTACTGAATTTTTATCTGCGGTTCCATAGGATTGCATTACAATTTCTTTGTTATTCTGTGAATGAACAGTGCACTTAGTAATAAACCTGCGATTAACTCCAACTGATAGAAGAATAACTTGAATTCTGATGATAGAGTTCAGTAATTTTTTTTTTTTTTTTTTTTTTTTTTTTTTTGTTCAATTCGATCTTCGTTGTCTTGGATTCAAGATACTGATAGTTTTAATGCTTGAAAACAACTACAATGTAATATGTAACTATGTAAGTTTAACTAATACTTGTATACTATTAATGATAGGGTAGTTTTGTATAATGTTGGCATCAAAGTTGATCTGTTGGAAAACTAAGTTCTAAAAGCAAATGTAAAAGATATGGCCTTTTCTGAGAAACACGGGATGGCATGGCATTACTATGTGTATCTGTCCTTATCATGCTTTGTTAGAGTTAATTCTTTCTCTTAAGTTATCTTGAGTTTGTAACATTGGCAAATTTTGATGAATAGGTGTATTTCTTTACTGAGAAGAATTGCCTTAGGTAGACATATGTTTTAGGGACTTAGGAGTCATGGAGGAATTTGTCAAGTTGTGTTTTACTATTTAGATAACAAGTGCTGGATGAGTTAACTATTATATCTATATCTTGTTGTTTACTGAATAATTAATGGATTTTTACGCTTTTGATGTGGAGTTGTTAATGGATTTCTTTGATTTTGATGTGGAATCATGGTAGGACTTAAGAGTTTCTAGAATGATGCGTTCATTAAGAGCAATGGAATCTAAACTTGCACGGGGTCTAATGCTTTTTGTTATTTCAATTCATTGATTAGGTGAAGATATTAAAGAACACGAACTGCTCAACATGGAAGAGAATGCTGGGAATGATATCAAAGTGAACACATTAACAGCTGCAAAGAATGTAGCTTTATCTCAGAGTACTGACCTTTTAAATCATAATGGAGTAGTTGGGACTGATTTTAATAGATCAGCAAGTGAAGTGATAAAAGAAATGCCTAAACTTCCTGAATTGGAAGAGGGTGCTATGAAAGACCCTGAAACGAACATATCGGTTGCAGACAATGATGTCGCTCTATGTCAGGGCGATGACCTCATGATCACCGTTTCTTCTTCTTCCACGCTTTCTGACAACCAATCTTCAGGTTATTTCTTACATTTTTTTCGTCATTCGTATAGGATTCCGTTCTGATTTCTTTGTTTTTTTGAACAAACAGTGCACATAGTATTCAATCTGGGTTAATTAGGTCAATTTGATCATATGCTCTTCAATCTTAAGACAAACATGGAGTTTATAAGATATAGCTGTTAGTTTATATCCGAAAATTTAGTACACTATACCTTGTACGCTGTAACTTATACTAGTTGGCTACCAATACATTAGTTTTGGATAATATTGGCACCAGAAATGGCCTGTTGGAAAGTAACAACTAACATGAGAAAGTAATGTAAAACATATGACCTTTTTTGAGAAACAAGGTTTGGCATCGATTCGTTGGTTGTAACTTTTAAGATAAGAAGTTTCAAACTTCAGAATAATTAAAAAACATAACCCAAGAAGAACTAATTTCTTTTATTAAAGTCTACTGAGCTTGTAATATTAGTAAGGGATTTAACTGGCTATCATGCGAAGATTTTTTTTTTTTTTTTTTTTTTTTTTTTTTTTTTTGGGCGGATGCATGCATTAGGAGCAGTTGGAATTGACTTCTATAAATTAACAGGTGAAGATACCAAAAAAATGCCCATTGTGCTTGAAACGGAAGATAATGCTGGGAAAGATCTTGAAATGCACCAATTAGAAGCCGTCAACAACGCTGGTTTATCTCAAAGCCAAGACGTCCTGATCACTATATCTTCTTTTCCTTCAACGCTTTCTGACCAGCAATCTTCAGGTTATTTCTTGTATATTTCTTTGTAGCTGCATAAGTTTGAGTTCTGGTTTTTTTATTGGCTTGTATAAGATCAGTGAAAATCCTATCTAATCTGGAAATAACTGGAGTTTATCAAAATATTTCTTGAACTCTTATTATGTGTTGTGCATTTTGCTAAATTAGATCATATTAATTTCCAGATTGGTAGAGCTTATAACTGTTAGTTTGTTTATTTCTGAAATAGACACTATACTTTGTAAGCAGTAACTATTAATAATATACGAGTAGTTTTGGATAATATTGGCACTAGAGTGATTCTAGTGGAAAACTTAGATCTGTATGCAAATGTAACAAGGGATTGTTATAGAAGTATGTGTGTTGATAAATATTGATTTATGCTCTCTTTGTATTCCTTCAGTCCTTATTGACCAATCAACGATTTAGTAGGAACTTTAGTTGATCTATAGATTATGTTATTAGTTAAGTTTTTTAAAAGTTTGTATCATGTTTAGGACATGGAAACGAGACAAGTTCTGAGCTGATAGGAGCAGTTGAGATTGATGCTGATAAACCAGGAAGTGAAGAGACGCTAGAAATGCCTAAACTGCTTGTAACACTAGAACCAGAAAAGTCCGGAAAGAATGTGAAGTTCAACTTACGCAAAAGTTTAGCCTGGGATAGTGCCTTCTTCACGAGTGACGGTATGCTATAATTACAATTTCATGGGTATTGCATTTTTATGATATTACTTCTTACATTATAGACGATGCTTGGATTTGTTTATAGATTTCCGGTCGCAACATTCAGTTCTTAGTATTTGGATATATCAGTATGTAGTGGTCAAACTCTGTTTTGGTAATCAGTGTTGCAATAAAAAATTATCTAAAGCTAAAAATTAAATTTGAACTACAGACATTTTTTTGAATCAATTGAGACGCCTACTCTCATTTTCTGTCCCTATTTCTCAAATACGTCTTCACAATCAGTTTACTTGTAATTTTTCAATTAATAACATCTGGTTATTTCTTATATGTTTATTAAACTTCAAACCGCATAAGCACATCCAAATATTTTTTACAGTCCATTAGATCACAACTGAGGTTATCTTGTTCTAGTTACTTGATATCACTTAAACATTTTTGGTAACACATATCCAAACACGCCCCTCCTTCCCCCTCTTCATTTTTGCAATACACTAGTTCTTATAAATCACTGCCTTTTTGGACAGGTGTTCTCGATGCTGATGAGCTGTCAACTATGATGGAAGGAGGTGTGAAGAATGCAAGACATCAGCTGCCTGGAATCGAAGAGGAAGTGTACAGATCGATGGATTCAATCTCAACTTTAGAAAGTGACAATTTGTCACTTGAATGTCTTGAGGCTGAATTATTTGAAGACATTAGAGCTTCTATCCAAAAATCTAATAGGTCATCATCTAACCTAAACAATTCAAGTATTAAGGTGTCGTCAGGAAAGAAAGATTCTCAAGCAAAAGTTATCAGCTGTGAGTATACCTTCTATAGATGAATTCATGAATTTGCCAGCTACTTAATATCATCAATCATCATATGTGTATTTCAAAGTTAGCTTACGTTGGACCTTTTCTCTCTACAGCATCAAAGAAAGTGGATACTGATTCTGGAAAGCGGGTATGATACTATGGTTGAATTTACTGTCATTGTTCTCTAATTGTAGTAATGTCTAATTATGTACTAATTTGGATATGTTCGAATAAAGCCTGCTGCAAGAATGAAGCTTACTACTTCATCAATTCCACAACCCAAGATAGTCAGCAGAGTAAACTCTAGCTCCACATTAACATTGACAAAAAGAGCTTCTTTGAGTGCCAATCATGCAAAAAAGGATCAAGATATTGCAAGGCAGCCTGACGGTAAATACATATCTCATCATGTTTTTTGAGGTTATGATTTTGAACATGTTGTTATGAATGCGCCGATTTGGGATTAAATAATTAGGAAAAACTTTAGCTAATTGGGGGGAACGGGTCAAACAGCTTGAAAATTGCCTGGGCTCTCTTTTGATGCATACAAAACTTCTAATTCGTTGTATTTGAATATTTAAATTATTATTATAATAATGCTGTTTTGTAATCATAATTAACACATTAATCATCTACAATGTCCTTTAAAGAATAGGAAAAAAGTGTTTGCGGGTCAACCAGATCCGGCCCATTTTCACCCATATTAAAGTTGCCCCATGACGACCCTTATAATTTGTGTTAACAGCAAGCTCCAAGTTGTCTATCCTAACCATGGTCTACCTACTAGAAAAAAAATGGTACCTTGTAAATTTGATTTGTATTTACTTTCATGTCGAATGTGACAGTTATTCAGAAAGGGACGCAAGCGGCGAGGGCAACAACACAAGGATCAAAGCTGATTGGTCCAAACAGGGGTGTTCCAAAGCCTTCGTTAAGTTCAAAGGCATCTCCCATGGGTTCTTCAACTGCACTCAAAACTGAACCGACAAGACCATCATCATCACATAGCAATTCTAGCAGTTGTTCATCAGGAACTGATGTAAAATCCTCAACTACTCTTTCAAGAAAAAAGATTGATTCCAAATCTAGTAAGCTTACAACCACCGCAGTCCCAAAAACACCATCACGGGTTATCATGAAGAATAAACCACAACCACCTGCTAATTCTCGCGTTTCATCTCACTCGGTTTTATCTACCGTTTCATCAAGCATATCACCTGCCAGTTCTATAAGCGAATGGTCTTCAGAATCATCATCATCAACCACCAATAATAACCGAAGGTCTGAATCACGGGGTAGTACAGATACTATTGTTTCTTATAGATCTTTGGATAATGATGCATCTGGCCAATCAGCTTCGAATATTCTTCCCACCGGTCGAATCTCAAATCAAAATGGAAATCAACCAATATCACAAAGTGGCTCACTTGCCCGGCCTCCTTGTGTTCAACCAACAGGACTTAGAATGCCTTCACCCAAGATCGGGTTCTTTGACGGGGTTAGTTCTTATCTTCTTTTTTTGCTTTTTTTCAAGTTTGCCAACATAAATAGCACATGTTTTCTAATTAAAGAACGTTTGATTTATGTTTTAAAATTGATTTTCAGACCTTATATCACAATAATACATTTTTTTTTTCTGTTGGTATACACAAATTTTGTGTATCTGATTATGAAATTGTAGAAAAACATCACCTATTTATCCCTTCTTCCACCAAAAAGTACTTTTTGTCATTCTTATCTGTTTATCAGTAAATATTCAGAATCTTTTTGCCTGTTTATCATCTTATATCCAAACAGCCTCAAGTTTGCAAGATTTTTGAGAAGGAAATCTCATGCACGGTTTTGAATGATATTTTGTTATGCAGGGAAAATCAGGTGCTCGAACACCTAATGGAGGAAACATACGACCTCAATCTAAGTTACCAACCGGCATACCGAAAATTGGAGCCACACATAGTAATCCAATCATCTCAAATGGTGTAAAATCTGGAAAAATTCCACCACCAAAAACAGGTGCAGCTCATACAATTATGAAACCAAATCCACAGAAAGCCGCCCCTAAACCATCTCAAGAACAGCCCAAAACTAAAAGTTCTCTTGTAACTTCTGATGCTTCGAATACTGTAACAGATGGCTCAAGGACTCCATTTGCTGTCAAGAACTCTGAGGCTTATTAGAGTTATTGAGAAATCATATATATAGTACATGATAATTTGTGTAATTTTAGTTTTACTTGAAATTTGATGTGCAAAAGATATTATGGTGACCTTGTGTTTTGATAGCAAGATTTTTTACTTGCATAAAAGGGTTTGATTTTTGTGATAATTGTTTCTAAATGTCTTTCCACTTTTTACAATGTTTTTTTTTTTTTTTTTTTTTCCTGAGGTGGCACAGTTGACTAATGTTTTCTGTTATTTGACATGAACTCTGTTTTCTTTCCCTGCCAAAAGCACTTTTATCATTCCCAATGCTACCTAATACCCTATTATCCCCAAATCCAAAACACTAGATCTCACACAAACTTTTCTCACAACCTATTACCCTTAACCGAAATCCTAATAACCCATTACAATTGATACCTTTCTTTGACCCATTTTATTTTGAATGCAATTTAAATGTGTGTGAAGCTGTTAGTTGGAATTTTGAATATGTTAATTTTGCTCAATTACAGTTTGTATCTAACCCTAATTTTATATTGTTATTTTTTAAGAATGACTATTCCTGGTCCCGATGGTATTGAGGTGGATGTTTGGAATGATGGGATTTTTATGCACGAACCACTAAGGTATGACAGTGGTGTAGTGTTGAACATGTATATTGCACGGCTTAAATTTGTGCAATTTATGAGGATGTTAGTTAAGAGAACAAATTGTACCCACTTATTTGCTGTGTACTATAGAATGCCAGAACATGATCGAGAGAAGAGTTTAGTGAAAGTAGGTAATGACTGATTTGATTCACATGTATGATCTCTCAAAGATGTATGGTGGAATAGAAGTATACTTGGACCACTGTAATATTGACTTGTCACAGTATTTAGCTGACCCTGACCCTGACCCTAGTACAATTAGTGATGGGACCTCTAAGAAAAGACCAACACATGAGAAGAGGTACTGCAATGTGTTTACACTGGAAGAAATAGAGAGTTGGGCTGAGAAGGAGGCCGAAGAAGAGGCTGTCGTTAATAAGGGTAAAGGCATACTTATAGATGACCAAACACCTAGGGAGAAATCCATTTTAGATGCTGGTAAAGGAAAAACCTTGATGGTGGTTGAAAGTGACAGTGCTAGTGGGGATGATGGTATGCTAGAGGATAGTGATAGTGATGACAGTGAGTACTCTCAAAAGTCCATTGATCATCTAAGTCCTGGTGAAGAAGAGGTCATACAACTTAGAACTAGAAAAGCAAACAGAAGTAAGACAAGACCAACACCAATTCCAGACATGGCTGGTTCTGCAAGTACTAGTAGGCCTACTCTTTCAAACAAAAATGAGGTGTTGCTTGAGCATGATGAATTCATAGGGGATTTGTTGAGAAAGTTGAAGGGTGAGGGTGAAGATTCTGATTTGCAAGACCCTTTTGTTGGTGTTGAAGAAAGGCAAGAGAAATATCCTACATATGATGTGAGCACACATTGGAGGTCTCAGGTTCCAGAGGTAATGCATCTATTTAAATATACTCCACAGATTATGTATGCATTGAATATCTTAGTAAATAAACTTACATTCTATTCATTTAACAGCTTGGAAAAAGGTTTGAGAGTGATGCACAGTTGAAGGAGTGCTTAACATACTATGCTTTGGCCAATGGATACTCCATTTGGTATGAGAGGAGTGCAGCAGATCAAATAATTGTTGTTTGTGGCCAAAGACCACCACATCTAAAGGAGCCTACTTTAGGCAAACAAAGGAAGCAATTCAGGTATCCTAGTGAATCTAAAGAAGATGTTCCAAAATGTACTTTCAGGTTATATGCTAGGTTGAATCCAGATAAAACATTTCAGATTAAGTCTTTAATACCTGAACATACTTGTGTGAGGAATTTTAAGTATGGGTCACTAATGGACTATAAGTGGATTGGAAAACACTTTGGTGATAAAATTAGGAAGAATCCAGATATCAAGCTGATAGATATAGCTGATCTAGTAATCAAAAAGTATAATTGTACTGTCACTCCTAATCAGTGTAGGGCTGCAAATGTAACACCCGGTAATTTTCCAAAACCTTTCTAGCCAATTATTTTAAAACTTTGCATTACCTGAGAACTTAAACTTTTTATTGAACTTGTTTGGGCTTGAGAAACGAGAGATATTGCGAGAAACGAGAATATTGTCCATATTAGTGAATCGGCACAACCTAGAAAGCACGAAACGAATCGTATTTGTAAAAAATATTGATTTTTGAAAGTATTGCAAATTTATACTCGTTTTTATTGGAAAAATTATTTCGTGAACAATGGCGCAAATTTCGTTAATTTTCGAGTCCGTTTGGTACGTCAAATGGGTCCCACGGTGTTTTCATCAAAAGTTTAACCACATTGGCAGTTTCACCCCCTCCGCCCCCCTTTTTCAATTCACTCCCCTCACTTTTATATTTACACTTTGGTCCCTCATTCAAAAATATAAAAACCCCTAATAATAATATTTCCTCTATCACTATTCATTCTCTTCTCTCTCTTCTCCTCTCTCTCATTCGCCGGCGACCTTCATAATTTTCGGCCACCGGAATATTTTCCGGCAACCCTTTTTCCTGGCCGAATCGTTAGATCGGCTCACCTACACCCTTTTTGGAGTTTTTGAGCCCTCGGCTCCCACCACAACACCACCCACGCGCCACCACCGCCAGCTGCCACCATCACCGAAGCCACTACCACCTTCCTAGCCATCTCTTCTTTCGGTAAAAACCCCACACGCGCTTTATTACTTATTTTTCTTTAAATTTTATCAAACCCTAATTCTTTATTTTTTTTATATCGATTAATAATATGGTTTTGATAATAAAAATGGTTGTTAAAACTTGTTAAAACCCCTCGTGTGGAAAACCCTCCCCCTCCCCTTCTCGTTGACTCAGTCAACACGGCAACTCGGTCAACTCACCGAGTCAACTCGGTTGACTCGGTGAGGGTTTGATGTTTATGATGTTGTTATTGTTTTTGTGTTCATCTCTTGTTGTTGTGTTGTTGTTATTTAATTTTTGTTAATACTTATGGCCCGTTTGGTTTGTTACTGTCGGCAGTCGAGACATAGTCAAGCCGTGACTCACGGCGAGTCACGGTGTAGCGTGGTTTTTAGCTTGAGAATAGGTTGGTTTAGTTGTGTTGTTTGCGTTGAATTTGGATTGCGTTGAGATGGTGTTGTTGACAGTTTCAGTTTGTGGTTGTGTCATTTGGGTTTTATTAAAAGAGTAATAAGTTAAGAGTTAGGATTAGCGTGAGTAATGATAGTGTTTGTGTTTGCGGATATGTTTGTGTTTGTGTTGGATTTTTTTAGCCGAGAGCCTCAACGGCTCAGATTGGGTCGAGCCGTGACTCGTGGCGAGTCACGGCTAAGTTTTATAACTTGTTGTGTTATTGTTTATTTATTTCTTTATATCGAGTCGTATAATATTATTTTGTCGTCGTTTATTTTTGTTGAGTCGCGTTAAATTTATTTATGTTAGACATTTATTATTTATTCGTTCGTTATTTATTTATTTGTGATCGATATGAGATGTTTCGGAATGTTTGAAACGTATGGGATAGTTTGCAACACATGTGAGATATTTAATATTTATCATTTTGATTTGAATATAATATTGTAATGTTGTAACCTTGTGGACAAGGATTGGACGTATTGGATTTACGGTATTAGTTATTTGGACTATTATTGTAAGGAATTAAATATTCCATAGATTTGATGATCACAAACAAGAAGAATGAAACATATTATATACTGAAATGATAAGCAAAATACGCTAAAGTGATGGTACTGATAGTGTATTTTATGGTACTGATGGTCCAAAGAGCAAGGTACTGCTAGTTCAAGAACAAGGTACTGCTAGACCAAGAAGGTACTGCTAGTTCAAGAACAAGGTACTGCTAGACCAAGAAGGTACTGCTAATTCAAGAGCAAGGTACTGCCAGTGCTAGAATCGGGAAATACTCAAAGTATCTGTTCCTGCTGATAGAGTATTCATTGCTGCTGATAGGCTTAGCATTCTGCTGATGTGGATTCTGCTGATAAAGATACTTGTTTCTGCTGATAGTTATAACACTCTGCTGATAGAGTTAATGACTCTGCTGCTAGGCGTATGACTCTGCTGCTACAACTAACAGCTGTCACATAAGCTGCTGCTTGAAGGATAAGAACGAAGAAGATATTATTTTGTATGAGTCATGTTTATACAAATATAATATCTAGATATTTATCAAGTCATCAAGTTGAACACTCAAGATACAAGTTGTATCTTATTGACTTGACACATGTAAAAGCAAGTGGATGACTAAAAGCTTATCAATTTGTAAATGATCTCCTTATGTTATAAAAGGAAGATCATACCCCTTAGATAAATGTGTAGGTCACTGTGGACAGTGAGTGTGTCACTGTGTCACTATGTGATTAGTGATCACCAAAGTGCTTCGTACTCTCAAATTACAACAACATAAAGTTGTGTTAAAATATAAGAGCACTTAAAGAGTGTGTGTGAGAACATTGGACATGGGGTCTAATGTTGTTTAGGTTTGTTTAGCCTCAAGGATCTTTGATCCCTGTTAGAGTATAACCGTGCTATTAATCATCAAGTAGTATTGGGGCTAATGAAATAACAAACGGTGAATTCCACAAAACCTTGTTGTGATAGTATTGTATTCTTCATTTGAATATTCCGCCAATATTATCATTGTTCTTAACATAGTAATAATCCTAGATCAAAGGCTTAACAGCCTAGAGCCTATAAACGATCACGTAACTTGTTTTAGTAGAATCAAGTAGGTCTAAAACAAGTTTCCACAATTGGTATCAGAGCGGGGGGCTCTGGATCTAGGAAAATAAAAGGTTTTAGCTAAAGAAAGAAGAAAAATTCGTTTTTGCTTAATTTTTCGCAACTTTCTGCAGAGCAGTTTTGCAAAGGCTATAACTCTTTCGTTAACCGTTGGATCGGGCTGAAATTTTTGTTGAAGGTTCTTGGTATATCAAGGTAGATTCTCACCGGAGGGATCTTCAATCTGAGCCTTAAGTTGCAAGATATACATCGTTGAAAACTGCTGCAGAAACAGTTGATGTAATATCGAATTTTTGGTTTTTCTTTCTTGGTTTACACACACATAGGGGAAGAATCACACACAGAGAAGAGTTGGTTCTTAAAAGATAAAAAGGCTTGTTTATCAAGGTATTATTGGTAAAGAAAGTTAGTCGTTATTTATTTGAAAATGAGGTTGGATTTTTCAAAATTGTGTTTTATCATACCTTATGCTACAAAGGTAACTTGTTTGTGCTACAAAATTTATATGACTATGAATTGACAAACACTTAAAGGAGTAACGTTGTAGTGCTCAGTGTCTCATAGAAGATGAGTTTATTGTCAAGAGATTGAGGTCTCTCTATACCAAAGTTGGGTATACATTCGAAGTTAGTTTTAGTACAAGATATAGGACACAAGATTGGGTTATTCTGTTTCATCAACGAATTGGTAATGGTTGGTTTTTCTCCATCAGTCTTAAAAGCCTACAGAATGGAAGATTCGAATGGTTAACATATGGGTTTCAGGGGAAGCTTAAATGTTCAAATGATTAACCATTTATTATATATGTGCATCACCACAGGGGAAGATTATTGATTCTTACTATTGTTGATTGGTATTGCTACTGAAGGTTTAAATTTTTATTGTTTCAAGTTCATTTTTAGATGCGGAAAGCTTCATGGAGGGTAACTTGAAATGTTAGAAGGATAGATTAGATGTGTAGTATTAGTTCGAAGTTGTAAAAATCATATTTGTAATATTCTCTATTTGTTGATAACAAAAAGGGGAAGAGATGTGGTGGATAGCATAAATTAAGGGGAAGTCAGTATAGTTTCATTCATGGTGAGATTTAGTTATCTCAATTTCTCTACTTCGTCTAGGGAAATTCGTACAAGAAAGTGTTTGTTTTGTAATCATCAAATAGGGGAAGATTGTAAGGAATTAAATATTTCATAGATTTGATGATCACAAACAAGAAGAATGAAACATATTATATACTGAAATGATAAGCAAAATACGCTAAAGTGATGGTACTGATAGTGTATTTTATGGTACTGATGGTCCAAAGAGCAAGGTACTGCTAGTTCAAGAACAAGGTACTGCTAGACCAAGAAGGTACTGCTAGTTCAAGAACAAGGTACTGCTAGACCAAGAAGGTACTGCTGATTCAAGAGCAAGGTACTGCCAGTGCTAGAATCGGGATTGAATCGGGAAATACTCAAAGTATCTGTTCCTGCTGATAGAGTATTCATTGCTGCTGATAGGCTTAGCATTCTGCTGATGTGGATTCTGCTGATAGTTATAACACTCTGCTGATAGAGTTAATGACTCTGCTGCTAGGCGTATGACTCTGCTGCTACAACTAACAGCTGTCACATAAGCTGCTGCTTGAAGGATAAGAACGAAGAAGATATTATTTTGTATGAGTCATGTTTATACAAATATAATATCTAGATATTTATCAAGTCATCAAGTTGAACACTCAAGATACAAGTTGTATCTTATTGACTTGACACATGTAAAAGCAAGTGGATGATTAAAAGCTTATCAATTTGTAAATGATCTCCTTATGTTATAAAAGGAAGATCATACCCCTTAGATAAATGTGTAGGTCACTGTGGACAGTGAGTGTGTCACTGTGTCACTATGTGATTAGTGATCACCAAAGTGCTTCGTACTCTCAAATTACAACAACACAAAGTTGTGTTAAAATGTAAGAGCACTTAAAGAGTGTGTGTGGGAACATTGGACATGTGGTCTAATGTTGTTTAGGTTTGTTTAGCCTCAAGGATCTTTGATCCCTGTTAGAGTATAACCGTGCTATTAATCATCAAGTAGTATTGGGGCTAATGAAATAACAAACGGTGAATTCCACAAAACCTTGTTGTGATAGTATTGTATTCTTCATTTGAATATTCCGCCAATATTATCATTGTTCTTAACATAGTAATAATCCTAGATCAAAGGCTTAACAGCCTAGAGCCTATAAACGATCACGTAACTTGTTTTAGTAGAATCAAGTAGGTCTAAAACAAGTTTCCACAATTATGGACCCTTTGGTACATGAGACGGAAGGGTATGTTAGACTCATAAGAGCTTAACCTACCTGGACCCGAACTATACAAAAAAAGGTCGATAAAACTAAACAACTAATATTCACGCGAATGATATGTCCAATTATATATATTTTAAAACTTGTAAAATTTGGCGAAAATTGAAATATTCAAATAAGTCGTATGCCATGGAAATGTTTTATAAACGAGTACTTCATGCCGAAATTTCGTAAAATGTTTTATAAACTTCAACTATTTATGGTTCATTAAATATTCCAAAATCTTTTCAAAGCTCTTATGTTTTAGCGATTATAACATCTATTTTGGGAAAACGGGGAAAAGCCGAAACTATCTATTGATGTCGTTTATTTGTTTCTTTATTCTTTCCTGATTTTATTCTTTCTTTATATTCTTTTCTCTCGTCCTTCGCGAGTGTTCATTCGTATTCTCCGACTTGTTACCTTTCCACCTTTCTTGTCTTCCACACGAGACTTAAACGTATCTTTTCTTTTGAACGCCATTGAAACTAAAACCTTTTATACGATTATTTATTAGATCATTTCGAGTATTATTTCTGAGTTATGTCATTTAATTGATTAGGTTGTGCTGAGGTTCATTTGCTGTGCCGTACCATCTGATTGTTATCTCGTTTTCTCTGTGACTAAGGTGTGATTCATAGCCCCACTTGAGCTCTTTTAAATGTTTATAAACCCCGTGGGGGAGATACATGCTACTTACTGTTTTCTGAGCACAATTGTTTATTGTATGCTATTCCTGATTGACGCTATAAATGCTAAGTACCTTCCTTGCCAAATGCAAGTCCCTCGATCATGAACCATTAATCACCTGCGGGTGAGCGCGATTATAGTTTATAGGCCTATAGGATTTGACCATCCCACCCCTGTTGACCAGGTAGGCAACATGGGTGTGCTATAATTAAGTTAACTAGGTATTTGGAAAGATACCTGGCTTTGGGGGCAACTATTATGATTATGAAATTCCGCGGTTATTGTCGACTTACGCCAGAGTTTCTGGTGCCGGTTAACGCTTTGTGTGTCATGAGCTTAGCAATCCAGAAAATTATGTGACGCTTACTCGATATTTGCATTTGTTGCTTATATCTTCCAGACAAAAATCTTGTGCTCAACTAATTTTTATTAAACCTATGGATTACACTCAACCTTTGTGTTGACTTTTTAAGCATGTTTATCTCAGGTAATTGATTTCTGAAGTGTGCACGAGGAAGGGCTGGAGGTTCCGGATGGCTATCTGTGGGTTGTGTTTTGTTATTTCTATCTAAATTTTCCGCTGCAAACTACTTTATTTTTCCGCTGCAAACTATTTCATTATCCGCTGCTAAATGTGTTAAGAGTCTTTTGAACTCTAATGGTTGAACTTTGTATTTGAATGTGGTATTTTATTAAAACGTCTCGTTATGAGATCGTTTATCTATGATTGTGACTGTCTTACCCCTCGAGTAGCACCCCAAGCTCAGTCCCGCTGCCATATTTCGAGTTGGGGGTGTTACAGCAAAGAAATGGGCATTAAGTGAGTATGAGAAAACCATTGAACAACATTATGGCCTGCTTAGATCATATGGCAAAGAATTATTGGACAGTAACCCAGGGTCCACAATCAAACTAGGAGTTACGGTAACAGATGACAAGACTTATTTTGATAGGTTTTATGTTTGTTTTGGTGCATTAAAAGAAGGTTTTAAGAAAGGTTGTAGAAGGGTTGTTGCATTGGATGGTTGTTTCCTAAAGAGGCCTAATCAAGGTGAGATTTTAACTGCCATAGGAAGAGATGGGAACAACCATATTTTCCCTATTGCTTGGGCTATTGTCAATGTAGAAAACAAAGAGAATTGTACTTGGTTTTTAGAACTCCTAAGAGATGAGGTCTTACTCTCATGTCTGACCAACATAAAGGACTCATAGAGGCTGTCAAACAAGTTATGCCAGATGCTGAGCACAGGCAATGTGCTAGGCATATTTATGAAAACTTTAGGAAGCAATACAGTGGACTAGAGTTTAGGAATCTGTTTTGGGCAGCCTCTAAAGCTTCATATCCTCAATTGTTCAATAAAATAATGGAAAAGATCAAGGCTTTAAACCCTAATGCTTACAAATATTTGATGGAGAAAAACCCACATACCTGGTCTAGAGCCTTTTTTGAGTTACATAGAGGGTGTGAAGCTGTTGAGAATGGTTTTAGTGAGTGCTTTAACTCAGTGTTGGTGAGTGTGAGAAACAAACCCCTTCTCACCATGTTGGAAGCTATAAGAGTCATAGTTCTTGAAAGGCTGAACACCATGAGGAAAATTTCTTCCAAATGGAATGATGACATATGTCCATCAATCAAGAAGAGGCTTGACTTACTGAAGAATGACACAAGGTATGATGCATTTGATTCTTTAAATTTTATTTATTTGTTCTTAGTTATGTTGCATACTAATTGTTTGCATACTTAAATGAAGGTTTTGGCATGTGATCCCTGCTGGTGCTGATGCATTTGAAGTTAGACCAAGAAGTGATGCATTCAAGGTAGACTTATCAACAATGACATGCAATTGCAGAATGTGGCAGCTATCTGGGCTGCCATGTGTTCATGCCACTGCTGCAATATTCAAGTGATGTGGGTGGGTCTAATAACCCCATGGGTGGGTCAGCAAACGCAATGGGTGGGGCTGCAACTAATGTTGGTGGGTCTGCAAACCCAATGGGTGGGGCTGCAAGTGATGTGGGTGGGTCTAATAGCCCAATGGGTGGGGATGCAAGTGATGTGGGTGGGTCTAACAACCCAATGAGTGAGACTGCAAGTGATGTGGGTGGGTCTAATAACCAAATGGGTGGGGCTGCAAATGATCAAGGTAGGTCTTCAAGTGGTGTTGTTAGGGGTTCTGATATCCCAGACTTCAAATATGCATCAACTGAAACAAGGGCATTCACCAGAGTTGGTGGTATTCATTTTGCAACTAGACCAAGTGATTCACAACCAAGGCAACAAAAGTGACCGATGTCGTTGTACCGATCAAACAAGAGGATTTGCTCATTGGTTTGGAATTGATGACAGTGCCGATAGCCAAGGTAACCAAGATGCATGCCAAACAGAAGTTGAAGTTCCTACTCAAGATCAAATTCCCACTTAAGCAACAAATGAAGTGCCAGTACAACAGCTAATGCAACAGCCAATGCAACAACCAAGGCACATTGTTGCAGGAAGACAAAGGAACCTAAGTGAGAGAATCATAAAAAGCAAATTGGCAAAAAAAGTTCAGGGAGAAGGAAGCACACCAAACACTCGTATGAACTTAGATTAATCTCTAATTATGTAATCTTTTGTGTATTAAGCTTATAACACTACTAAGCTAGTAAGTAACTTAACATGCCCTCTTTTGTGTATTAACTTGGGCATTGACAAACTTGCAACATGTGTATGTATGCTACTGAACTGGATGCCATCTTTTGTGGTATTTGACTTTCTAAAGTCAATCATGCTATGAAGTTAACTGACTTACTAAAGTCAAATTTATGCTATGCTTTTGTGTATTTGGAATTGAGTCTTTTGCAACATCTGTATTATTCTTTCTTGTATGCAACAACTAATAACTTTATGGAGTCATGCATGCACATTGACTACTTTTTGTGTAATTTATAATCTTTACTTGGAAAAACCATTTTTTTTCTTCAAACTAGCCTGCACATTGACTGCACTTTCACATGCAAACACTATTTTTTTTCTCCAAACAAGCTTGCACTTTGACAAGCCTTCACATATCCACCAAACAAGCCTTCAAATACCCATTATATAAAGGCATAACCACCTA
Organism: Artemisia tridentata subsp. tridentata; assembly: GCA_021014915.2. Lineage (NCBI taxonomy): Eukaryota > Viridiplantae > Streptophyta > Magnoliopsida > Asterales > Asteraceae > Artemisia > Artemisia tridentata. The sequence continues at coordinate 321,852,723 of CP139505.1, forward strand.
CCCTTCAACAATCAGTAACAAAAAACTACAGTTGAAAGAATGAGTAGCAACAAGAAACAAGGTATTGTCTTGTTCATGTGATATCTGCAAACACACCTTTCATTGTTTTTTTTTTTTTTTTTTTTTTTTTTTTTTTTTTTTTTTTTTTTTTTTTTTTTTTTTCAGAAATCATTAACATTTCCAACAGTGAAGATTCAAGTTCTGATTCACATCCAATGTCATGGGCTGACTATTTTCCAAAGGATTATCAACCAAAACAGCTTGCAAAGATTGGTTCAAGCTCAAACAAGGTTGATTCCAGCAACAATCTAACCTCAAAACAGCTTGGAAAGATTGCTTTTGATGATAGGTGATGCGTGCGATGTGTCGTTGCGGTTTAGCAGTATTAATGCCTACTCAAGTTTTAAATTTATATTTAGCCGACTTATCAATAACACACACACTTAACGAGCAGTGTACCCGGTCAGTATGAATATAATGGTAAGTAGAGTGTCGATCACTAAGAGTGGAACGTATTATCTAGTTATTCTAATCAGTATTTTAATATATTAAGTTAGCTATACAACCTAATCTAACGCAAGGGGGTTCAGCCTGAGAGACTGGCACGATTTGGTTGCAATTAAATAATAAACTAAACCAATAGGCACGAATCAGCGAATAGCACACACGTACACAGATAAATACTTGAGACAATAAGAGGGCTGTCCTTATGATAAGTAGTTTGTCACTTGTTTTATTGCTAGTGTTATATGAAGTGTATAGTTCGATGCAACGCACCGAGATTAAGTCCTTTCTCGTTGGTTCTAATCTTATCGGCGAGTAAACCCTTAATGATTACTTATGACTATCCTATTTATCTTGCTCCTACTTTTCTACAGACCATAGAATGCATAGGCGATCTAATAAATAGGCGAGGGCAGAGGCATGGCGACCCGATTAACGCTCAGCTAGACACAGAGGTTATCAATGCACTAATAAAAGTCACCAAAGACATCAACATATAAACTTTAATTAATGAGAAAGCAGTTTTAAGGGAGTGCAATCTTTCCGTTGTCACATTACACAAGCCACCAATCTTGATGAATTAAAGTTTACTAACACAATAAAACAAAACTACTTAATGAATTAAACACATGCAGCACCTTCTTAGAGCTCTTGTATCTTTGATTTGAGTGTGTCTTGTGCTCGCTATTCGACTGAATTCGTCCTAGGTTTCTGTACTTCGGTCTTCGTATATATTATATGTCCCTCGAAATTCGTCTGGTCTTGGGGTATTTATAGTTTCTGTCTGAGGGTAAGATGCGGCGCATCTAGTAAGTAGATGCGGCGCATTTACTTAACTTCGCGTGGGGTCCAAGATTATAATATTCAGGAATATTCGTACACCGCCAGAAGATGCGGCGTATCTTTATCTTTGAATGCGGCGCATGTCCTCTTGTATCTTGGATCGTATCTGGTGAGATCTTGATAGTGATGCGCTGTATGTGATAAGCAAGATGCGGCGCATCTGGAGCAGATTAGTCTTGATCTTGTTCATTTCGGTAGACTCTTAACTTCTTGCATGTTTTGCTCCATAATTAGTCCAAAATCGCCAAGTTTCACCAAATGCTTGTTTTCAATTGAGAATTACAAAAGTAAACGATTAAGTATCAATCCTCATACATAATATAATAAAACAAGTCAAATTAATAGGATAAATGATAGTAATAAAATGTACTTATTTGAGTTCATCAAATATCCCCCCACTTGAACTTTATTTGTCCCCAAGTAAACCTTAGAATTAATCTTATGAAAATGTATCCTAAAAGATATTAGGATTTATTTTTATATTTAAGCATGTATTCATTTTTGTCATAATCACACAACTAAACACTTAACGAATTAGAAGTTAAATAAAATATTTTGATAAAAGCAAATCTAATCGTTTAACTGTCCAGTCGCGACGAATATTCTATCATAAGCTTGGCAAGTATACACATCTCCCCCACTAAAGCCAAGGAATAACAAGTCTAAAGCGGTAAAAAGGGTTTTGAGGTTTAAGGGTTAATTATTCTTAATCTCTATCGATTTCAAATTCCAGAAAAGGCGACAAAATCACAAATACATGATCGAATCCACGAACACGATACTTGCAATTGCTCAAATCCTTAACTCGAACAGGCTAAAGATAGGTCCAAACTTCACCAATAATATTATATCAAAAAGGGCGACAAAATCATAAATACATAGCCGAATCCACGACCACGATACTTAAGATTGCTCAAATCCCTAATCTCAATAAATCAAAGGTTTGGTTGGATAAAGAATAATACAGGGTATGGATAATATTTGGGATATAAACTGGTGTAAAATGAAAAATAAACAAAACAAATAAATTAAAATCCTAAGTGTGGTTAATCACTATCCCAACCATCCCATGAATAAGACTCATATCGTTGAATAACTCACGCTTTAACACTTGAAATACACGCTTTTGGAAGACACGAATTATACTCAACAAGATCTTAATCAAAGAATAAACCTTAGTTGACGTTCCCATAACTGCCAACTCCCATTCAATCCATAGATATAATACAACAATTAGTGGTGATATCGACCACTTAATACAAAACTTTACATCGTTGGTTTAACCAAACATCCAACTCTTCCTTTTTCTTTTTCTTTTCTATTTTTTTTTTTTTTTTTTTTTTTTTTTTTTTTTTTTTTTTTTTTTTAATATAACATAAACAAAGATGTGTAAAATTTCACCACATCACTATAATGATAATTCTGGATAATTTTTCCATACTTTTCATAACTTCAGAAATAACGGTAATAGTGAAAGTAGTAAACACACGAAAAATAAACTCAAAGATATACAATATTTACTTTCACTCCAATCGCATTGTGCAATTTCCCGACCTAACCATAGATAATGAATTACGCACGCGAACACAGGTAATGTAAGGAAACACACTTTGCCTATAGCAATTAACCAACCACGGATTCTAATCTACAGGGTAGGCTAAGGTGTAAGGGTGTAACGAAACATTTTAACAAAGGTGTAAGAAACGAAAGGAATGGCTCTGAGTGTTTTTCTAAGGGTATCTTACTCTAAAAATGAGAGTAACAAAAGGGTTTATACGGGGGTTAACTAACCAGTGTAGTTAGCTAATAACACAAAACATATAAAGGCTATTTGGGTGTAATCCTAGAAATTTACCAATTTAGACAAGTCATTCCAATTATATAAATAATACTTATTATGGTGGTCTCGAATAGTATACAAGCCAAGTTCTAAAGTTTACAAGTCACCGGCACACTCATAGATTTGTGAATTTTGAAAAATCACAATTTTTGAAAATAACGTCATGTGTGCAGCTATGCAACTTAGACTTTAAACAAAAACATGCTAAAAATTTTAAATTTTGATATATTAAGCACATTTTAAGCATATTTTGAAAAGTTTAGGACAAGTAAGTGTTAAGTGTTCTAATTCTCCAATCCCCCCACTTAAGTTAAACAACGTCCTCGTTGTTTGTATGAAAGGTTAAAAACTGGAAAATAAAAGAAGGGATAATTACTAAAATAGCCCGATTGCCCAAGTGCTAAGAGTATCTGTCCCGATCTCAAAAAATTCCCCCCTTAGCCCAAGGGCAACCGTATATTCACGTATTGTACAGCAGTGTTTTTTGGGCAACTTTTATTTGTTGGGCAACCGTATATTGTACAGATGGTTTTTTTTGTCATTTCACATATTACTCATACTACTAAAAAAACCAGGACTGGAACAAAATAAAAAGCATTTCCGCGCCCACAATTCACTCACCAAAATCAAATCAAACCAAACACCACCCTTCACTTCACTCACTCACATCGCCGCCGTAAACTACCATGTCCTTGGATACTGCTTACTACTCTGAGATTTTAATATTAGGAGGAAGATTTGCTCTTGGATACTGCTTACTACTCTGAGATGAAGGATGCGGGGTTTTTCGATTCTGAGTGGGAATAAGGATCCGTCTTCACCTGTCAACAATAAGTTGTTTTTATTATATCTTCACTTTGTAGATAAGGTATGGACACTATTATCAATTTAGTACGATTGGCAAAACACATGGTTGTCCAACTGAACGTTTCACTTTTATGGATCTGATAAGTGGGCCCTACTTTATTTGCTTAAACCCACTCTTCGGTAACTTGTTGGGGGGTTTTTTGATTTCGATTTTCGAATTGATATTGTGTTATTTGGTTTATGATGACACGGATTTAGATGCTATTTTTATTATTGGTAAGATTTTGTGGGTTTTATTTAAATAATGTTTAGATTTAATTAAATTGTAGCAGTTGTGGTCTTTTTTCAGAACATTGAATCAAAAATGTTGGATTTGGATGGCACTTGCCAGATGTGCTAGTTCTTGATAACTGCTTTTTACTAATGTCTCGAATATATGTGATGAATCAGGTGGTGAAGATACTTTCAGCTTTTGATCAATCCGTTAGTGGTATTAACAGTGCTGATGAAGAAGGTTGGGCGCCATTGCATTCTGCGGTGAGTAGTGGAAATGTTGAGATTGTCAAGATTCTGCTAGATAGAGGTTGGATTATTGCCTTACAGTGTGCTCTTGTAATGTGTTTTTTTGGCTCTGTTTGTAATTCAGCGTTAGACGTTTATAACTTGTAGTGTATATAAATGCATCTTATTAACTGAGCAGTTAGTTGCATCTGAATATCTGTATTTGTGCTCTTGTGTTTGTTGACATATGTTGTGATTAAAGCCATCATAGATATCTAGCTTTTGTCACGTTTGCTTGCTTTCTTTTCTGGTGTATTTAACTTTTGAGTTATCAGTTAAATGTTCTTTGAATTGATTACACAAGGAGAATCTATTATTTGCTAAAGTTATTATCTTGATGAACAAGGGCTGATGTAAATTTGAAAAATGCAGGCGGACGCACTACTCTCCACTATGTTGGCAGCAAGGGTTGGGTGGAAGTTGCTGAAATTCTGCTTTCGAAAGGTGCAAACGTCAATTCGAAGGACAATGTTTGTAACTTAATACTGTTATCTAACGTTTTTGACTTAAAAAACCTCATTGTTTATCTTTTCTTTTTGGCTGTTAACTGTTTGGTGTTCTACCAATACAGGTTGGCTGCACTCCCCTGCACCGTGCGACAAGTACAGGGAAATCTGAGTTGTGGTAACTTTCAGCGTTGGTTGGGGCTCAAAGGAATAACATTGACGCAGCAGTATTGCTAGAATTCTGTCGATATCATGTTAGATTTTGATAGCACATTTATTGAAGAGAGATAGCGTTTCTTATAAGAAGAATACTAGACCGTAAATTATGTTTTGCAAAATCTAAACCATCTGAGACAATTTCACAATTATGTTCTGTATTCATCCAAGATCTTGGTTTTATTCGGTTAAGGCATTTAACAAATTGCCATATGGTGTGAGAAGACATGCATATCTGATTCTGGGCCCATTTTCTTGGTGTACGAGAATTGTAGATGATGCCTAGTTGCCTTCCTAATTAAGAACTGATAATGGAAGCAAGTTGTTTACAATGCAAATGAATATCTTTAGGGGTTCGTTGTAATATCAATTGTGGCTTCACTTTTGTAATGCCAATTTGTATTATCTGACCGTTTGATGTGGAATAGCGTTTGTTTCTAATAGACTTATTGCAATGAATCAGGATGATTTCATGCCAAGAACAAGTGTGGCGTTGGAAGTACTATTCAAGTATCTTTGCTGGTACGCTCCTGAACTCTTGGTCACATTTTCGTATTGTTTCATTTGCATTGAACAAATATTCATGCCTCAGTGATTGCTACTTATAAAAGCTAAATAAGTCCTTTGTTATAGTGTTAGAATCAATAATCAGACACACAGCGGCAGTAACCAGAAACATATAGATTGAAGACTGTAATTTGTTTTATTATAGCCTTATTTCAATGAGTTAACTTACGAGTTTTAGATTGAAAATCTCCCCACAGTTCTATTAGATCTAATCTCATCAAGTGAGACGTTTCCGCTTTTTTGTTTGCACAGCTTCCCATGCATATTGTGTGGCACTTGCATAAAGGAAACATTTACGCTACAGCAGCAGATGCTGCAAGATCCGAGGCGTTTATATGCACCTGGCCGCCTTTATCATGTTATTGTTAGGAAGCCATTCGGGTATATCACTGCATCTTTTCATCTACGTTCATCACATTTCATCTCACGGTTGGTATTGATTTCAATCCAAGGATCTCAAATATTTGTTGGACTTTTGAATTTGTTGTTAGGGTTGGAAGATTATCCCCTGTTGTAAAGACAGCAGTACCCGTTGATGGTAGATTTGAGCACATGGTTATCTCGTGCCATGTTCTTACTGATCATTCTATTGCTCTCATGGAGCGTGAATTTTCAAATGCCCTCGATGTAAGTCACCTCAACTCTCTTTCATCATGTTATGTTTCTAGAACAATATTGTACCTCCCATGTTAATACTCCTTCCAGTTGTTAAAGAAGTGTATGGTTTGATTTTGTTGTTGAATGGATTACTATTTAACTTTGAACTTCATGTAAATTTTATGAAGAAAAAAAAATCTAACTTTTTTTTCCAGGATACATCTTTATAAATAATACTGCAAATACCAACAAGTTGATGTCAGTTTTATTAGAAAATTTATATCAAAATTTAAATTTGAAAATCTATTAGTTTGACCTCAATAGTCGGTGTTTCCCTCCTTTATTAAACAAATGGAATACTATAGGAGCCTAAAGCTATTATTCTTGTGAATTGTGATAGTTCAGACATTGAAGGAAAAAGATCGAGTACTGGATATCCCGCCACAACAGAGAATGGAGCGAAGGTCATCAGTAGCCATTGAGCACTCAGTGGAACACAAAGCAGCATTAGCAAGAGCGGTTGCACTAGACGTTCCTGAATCTTACTTGCCTAGTGAATATGGTACCTTCCGGAATGCTCAAGGTAGAGATGATCCTGATAAATTATTGACAGAAACACTTGGGTCATCAAGGAGTCAAGAAAGCTGGGATGAGTTAGCTGTTCGGCTTTTTGAGACTGATGAATCGGGTCAAATGGTGCTAAAGACCAATGTGTATTGAAGTGGTCTTCCTAAGGTTCTATAAATAGATTTTAGATGAGTATGTACGTATTCAGCAATCACCATTCTTTTGATACATGTATCTGTATAGTTTCTTGGTCACTTTACGGCTTGTTGATCTCGCTATATTGTGGCTAGCTCCCAGTTCACGCCGTTTTCATTTTGTGGATCCTACTCTTGTGAGCAATACATCGAAAATAAGACCCGTTATACAGAATCATTCAAGTAGAAACGGGTCATTAAGATATTGTTTATAACCCTTTCACCAAACTATTTTACTTTGTTGGCCAAGTTTTTTTATTTCCTCCATATTTTCTTAGACTTGTCTGCACTTTGGCAATTTCAAAGTCTACTGCCACAGTGGTTCGACAGTGTCTTTGAACCTATGGGTCCGTCATGTTGAATAACGAGTCAAAACGGGTTGGAACAATACATACCACTTTGGTACCTGTCAAAATCAGCAAGAAACCATGTTTTTCAAGAATGTCATACTTTTTCTATAAATAGTAATACAATAAACATTGTTAATGCCTTAAAACAGATGGAAAAATCAAACATAAATTACAAGAAGAAATTATGTTTTTATATTTTTTTTACTATTTTGCATTTAGTAGATTTTCTTAAAACAAAAAGTGAGCTACATAAATTACCAGCAGGAATGACTCATTTTTGGGCAACTTGTGTATTTTTTGGGCAACTTTTGTATTTTTGGGCAACTCATTCCTGTTGGTAGCTTTGAATACAAAAGTTGCCCAAAAATACACAAGTTGCCCAAAAAATACAAAAGTTGCACAAAAATACGTCAGCATCAACTAACACTACCAGCAGGAACCAGCTAAAGCTAACAGCAGCAATGAACTTATTCCAAAAAATACAAAAGTTGCCCAAAAATACACAAGTTGCCCAAAAATACGTCAGCATCAACTAACACTACCAGCAGGAACCAGCTAAAGCTAACAGCAGCAATGAACTTATTCCATAAAATATAAAATTCCTAACAGTAGTATGAAATACAGTAGCAGCAGTATGAATAAGCCCAGTAGAACACAACTAGCGGTAGTAACGAACGAGAGCATTACTAACTCGTTTATAGACCAGCAGTACCATTGCATACATGTTAAAAACCAACCTCATACATCGACCAACTTAGCAATCAACAGCAGTATCAAAGCACAAGAGCTATAGGGATTGTTTTACTGAATGTATTTTTGACATGAATAATCAGTTAAAAAGCACAACTAAACATCCATTAGGTCCATACAAAACAATCCTTCAAGGTTAACTTGATATTGATTCCTCAGGCATTTGTCAATAACACCTGTATAATCGAAGATTTGATAATTATATAACTATGCACAAAAGCTACATATATCATGCCTATCATACAAAACTGTCTGGCCATGAACTGTGGACAAAAAAGTCAGCGGGAGAGTCAACTCCCAAGACAGAGAAGAGAAGCCAAACGGGTTTTGAAAATGAGTAAAGAAATCTATGTTAAAGTTACGTCCTGTTCTGTTTCAAGTACGCTTTATCTGCATTTGCAAGTCGATCTTGGAAGAGAGCCCACTCGCTTTTACATCTAGCTTTTACCTACGGTCCCAAAGAAAATAAGCAACATACTCATTATTAGTATAACCTTCAAATGAAACTAGAAGAATATCATTTTAGGGGATCCAAAAATAAATGCATAATTTTTCTAACATGGTAAAGTTCCAATTCAAGATCACATAGCAGATATATCACTTTGGCTAAGCTCATTGGCTTAAGTCTATATGTACTTTGTATAGAATATTTTGGTATTTTTGTGTGTATTCTCCTTGTTTAATTTAAATCCATGTGAATTTTGGTTACATAGTGCAAGTATTTAACAATAATTTTAGTTTATGTAACATTTCATAGTTTAGTTTGTGATGAAACCACTAGTTGCTGTTCTATTTAGTTGATATGAAATTTAACTTTGAGATAGTTTGTTGTTTACTCATCTATTTATAATGAAGTTGGACTTTTTGATCTGTCATGATATATTGATATTCTGATCAATATCACATGGGTTTCTTATCTATTGGTGTTGGTCAAAGTTGGAGCAGATCAGTATTCAGAATTTGTAACTGTTGCTACGCTATTTTGATTCTGTTGCTGCATTCATTGCTGCTGGTAGTGACACCATTGCTGCTGGTGATCCTGCTGGTCGCTCATTCATTGCTGCTGGTAGTGACACCATTGCTGCTGCATTCATTATTTTATGGGCAACTATTGAATTTTTGGGCAACTTGTGTATTTTTTGGGCAACTATTGAATTTTTTGGGCAACGTTTGCTTGCCCAAAAAATACACAAGTTGCCCAAAAAATACAAAAGTTTCCCAAAAAATACAAAAGTTGCCAAAAAAATACACAAGTTTATTTTATGGGCAACTTTTGAATTTTTGGGCAACTTGTGTATTTTTTGGGCAACTATTGAATAGTTAACTTGTGTATGTGTGTGTTTGTGTTTGTGTTTTATGGAAAATGTGGGAGGGTTCTGGAATCTATAGGAGAGGTGGGAGGGTTCTGGAATCTATGGGAGAGGGGAGCAATTTTATAATCGACCTACTATAGATTTTACTGTTCACTCCCTCACAAAACACTATAGATGAATTCACTGTTGCAAAGTTTTTGGAACAAAGGCCACGCCTTTTGTTCTTTCTTTATAACAAGGTGGGCGCCGGCCCGCCACGTTGCGGCGAGGCGTTGTTTCACGTCTTTGATCTTGCACGGTTTTTTTGCAAGTAGAAAGTGGGCCGATTTTTGTATTACATACATATTATGCGTCTTCCCACTAATTGTTACAGCGATTTGTTTGTTCGGTGAACATTCAATTATGAAAAGAAAAAAAAAGAAAAAAAAGAAACAAGAAGTCCGGAACCAAGTTTCAAATAAGCGTAACTTCAACATTACATTCAATCACAGGACAGAAATGTTCAGAAAAATGAAACTACAATTCTGCATTTGTTCAAAATAAATTAACAGCCAAAAAATTTGTAAAATGGATCAATAGGCGAGTCTCGTCACCTGTACTTTACACAGCAAGTCCTGCAGCTACTAATTAAGAATACTATCTGAAATGGGTTTTTCGTCTCTATATACGCATCATTATTTCACTTGGTAAGATGCGAACTTCCGACAACCCTGCATAGTCACAATCGCATTACTTATCAATAAACTATAAATAATCACTGACATTTCATACATCAAATTGAAAACGCAACAGTTAAACATGAAAGCAGATGGTGGCTTTCGACAGTGTGTATATTTAAATTTACATGTACATTGATTAATTAAAAAAACACATTAAGTATAGTATTCCAGGTTTCCTACAATGGGAGTGTTTGGCATTAAATTAATCACATATTTTTTCTGCCAATATAAAATACTTAGACCCCCTACGACTGCTATTTACTTCTTCTATTGATACCCAAAAAAATGAACATAGAACCTAAGTGAAACTGAATCTTACATGTTATACTTTCACGGTTACAAAGCATCACAAAGCTCCTTATAGCAACAGTCGCCAAATTTTGCAAATTGATTAATTAAAAACAATCGAAGGATAAGCATTAAGCAGTTATTGGATTTTGAGAATGCGGTAAATTAAAATGCAACAATGAGACAATTTGATGATATTCAACAAACTATGAATGAATATACAACTACTATGTATACAAAACTGACACCGGTTATGACATTGCTATTGTTCACTTATGAGGTTTAAGCAGAGTTTATCAAAACTAAAAACATTTAAAGGACCTAGCTACATTTAAAGGACCTGAAACGTGTGCAACACAACCAACAACAAACGTGTTATAAGCAGCGTTTGTTTTGTGAACCGAGTTGCCACTGGCACAACCAAAAAGAAGGGGCCGCCTAAAAGAAAAATGTTGCAACACTCGTAAGGGAGAAGATGAAAACGTTCCAGAAAGCTACCAACCTATCTTTTGGCCGTATCATATACACGTGTCGTCAAAAAATTAAGAAAACAAAACAAAAAAAAAAAAAAAAAAAAAAAAAAAAAAAAAAATTAAAAGAGAGAGACCTGGCCTGGCTACAGAGCCCCAGATGACGCCAGTTTTGGGCTAGCGAAACAAGCTGCTATTAAAACGGTGTCATTTTAATCCCCTTAATGTATAAGCTGAATACGCCAGCATCTTGGCTAATGTTGCCACACCTGGATGCTTAACATACTTACCCTGTAGGTTGTACCGGTGGGTCAGCTGATATAATGGCGTTATCTCCACCAGCAGCACCATCCAAACCCATTAGATTGGCAGCACATACTATCACTAACAACTAACATAGAAATACTTTATTCAAATATAAATCTTACCATGTAATGTTTGAAAATCATCCAAAATGGGTCTTTAATGCTACTGATGCTGAAAGATGGTCAAAATTGTGTACCTAAAAAGCCAGAACAACTCTTGTAACGAACCGTCGGCTGATCGTTGAATCTGTGAGCTAAAGGCATGTGTGACGCATATGAGCGTCGGTTTCATGCAAAATGCCGGCAGCCTTATCTAGCCTTTGGCTTATAGTTGCTGCAGCAGTGGTTTAGAAAAAACTAAATTAATTTATAGTATCAACCATATGCTCTAATGCAGTAGTAAACAACACTGCATTTACTTTGAAGACTTTGAAGGTTGTTTATGTTACCGGAGTACTGTGACACATATACCGTTTGTGGCTTTTTTTAGTATTTGCAACAACACGTTCAAAAGGTTTAGAAAAATTGAAACCATACTTATATCTTATACCGGTTAAAGTTTTTATTATCGCTAACGACATAATTACAATTACATACTTGCATATAGACTCAAGCATCAAAATAGCAATTTAGAAGTTTAATATAGTAACAGACGGTACTAACATGAGTTAAATACTCGAATAAGTATACAAAAAATTATGTAGTGGTCAACCTGCTACAAATATTTAGCTTGCCATTTATTTCTCAAGACCACTCAAGTACCAAGTTATTATAGCACCATTATATAGTATACTTAAGAACCTAAAGACGTTACGTATCACATCACAAAAACCTCCAAGTGGTGATAATAGCTATGAAACTACAGAATAATACTCGTAGGTGTGTCCTATATGCCGATGACTCTTTTGTGTAAATGTAGGCTATATATACAACTATCATCACATGAACCATCTAAAACATTCCAAGCATACTAAGCAACTTTTAAATCATCAAAAGGAAACTAAAACAGATCAAACAAAAATACAACATGCAACTTGTGTCTATTTTACTTTAACGTCCGTACCTTTCAAAACATTCCCGTACGCGCTAAAAGCTTCTCGCAAGGTGGCATCATCAGTAGCCAGCGACAATCCTGCAACAACAAAATGACTATAAATATACATGCTCCCAAACTCGCATCAGACCCCTATACATATTAAAATTACCTCCAACAAAAACTTGACATTGTAATGTAGCGTCTTCACCACTCTCTTCATGTTGAAAGAATAGAAACTCGCAGAAACATTTTTTAATTATTTTGTTCCCACACAAAAACCAACCATACAGCCTCAAAACTTCCCGTGGTCTCTACACTGCGACACACATGAGCGCAATTCCCCCAATACATGTTATCTAAAGGAGGTTCTGCATAGTTACCAAAACTACAAAAGTAAGTGAATAAGTAGCTGAAAAAAGTTTCGGAACACAAAAAAAGAAGAGTAACCCAAAAGAAAAGCCGAGAAAGTTTAAGAAAGAAAAAAGACAAGTAATAATAATCTCACTTGTCGTGGGGCGTTGAACATCTGAATCCACTATTTCTAAATGAATTGTCTGTCTTATTTTCTGGCGCTTTGTTAATGCCTGTGACAACAGCAACCTTAAAATCATTAATATAATCTAAATTACGGAAGAAATTTATGTGAAGAATATCATAATAAGACTATAAGAGGGTGTTTGGGATAGCCGGTATTTTTGGGTTATCCGCTTAATTTCATGCAGATAATCAGTAAGTTTTGATAACCCAAAGTTCTAATATTTGGGCTTGTGACATGCTACATAATGTTGCAACATACATGAGAATTAGACTGACCAAGATTAAGTGAACAAAATTACCTTAAAGATGTACATGTCCGACTTCTAATTTGAACGTTCAGCACAAAAAACTGCCGGTGTCATTGACTCAGGCTGTTTCCGGTTTTGGGTTGCTTTTTAACCACTAGACATCTTAGTGTAAACACTAGACATCTTAACACTATTACTACCAGTAGGAGGATTAGTAACAGACAACCCAGCCACACCATTCGAATTAGACCCATTACTTATGCTAGCTGCGATTTCATCAATTATATTTGTGTGACTAACATCACAAGTAGTGGAAGGGTTTTCATACCTGTCAACCTTACTAACTGCATCATTCATATCCGCACAAGTCTCATCTAAATCATCACTACCTTCATCAGGTTCAGGGACATCTTCCCCATACTCCAAATCTTCCATATCCATAGTTTCATCAATACTCTTAGATGCAGACCTAGAGATAACTTTCTGATATGTACCTTCATGAGTTTTAGAAATCATGTTCACATGTTTCATAGTAGATTTGGTAAGTGGGTTCATAGTTCTTGTAGTTCTCCTGGGTTTAAGAGATGAATCCGTCCTTTTAGAGGACGGAGGGAGGTTAGGATCATAATCCGGATCATCCATGGTGATTAAACCATATCAAATCCAGAAAGGGGAAGAGGGAAACAAACACTTGAACCGTTACCCAGATGAAATGAAAAAAGAGGTGGATAGCTAATGGGTTTAAATTGAAAGAGGCGGATTAAATTTTGGTTGATATAAGTCATTATTGGTATTTTTGTTGCTGGAGGATTAGTAATGAAAAAGGATTAGTACCAGTAGGAGGATTACGTTAATAAATAACAAGTTTCTAATTTTAATGCACGTAAAATGACCAAAATATCCTTTTGTTCATGTATTTGTTGCCCAAAATTCAAAAGTTGCCCAAAATACAATACATCCCTTATACATCGTATCAACAGTTGTATATATACTTTGGTCGGTGACGTGGCGTCCTGTGGTCCGTCGGATCAGTTGCCCTGGGCTAAGGGGGGAATTTTCTGTGAGCGGGCTAGATACTCTTAGCACTTGGGCAATCGGGCTATTTTAGTAATTATCCCATTAAAGAATTAGAACAGAAAAACTCCCCTGAGATTTGCTCGGTATGATCCTTCATTAGTAGTAGAGCAAAAATCATCTTTCTTGTGGATTAGAATGTTTAAGCTTCATAATAGATGTATCCACAGGAAATGCAGGAATCTATAATACCACCAAGGCTTCAAAATACACCTAAGATAAGAAAGGTTCAAACTTGCATAATACATTAGTAGTTAGGTAAAAATAAAACATAAAAACTTAAAATGAAAATCATCAGGTCAGTCGATGCGCCGTATCTTATGGAAGAAGATACGCCGTATCGAGCCTGGAATAAATACGGATCAGAATAAAAGATGCGCCGCATCCTTAACCAGGGATGCGCCGCATTGAAATAAACTGATAGAAAGTTTTAAAGTCGAAAAATAAAAAATGCAGAAAAATAAAGTAAGATATGACCATTGCAGGAGATGCGTCGCATCTCAGAATTGAGATGCGCCGTATCCTCTGCGGCCTGACTGACTCGACACAAAAACAGAAAATTAAAAGATAAATCCGGGTTGTCTCCCGGTCAGCACTTGTCTTTATTCCAGAGTCTTCAAGTTAGACTCACGTTCAGCTCTTTAGTATCGATCATTGAAGGAGTCGGAAACATCGCGCTCCCTCATCGTCAATTCTGTAAAATTGAACACTCCTTGCTCGTCCTTAATTTCCACGCCGTTCTTCTTTAATATCTGTATAAACAAAGTTCTGTCCCTTTTGGGCAGAGATGACAAAATGATAGACGGGAAATTCTTATTATCATATAAGCATAAATAAGCAAGGTGGGGTGGTAGTTCAATAAACACATCATTATTCAAATTTGTTTTCTCAACTATTCTCCTACGTTTGTTAATTACTACACAATCATTCCACTCATCATCAGAATCATTGACAACATCGCGTCTAAGTTCGGTAGGTACATTAAGGTCAATAAATTCCTCAAAGTTCTCATGATTAGTATTAGTTGAGTTGTTTTGAATCAATGTATCTCCCATGAGCCTAGCTTCAAGATCGAGGTCCATACGCTCTCTTAATCCTAGCACATAGACTCCTCTAATTATGCTTTTAACAGGATCTTGGCACTTATAGACTAGTTTATTATTCCCTACTCTTAACGAGATTTTTCTTTTAAACACATCAATCTTAGCATGGGCAGTAGACAAGAAAGGTCTTCCAAGGATTAAAGGAATCTTAACATCCTCGGGCATATCTAATATAATAAAGTCTACAGGGAAAATAAACTTCTCAATCTTAACTAGCACATTATTAGCAATCCCTTCAGGTCGTTTTACCGTTTTATCAGCCAATTCAATAAGTAACTTAGTTGGTGCTAATTTTCCTAGTCCTAGGGTAGTGAATGTCTTAAGAGGCATAACGCTAACACTAGCTCCTAAGTCAGCTAACACATTATTGAAAGATATATCATTAATTGAACAAGGTAGAGTAAAACTTCCTGGGTCTTTTTCTTTATGAGGCAAGGCTTTTAAATCGGTTGCAGAGCTCCCTTCTTTCATTGTGGCCTTGATCTCTTCTTCAATCTTTGTCTTTTCTTTGATTAGTCTCCTTAAACTGATTGAAGAATTAAAGAAAAATTCGGGTCTTGCACCATCATTACCATTCATCGATCTTCTAGGCAAGTAAGGAGTGACTTCTTCAGTGATGCTTATGGCCTTGACATGATCTCTTGGGTTGGTTTCGGTTGAGCTAGGTAAACTTCCATATCCCCTTTCTTGAAGAACTTTGCTCATTTGACCAATTTGTTGTTCCAATGCTTTGATCGAAGCTCCTTGATTTCTTGTAGTAGTGTCCGTTGAAGCTCGGATTTCTTTGATCATAGCAGTATTCTCTTCATGTCTTTTAGCAGCATCGGCCATAATTTGCTTTAGAGTGTCATCTAAAGTCTGCCTCCTCTCTTGATAATTGGGATTAAAGTTGTTCTTTTGATAGAATCCCGGGGTAGCTTCCCTAAATCTTCCTGAAGGTCGGAATGGTTGTCCAAATTGGGTGTAATATGCTTCTTCAAACGTCTCACTTTCATTCTTATTTGGGCAATCTTTAGTGTAGTGAGGTCCTTCGCACTTTTCACATCCAACTTGGGCAGCATACACTCTTTCATCACGCTTCTTCATCTCTCTACTAATTTTATCCAATTGAGCTTGAATAGCAGCAATCCCGTCAAAATTAGTGCTGCTCTTAGATCTAGTAGAGGTCCCATCGTGCCATTTTTGAGAATGATCAGCAGCTTCTTGGATCGCTTTCCTAGCATTGGCTGCACTCATTTGAGGCACAGCTCCCTTAGCGTCCAATATTTGTCTAGTAGGCACGTCCAATCCTTGATAAAACAATATTATCTCCTGCATAGCGGTTAGATAGTGTTGAGGACATCTTACCAATAAATCTTTAAATCGTTCCCAAGCTTGATAAAGAGTTTCATCAGGCTCTTGCTTGAAACTGTTGATAGCCTCCATCTTTTTAGCAGTCTTAGCAGGTGGACAATATCTCTTCAGGAATTTGCTCTTCAAATCTTCCCATGTAGTGATTGAACTAGCAGGTTCATTCCTTAGCCACTTGTTAGCAGCTCCTTTTAGTGAGAGTGGAAAGATTCTTAGCATGATTTGATCGTCAGTCACTCCTTCTGAAGTAAACAAATCCGCAATCTCGAGGACCTTTTCAACATGCTCATTAGCATCCTCATGTTCCGATCCACTGAAAGCATTTTCTCTTAGTTCCTTGAGAAACTGACCCTTCAATTTAAACTTTGACTTATCATCAAACTTTGGTCTAGCAACTCCTGAAGTGTGATCAGCACGGGTTTTGTTCATGTATTCCTCCATAGTTGTGTTTTCGTCCATTGTTTCTGTTTCTTCTTCCTCTTCCTCTTCAGAAAAATAATCAAGCTCGAATGAACTTGAAGTATCAAAGCTTTTTGTGTTGAAAAGCCTTTTAAGCGAATGAAAGACTCGTTCAGGATCTTCGAAAGGTTGAATCAAGTTCTTCGTAGAGCTCCTGGTCATGCACTTCCTGAAATCAACACAAAACTATCAGTAGGGTATGCTCAAGAAAGTAATATATCAGAAAATTAACAACGAAAACGGAATACGAAAATTTAAAGTTACTGATATCTGCAGACGATGCGCCGTATCCAAAAAGTTGGATACGCCGTATCTTATAATCGTTAAAATTAAATCAGACTTTATTCAGAAAATAGATACGCCGCTTATAAATTAGAATGCGCCGTATCAATTTTAATTATCAAAAATCGATATTTATTAAAAATTAAATGCGTCGTATTAACAAAAGTTAATGCGCCGTATCTTCGTTACGTTTCAAAATATAAGATTTTTGATTCAGAAGATGCGCCGTATCGATAAAAATCGATACGCCGTATCTGTTTAATAATTCGAAAACTGTTTTTAATTAAAATAATAGATACGCCGTATCTGCTGAAGCAGATGCGTCGTATGGCGTTAACGTTTAGAAATTTTTTTTTTATCAAAAACAGATACGCCGTATCTTGGGGAAAAGATGCGTCGTATCGAATTAATTAAACGCGTTGTATTTTATAAAAATTGAACGCAATACGCCGTATCTGAGAGATCAGATGCGCCGTATCGTTCGATTTAGCTCAGTACAACGATAGCAGTACACAAAAAATACGAAAAATAAAAACAAATAAAAACACAAGAAAATAAACACAAACAAAAGCAAACAAATAACACACAAAAACAGAAAATATGCAAAATAGTACAATGAATGCAAATTAATCTAATACACAACAGAATTAGCGGTTAGATAAAAAAAAATTAGAAACCTAATTTTAAAAAATTAGAAACCTAATTAAAATACTAATCAAATTAACAGATAATAACAATTCACTCCCCGGCAACGGCGCCAAAAACTTGATGCGTGCGATGTGTCGTTGCGGTTTAGCAGTATTAATGCCTACTCAAGTTTTAAATTTATATTTAGCCGACTTATCAATAACACACACACTTAACGAGCAGTGTACCCGGTCAGTATGAATATAATGGTAAGTAGAGTGTCGATCACTAAGAGTGGAACGTATTATCTAGTTATTCTAATCAGTATTTTAATATATTAAGTTAGCTATACAACCTAATCTAACGCAAGGGGGTTCAGCCTGAGAGACTGGCACGATTTGGTTGCAATTAAATAATAAACTAAACCAATAGGCACGAATCAGCGAATAGCACACACGTACACAGATAAATACTTGAGACAATAAGAGGGATGTCCTTATGATAAGTAGTTTGTCACTTGTTTTATTGCTAGTGTTATATGAAGTGTATAGTTCGATGCAACGCACCGAGATTAAGTCCTTTCTCGTTGGTTCTAATCTTATCGGCGAGTAAACCCTTAATGATTACTTATGACTATCCTATTTATCTTTCTCCTACTTTTCTACAGACCATAGAATGCATAGGCGATCTAATAAATAGGCGAGGGCAGAGGCATGGCGACCCGATCAACGCTCAGCTAGACACAGAGGTTATCAATGCACTAATAAAAGTCACCAAAGACATCAACATATAAACTTTAATTAATGAGAAAGCAGTTTTAAGGGAGTGCAATCTTTCCGTTGTCACATTACACAAGCCACCAATCTTGATGAATTAAAGTTTATTAACACAATAAAACAAAACTACTTAATGAATTAAACACATGCAGCACCTTCTTACAGCTCTTGTATCTTTGATTTGAGTGTGTCTTGTGCTCGCTATTCGACTGAATTCGTCCTTGGTTTCTGTACTTCGGTCTTCGTATATATTATATGTCCCTCGAAATTCGTCTGGTCTTGGGGTATTTATAGTTTCTGTCTGAGGGTAAGATGCGGCGCATCTAGTAAGTAGATGCGGTGCATTTACTTAACTTCGCGTGGGGTCCAAGATTATAATATTCAGGAATATTCGTACACCGCCAGAAGATGCGGCGTATCTTTATCTTTGGATGCGGCGCATGTCCTCTTGTATCTTGGATCGTATCTGGTGAGATCTTGATAGTGATGCGCCGTATGTGATAAGCAAGATGCGGCGCATCTGGAGCAGATTAGTCTTGATCTTGTGCATTTCGGTAGACTCTTAACTTCTTGCATGTTTTGCTCCATAATTAGTCCAAAATCGCCAAGTTTCACCAAATGCTTGTTTTCAACTGAGAATTACAAAAGTAAACGATTAAGTATCAATCCTCATACATAATATAATAAAACAAGTCAAATTAATAGGATAAATGATAGTAATAAAATATACTTATTTGAGTTCATCAATAGGATTAAGGTTCTAGGCATGCCAAACAAGGCAAATTGTGAACTGATTGGTATCAAGCCTTTTGCAGGCAAAGGAAAAAAAAAGAAGAATGGTTTAGTGGTATGTTTAGGATTTGCCTATCAAGCCTTGCAATAAAACTCTTTGTAACACCTAGGGAACTGATCTATGTAATTTGACTTCCTAAAGCCAATTTTAAGCTTTAATCCAGTAACATGAAAACTTCAAATTGCATATACATGAAAACTGCATATACATGAAAATACAAGAAAACTGCAAATTCTTTCATTGCTAATAACAGTTTGACTTTATGGAGTCAAATACCATTACAACAAAAACTATACTACCACAACATATGGCATACAATCCTACACAATACTACACAATCCACACAATCCTACACTATCCTATCTAATCCTCATACCTAATACAACACACAGAACAAACAATATCCCAACCAAAATGACAAAAATTCTGTCATACAACTGTAATTTTGACTTTGTGATAGTCAACTCATGTAGAAGCCTAGATTTCTCAATTGCTAGCATACCAATGTGTTCTTGCATATCTGTCGTTTGACTACCTCTCTTGACCCTTAAATGCAAATCCAATAGTAGTTGCCTATAGTAATCACTTGGTAAATCGTCATAAAAAAACTGATATACATTACACTTTCTTCTCTTGTCCTTAATTTAAATAACAACACCCTCATCAATTGAAAAAAAAAAAAAAAAAAAAAAACTCAATTAAAATATTATGGATTACATAATCGGGGCAAGCAATAAACCTTTTTCCTGGATTCTCCGGTTTTCAAGCCGTTTTCACAGTCAAACGATGACCACATTCACAAAAAGGTCGAACGTACTGGCCAATTACACGAGGAGTGCCAGGTGCATAAGACGCCATGTTGGTGGTAGTGGTGGTGGTTGGTTTTATCAGTGGTGGTGGTGGTGTTATAAGAGAGAGAGAGAGAGAGAGAGAGAGAGAGAGAGAGAGAGAATTTATAAAAAAATAAAAAGTGTTATAACTGTTGTGAGTGGGTCAAATAACGTAAAACGTTAGTCAACTGTGCCACCTCAGCAAAAAAAAAAAAAAAAAAAAAAAAAGAAAGAAAAAAAGAAAAGAAAAAAGGACACCTTAACTATGCATACATTAGTATGATTAGTACCTTTTTTTGCGTTGTTTAAAAAAATTAAAAGAAACATACACAATATTGTAAAAAGTGGAAAATCGTTACATTTAGAAACATTATCCCTTGATTTTTTACTTGAAATTTGATGTGCAAAAGATCTAATTTCTTTTTGACGGAAATAACTTTGATTTTTTAAAGGGTTAATTGCTTGAAAATGTATTATACTTGTCATTTTTTGTTATTGTGTGTACCAAACTTTTTTTTTCTTATTGTGCGTACTGAACTTTCAAATTTCGATTATTATGTGTATTTTGTGACCATTTTACCCTTATTTTTTTTTCAAATTTTGAATGGTAAAATGGTCATTTTACATGGCTAAATAGTTACAAAATACACACAATAATCGAAATTCGAAAGTTCAGTACACACAATAAGAAAAAAAATAGTTCAGTGCATACAATAACAAAAAGTGGCAAGTATGATACATTTTCAAGTAATTAATTTTTTTTAAAACACAAACACATAAAAGTAGTATTACAATAAAACAATAAATCGTTACATTCATTTAGAAAGAAATTACATGCGACGTCTCTAGTTGAACAATTCCTCTTGTCATGTCTACTTCGGCGACATATTCCACACTTCTTTCGTTCTTCGTGATAATGTTGATCCATCTCATTTTGCATCCTCATTTCACGTCTTCTACCACGAGAACTAATAGAAAGTTTTGAGTAATTAACTTTAATCTTCCAACTAGGATTTGTCCAATAATCAACATAAGGAAGAGGCTAAAAATTAGAATCATATTGACTTCTAAAAGTTATAGTGTAAATCTCATTCACAAGAGTGAGTGGACTGTCTCTTCTATGTCGACAAACTGCAATTGCATGAGAACAAGAAAATCCTGTGGGTTTGCCACTTACCACATGTGCACTTTGAACATAACATTTCCACCTTGACCATTTATTTTAACATGTCACCGCGTTTGATGAGCTGTTTTATAAGAAATATCGACATTTAATTCATTCTTAATGTCTGCTTGAATATTTTTCACACAATAGGCCGGATCTTCGCTTTATATGAATGAAATTCCACTGGGTTTTCACCTAAGCCATCATGAGAATCTTTTCCAAATTTTACTTGAAGTATCACTTTCATCTTCACTTGAATGTGAGTCGTCTTGCTCGGCAAACCCATTATAAGTTTCATTTCTATCAAAAATGGGTGGTGATTGTGTGTTTAGACTTGTGAAGCTACATGGAAGATTAAAGAAACTTGTGTTATCATTTGGAGTCCAAGCTATAAGGTATTTGTTTGCATGAGAAATTATTAATTGGTATTCATAATTTTGTTATAAGTGGAAAGGAAGGTAAAAAGATAAAATCTTGTTATGAGAATTATAAAGACGAGCTGAGATAATTAATTTTGTTAAGTGAAGCTGTTACAAGGATATTAATATTTATAATTAAATAATGTGTTGCTTTATACTTTGTGTAAGAATTTAAGGTGACACAATTTAATGAAAGAAATAAAGATAGATAATGAGAAATATAGGAGGTAGAAATAATCAAGACGAATAAAAGTAAAACGATGTAACGCCCTTTTTTTTTACTAAACAACAAATGAATTTTACAAGATGAATAATAAAGAACTTGGGAGGAAAATGAACCAAAAAATAATAAATAAATAATAATAATAATAATAAATAAATAAAATAAAATAAAAATAAATAAATAAATAATAAATAAATAAAATTTGGAGGAGAGTATTTTTTTTTATATTTAAATGAGAAGTACAGAATGAAAACAGGTTGTGTTATTAGGTCCCTCTACTCACCTTTTACCACACCACCCTCCCTAGCCAACTGTAGACAGTGCAACACTGGTTTATATGAGTTTCTGTTCCGTATTTTGACTTGTTAAACTTTATATTTTCTGTTCCGTACTTTCAGTTTCATATTTTTATAACGAAAACATTATTAGAAAAAATTTAAAAAAATAAAAAATAATAAAATAACAAGGGGGTATTAGTGGTGTTGTAGGGGGTACCAATAACCCATCCATGGGTACTACTATTAGTACCAATGGCCCATAAAAAAAGTACAAAACATTCTAATTGTCTTCTTTTTTTATTAGTTTATGTTACGTACTTTTTGTCAGTTTAATACTTTTGATTTGTTAAACTTTAAATTTTTTGTTTCGCACTTTCCGTTTCACAGTTTATAATATAAACAAAATTATAAAAATAAAAAAAAAAAGAATAAAGAAAAACCCAAGGGGGGGGGGGGGGTATTACTTGTAAAAATGGGGGTGTAAATAACCTATCATATGGCATATTAAGAGCAGGGGTGCAGTGAGGAGTTTCTCCTCTTCATTCGGGTCCTACAGGGTGCCACGTCAACACAACAAACCACAACTAACAACCCCCCTCCCCAAACAACTAACCACAACTTACTCATTTGGGCCCCATCACTATCTTTTTTTTTTTTTTTTCTTTTATCAAATACCCAAATAAACTAAAATTAATTTTATTCAAATAAAAATACAATACATAAAATTTAAATAATAAAAATAACATTTAAAAAAAAAAAAAAAGTTCCATTTTTTTTTTTTTTTTTTTTTTTTTTTTTTTTTTTTTTTTTGTCTAACTGTTTATAATAAAGAAAAAGAAAATGCATCATTGGCCCAAAATCAAAGCCCAAATTTATAACAAAATTAAACTAAAAAAAATACATCATTGCCTTCTTCTTCATCAGCAGCTGCTACACACAGTCAATTACACACACACAATTGAAAAACCAAAAAAAAAAAAAAAAAAAAAAAAGCAAGAAAACGAAAAAAAAAAAAAAAAAAACATTTTTTCAGAACATTTAGCTCGTCGTGCAGACGAGCAAGAAGGGGACGGCGAATGACAACGAGCACCCATGGTGCAGCGGCGAGGCACGATGGTGGTCCACGTCAGCCACAACGAGCAGCTCGGCGAGCTGCACCCCCTGCTCTAAGCCTCTAAGCAGAGTGTTGTTTAAGTTTTGAAAAACAAGCACACACCGGAAATCGAGTCTTGCTATCCAGGTCAACTTGGGAATTGCATGGTCAAATCAGGTTCAAGGATAGGTTACTTATCAAGTACATACCTCGTCGATCCATAAACTTATAAGAGTAAACTGCAAAAATCATCCCTGTGGTTTGTGTAATTTCGCAAGAATCATCCCTATCTCAAACGTTTAGCATTAAACATCCCCAAGTCCACAAACGTTTAGCAATAATCATCCCTGAGCACTAACGTCGTTAGTTTTACCAGTTAAGTGTTAAAATAATATTTTCCCGTTAGTCCCTCCGTTAATATTTTTTGCACCGTTAGTCCTCATTTTTTAAAATGAATTAAAAAGGGCAGCAAAAATAATATTCGTCCGTTTTTTTTACGTTTTCGTCTGTTTTTATACGTTTTCGTCCGTTTTTTTACGTTTTCGTCCTTTTTTTACGTTTTTGTCCGTTTTTTTACGTTTTCGTCTGTTTTTATAGGTTTTCGCCCGTTTTTATACATTTTCGTCCGTTTTACACGTTTTCGTCCGTTTTTACACGTTTATTACCGTTTTTACACGTTTTCGTCCGTTTTTACACGTTTTTAAACGTTTTCATCCGTTTTTACACGTTTTTGTCCGTTTTTACACGTTTTCGTCCGTTTTTACATGTTTTCGTCAGTATTTACACGTTTTCATCCGTTTTTAGACCTTTTCATCAGTATTTACACGTTTTCGTCCGTATTTACACGTTTTCATCAGTATTTACACGTTTTCATCCGTTTTTACACGTTTTCATCAGTATTTACACGTTTTCGTCCGTTTTTACACGTTTTCGTCCATTTTTACACGTTTTCGTCAGTATTTACACGTTTTCATCCGTTTTTACACGTTTTCATCCGTATTTACACGTTTTCGTCCGTTTTTACACGTTTTCGTCCGTTTTTACACGTTTATTACCGTTTTTTACACATTTTCGTCAGTATTTACACGTTTTTGTCCGTTTTTTACACTTTTTCATCCGTTTTTACACATTTTTCGTCAGTATTTACACGTTTTCATCCGTTTTTACACGTTTTCATCAGTATTTACACGTTTTCGTCCGTTTTTACACGTTTTCATCAGGGTAACCCGACACTAGCTTTAGCTTTAGCAATTGAGGCACCAAGACAAATACAGGGTAATCCCATGACAGTTCTTGTTTGATGAGTTGTGGGATTAAGTAAAAATCGGTTATCTAGAGGTCTTTTGAGGGCTACGCTCGAGAATGGGAAAGTTTACCCCCATCCAACCCGACCACGAGAACGTACGTACGTAGAACGAGCGAGCTGAATTCAGGGACTGAATTCCTTTAACGGGTGGAGACTGTCACAATTCGTATTTTCGAGTCTTTACTATGCACGGGATTTCATCATCTCAATTTACGTATGTTCATTTGTTCATTAAACGTTACCACTCAGTCATTACTACTAGTATTATACTCAAATACTCCCGGCTATGATCCTAATATATTTTCATGCTAATTTTAATGATATAAAATTTATATTATTAATTTACCCGGTGTTTTGAAACCGTTTGCTATATTTTCCGGAAAACGCTTATAACTCCGTCAGTTTGCGATATTTCATCACGATCATTATTTTGACACCCGATTCTTATCAGTAACATGATTTTATAATTTTTACAACTTCATCGTATTTTATTTCAACTCGTCACGATTTATTTTCAGTTAAACCGGTACCCGATAACACCTAATATATACACTAACTAACTAAGACTTATCCTAATTATCTAATAAGCTAATTAAATCATCCCATCTCTTCCATTCTTATCCCAGATGACGCCCCCCTTTGCCTAATAAGTCAAGGATTTTAATGACTAGACAAACCCATTTAATGCTTAAGTTCCATTTATTTTCATAACACATTCATTTAACAATTCAACAAGCTAAAAAAATCAAAGCTCATCCTCTCTTTTCCTCTACTCAAACCCACGGCCACAGGAACAATATCAAGAGAAGATCCAAATTTTTGAAGTGCAAGTATTAAACAAGTCTCATTTATACTCCTTGTTAGGATTTTGAAATAAAAATCCCAAGGTTTTAATCATTTTCATCCAAAACTCTTCAATAATTCAAGTAAGCTCAAGAACATTAATTTTGATCATTTCATACTTCATTTTGTTCTTATATTGTTGTATCTTCAAGTTATTTTGATAGCTAGCCATGCAAAACCTATGTTACTTATACCACTTTACTTAAAAACTATCTTAAACACTAGATCTGTACGTTTTATTAACAACCTCGCGAAGCCCATCATTTCTGGTGATGTTTAGGACCCATGACACCCTAAGAAGGTGTATGGTAGGATTTGTGTATTTGTGGAGTTGTTTTGAAGTAGTTTGATCAAGCCGTGAACCAAGAAAATGAGTTTCTAACGTATATATATACCTACTGTCCCGAAAATATAAATCTGGAAAAAATCAGTAAACATGACGTTATTTTGGCCTAAATATTTAGAAAATACACTCAAAACCGAAAATGTGGGCGCTTGAATCACTAAAAACCGAGTTATAACGAAGGAGATATGATTTTTTAAAGTTAGGCGACAAAAACTATTATTTTCAGAAAACGTTTTCTATACTTTGTAAAAATGGACGAAAACGTGTAATTACTGACGAAAACGTGTCAAAACGGACGAAAACGTGTAAATACTGATGAAAACGTGTAAAAACGGATGAAAACGTGTAAATACTGATGACAACGTGTAAAAACGGATGAAAACGTGTAAAAACGGAAAAAAAACGTGTAAATACTGTCAAAAATGTGTAAAAACGGTAATAAACGTGTAAAAACGGACGAAAACGTGTCAAAACGGACGAAAACGTGTAAATACTGATGAAAACGTGTAAAAACGGATGAAAGCGTGTAAATACTGACGAAAAACGTGTAAAAAACGAATGAAAAAGTGTAAAAAAACGGACAAAAACGTGTAAATACTGACGAAAATGTGTAAAAACGGTAATAAACGTGTAAAAACGGACGAAAACGTGTAAATACGGATGAAAACGTGTAAAAACGGATGAAAACGTGTAAAAACGGACAAAAACGTGTAAATACTGACGAAAATGTGTAAAAACGGTAATAAACGTGTAAAAACGGACGAAAACGTGTAAATACGGATGAAAACGTAAAGTTAAAAACGGGAAGATGAAAACGTGTAAAATATGACGAAAACGTGTAAAAAGGACGAAAACGTGTAAAAACGGACGTGAAAACGTGTAAATACTGATGAAAACGTGTAAAAACGGATGAAAACGTGTAAAACTGATAAAACGTGAATACGGACGAAAACGTGTAAATACTGATGAAAAGGTCTAAAAACGGATGAAAACGTGTAAATACTGACGAAAACATGTAAAAACGGACGAAAACGTGTAAAAACGGACAAAAACGTGTAAAAACGGATGAAAACGTTTAAAAACGGACAAAAACGTGTAAAATGGACGAAAACGTGTAAAACGGACGAAAACGTGTAAAACGGACAAAAATGTATAAAAACGGGCGAAAACCTATAAAACAGACGAAAACGTAAAAAAACGGACAAAACGTAAAAAACGACGAAAACGAAAAAACGGACGAAAACGTATAAAAACAGACGAAAACGTAAAAAAACGGACGAATATTATTTTTGCTGCCCTTTTTAATTCATTTTAAAAAATGAGGACTAACGGTGCAAAAAATATTAACGGAGGGACTAACGGGAAAATATTATTTTAACACTTAACTGGTAAAACTAACGACGTTAGTGCTCAGGGATGATTATTGCTAAACGTTTGGGACTTGGGGATGTTTAATGCTAAACGTTTGAGATAGGGATGATTCTTGCGAAATTACACAAACCACAGGGATGATTTTTGCAGTTTACTCAACTTATAAACATCAAATTTTGGTATGAAACATAACCTAGTACGTATGCTAAAAAGATTGCACAAGAAAGATTGAATAAGTTAGAAAAATTGTGACATGCTTAAGCTAAACAATTGTCGTCCTATACATAATAAATAAGTAAATTAACACCAACTTGGTTCGATCCAAGTATGACGGGTGAGAAAATGCTTTGTTCCAAAGAAATCCGCAAACTCTTCTTGGATGATTTTGTTATTGAAAGTGTGATACCTGCATGTTTCTAGTGAATAGAACACCATATTCCCGCTCTCGGAAGACAATCTTGGAAAATAGATCTTGTTCTCCATCTCTGGAATCTTGGCTTCAATGCAAAGAGATGACGCACTACAAATAAAAATCATATGTTTCCCTAAACTATCTATTTTCACCCATTCTTGTGTAGAACCCTTCAACTTGAATACCTCGACTGATTCTCCAAACTTGCCCACGATGACATGTAAGAGATGCCCATCACATCTTACTTGGTAAGACTGGGGGATAGACGTGCAGCAGCTTGTCGGCACTGGACCTACATAACGCTCCCAATATAAATCTTCTCTTCCCATCTCCTTATAAACATTAAGTCCTCCATCGGCTCTCATGGCAAAAAGATCATGGCCATACAATGTTAAAAGCGAATAGGAATATAAATCATCAACATCAAGATCTAGAATAACGTTACGCCAGGATGGTTCCCCAGATACAAAATAGATGAAAACCTCACATCTAGCTAATGCAACAACAATACAGTCAGGAGAAGTAGGTGGTGCTGAGAAACAAAAGGCAGTTTCATAGTGTATTCTGGAAGCTCGCGGATATCACTTGTGAAAGGGTTAAAAAAAACCAGTGAATCATCAGGTTTTAAAATCAGCAACCAACCATACCTCGCACACTTTATTTCGAAATCACAAATCAATTGTGGAGGTGTTTTTATAAAATACTTGTCACCAAACATGGGATCTGTAAAAGTCATAACACCTCTATGCTTGTCAAACACCATTAGCCACGGCGAAAGTAATGAATATGTCTGCAACCGCTTTGATGCTTTCCCGTTGTTGCATTGTATCAAAGGTGCTGCTGAATGACAAAGTTTGCATGTAGAACGGAACTTGAGGTATTCCACACCAACACAAAACTCCATAACCACTTCCAAAACATGTAGCGGAATATTGAGCAGGTGTAATTCATCTTCATAACCATTAACTGGTCTTACAATCATATCATTATCCATGTCCTCTTCTTGTTCAGATTCAGCATGATCAGTTTCTAACCTACACAAACTCTGATTTTCAGGAAAACAATTTCCTGCTAATATAAAACAAGTACTAGAAAATCGTATTTCAATTTTGTTTTCAAATATAAAATCAACTATTTTATATATATATATATATATATATATATATATATATATAGTGAGACTTTCTTGCGAGAACCATTTTATCTGCGAGAACTGAGAGAACCACCAAAAACATACATGCACGCCTTCAATAACTGTATTTTTGCACATATGTTCTAAAAACAACATATATGTTTTTAAAAAAACATAGTTGTTCTAAAGAATTTGATAAGAAATTGGAAATACAACATTTTTCTTTGAAGGTGTGCATGTATGTTCTTATAAGGCGTGCAACGACAATATTGCGGCCTTGTGTAAGGTTTTTGTGAAAAAAGATGATGAGTTCATGATGATATTGAAGAACATAGGTGGATACTTACGATTATTGATGATTTGCATGTATTTTTATTTTATTTTAAAAGGCGTGCATGTATGTTTTTTGTGGTTCTCTCAGTTCTCGCAGATAAAATGGTTCTCGTAAGAAAGTCCCCCTATATATATATATATATATATATATATAAATAAACAGCTCCTTAAACACATGTGAGTTTGTCTATTTTTATTTTCACTTTCATTTAGTAATTTATACAATACGACACTAATATTGAATAAGTAAATTAACAACAACTTGGTTCAATCCAAGTATGATGGATTAGAAAATGTTTTGTTCCAAAAAAATCCGCAAACTCTTCTTGGAAAATTTTTGTTATTGAAAGTGTGATACCTGCATTTTTCTAGTGAATAGAACACCATATTCCCGCTTTGGGAAGACAATCTTGGAAAATAGATCTTGTTCTCCATCTCTGGAATTTTGGCTTCAATGCAAAGAGATGACGCGCTACTGATAAAAATCATACGTTTACCTAAACCATTTATTTTCACCCATTTTTGTGTACAGACCTCCAGTTTGAATACCTCAACTGATTCTCCAAACTTGCCCACAATAACTTGTAAGAAATGTTGTTCACATCTAACTTGGAAAGACTGCTGGAAGGATGTGCAACAGCTTGTTGGCGCTTGACCTACATTACGCTCCCAACATAAATTTTCTCTTCTTCCCATCTCATTATAAACATCAAGTCCTCCATCGGTTCTCATAGCATAAAGATCATGGCCATACAATTGTAAAAGCGGATAGGAATATAAATCATCAACATCAAGATCCAGAATAACATTACGCCAGGATGGTTCCCCAGATTCAAAATAGATGAAAACTCTACGTCTTGTTAATGCAACAACCACACAGTCAGGAGAAGTAGGTGGTCTTACAATCATATCATTATCCATGTCCTCTTCTTGTTCAGATTCAGCATGATCACTTTCTAACCTACACAAACTGTGATTTTCAGGAAAACAATTTCCTGCTAATTTAAAACATGTGATGCTTTAGAGGGATGGCACACGAGTTTTGTCTATTTTATTTTCACTTTCATTTAGTAAATTATACAATACGATACTAATATATCATCTATTAATGTAACAATATATTCTTTTATAGTTTAAGTCTTTAAGAATTTCACATTTCATAAAGTTCAAAAAATGATTCGTTTTCTTAATTCAACACACGCATTTATATAACATTTTATAAAGTTTAAGAAAATCACATTGTCACCCATGACATATCCTACAAATAACTGAAAGCAATACAATACCTGCATTTATATCCAGAAGATAAAAGGGGCAATAGCAGGTGTGAATCATCTTTGCTACAATTAAAATTAGCTTCATGATCACACTTTACTGATCTTACGACTATCTCATCATCCTTGTCTTGTTCTTGTTTTAGATGAGCATGAGCATCTTCTAACCTACACAAAATATGATTTCAAGAGAAATTTCCAGCTACATTAAAAGATGCAGGGTAAATATATGAAAGCAATAGAATACCTGGTGCATTCGGGAATTTCCCACACTGACAAGTGGTTTGATCCTGACAAACAAGGCCCAGAAGATACAGAGAAGGTTTTATCTTTAACATGGTACGAGTTTATAATTTTTCCTTTGTCGCCAAAAATATGTATATAACCCCCAAATTCAGATGAGGTAATTGCAGAGCTGTAAAATGGCAAGTCATTGACAGATTCCATGGATAACATAGTGTCTTTGAGGTCATCTATTTCTTCCCACGCCTTATTATCCATGTCCAGTTTAAACACATTCACTGCACCAACTGTCATGCTCGTCTTGTCTTTAATATCTAAAACAATGGTGAACAGTTCTGTGCAAGATCCTTTCAGAGTAAGAGTAAAGCAGCAACAATCAACGGTTCTTTTTATGGGGAAAAAAAAAATTGGCAATAAAGTGATCAAAACTTGTGTTTTTTTCTTTCTTTTATGATACTTAACCATCATATCAACCTCCACGAGAAGTATACGACTAGGGTTGTCCAATACGTTAACGCATGCATATACTTTACCATTGCAATAAGTTAGAGAATGTAACCAACCATCAAAACCAGTTATGCTCATTATTTGTTTAGCATATGTCATTTCAGTCCATCTTAATTCCTTTCGTTGACGTGCGTTAGGGAAGAATGAATCGCTCCCGAGCCTACAGTACACAAATTTATGTTTTTTGGATCTCGTTAACAAAAGAACAGAATTGGGGTGGTCGGGTGGGGCTGACAAACAACAACAATATATGGTATCAACTTTATCTCTTTCTGATCCTTCAAGAATCAATGGAGGGAAATTAATGATCTGAGAAGTAATTGGGTTCCAAAGAGACCACATGACATCAGTTGGATAGTTGGAGGAGAGAAGCGCCCAACAGCCAAAGAAACACCCTCGGATACGTTTTCCAAGTAGTTCTGGGATTTTAAAGTGATAATGAGAGAGTGGGTCGTGCAAGTTGAAGAAAATATGAGTTTGTGTGTCTTCATCATTGGCAACAAACCATGGATATTTAGGAGATATGGTAGGCACTACTGAACCGCAAGAAATCTGCTTATGTCCCATACAAGATGTTCTTTGTTGTACTGAATGCACCTGTGTGTCATCGTAGTAATATTTCAAATTTAAACAATACAACTATAAATTTAAATAAGATAAAACAGTTTTTTAGAACATTTGGTAATCCAAATTAAAATAAGGGTTGACAAGAGTTTATAGTAAGCATTTGAAGGTACTGAGAACAATATCGTACAAATACATAAAAAATCAAGCAAATTAATCTCGGATAGTATATCATCATGTTACAAACATACTAATCATGAATAAGATAAAAAGAAGACAAATGTGTTAGAAAAAACAGCGAATTACCTTGCGAAACCTTAATAGAATAAAAAGAAATGCAAAAGACCAAAAAAATATTGGAAAATTATCAAAATCAAAGCATATAATCCTAGACAATAATCGCATAAGAAGATATATGTAGCTTAAATTACTAGGCAAAACCTTAGTAGGCTAAAAAGAAATGCAGAAGAACAAAAAAGGCTCGATTTTTATCAAAACATAATAGAGATCCAAACACATATAACATACTTAAAAAGAACATTGATATCGGTCTTTAGAATGGGATAATAGTAATGCAACACAATCAGACATAAATCAAACAAGTAAACTGTACAAGACATAAGAGACAACCAAAACCTTATTTAAAAAAAAAAAAAAAAAAAAAAAAAAAAAAAAAAAAAAGGTGTAGAAGATTTATACAGTTAGGATTTTCATATAAATCAAACAAGATGAAAGACACGTGTTACAACAAAAGCACCAAATTACTTGGAAAAACTTATAAAAAGTGCGGAAGACCTTATACGGCTCGAAATCGTTTAAATAACTCATAGCACGCAACTTATCACTAAACCTCATAAAAAATACATCTTAGAATAGGATAGAAGGAGCAACAAAATTAAGCAAGCTAGTGGAAGACATAAGTGACAAGCAAGGCCTTAAGAAAAATGGTCAAAAGACTTAAAAGTTTGGTTTTTTATCAGATTTTATAGAAATCAAACAAGAAAATGACAGCAAGAACATCAAATTACTAAATAAAATCTTATAAAATGTGCAGAACACCTTAAAAACTCAGTTTTTTTTCGACATTCAACAAGAAGACATGAGTGACAACAAAAACATCAAATTAAAACCATAACAAAAGTAATAAAGATATAATTTTTATAGAATTATAAGCAAAAGAAAGTTTCCCCATACCCGAAACAATCATATATTAACCTAAAAAGATTAAAAATATTCATACCTGAAGAAAGACCAGGAATCTTGATTTCAAAAACAAACCCAAATTTGCACTTGTATTCGTCAATCAAGAATCTTTAGAGTTTTTAGGCTTTTTCTTCTGCAGATATGTGGGGCTGCTGTTTGCAGCAGTGATGCTTTGCCCCTTTTGTTTGATTTGAAGACTTTTGTGAAATCACGTTTCTAAACCTTTTCCTAGACCTGCTGAACTGTGTGGCAGAATGAGCGGAGATACATCATGATTGGGACGTGAAGCAGGAAAACGCATTAAAGCTGCACGATATGACCTTGGAAAAGCAGCAATGGGTTGCGAAGAAGAGACACTAGGAAGCAGTGGAGAAGCAAGAAAAGCCCTTGTAGCAGCATTGATGGGGACTGGTGTAATGGCTCTGTGCAAGGAAGCAACAGCAGCAGCAGTGGGCTGCGAAGAAGAGACATTAGTAGGCTTAGGAGCAGCACCGCTAGTCCATCGAAATGGCCTGGGAGCACCAAGAAAACACCCAGCAAAATCTCTTCTTCTACCAGCTTGTGAAGCAGCCCAAAATGGATTTGAATCTGCACAAACTGGCTTTGAACCCGCAAACTCACTTCTACCAGCTTGTGAAGCCGCACAAAATGGAATAGTAGCTGCGCGAAATTGTTTAGATGTAAACAGATTCAAATCCATTTTGGGCTCCTTCACAACCTGGTAGAAGAAGAGATTTTGCTGGGTGTTTTCCTGGTGCTCCCAGGCCATTTCGATGGACTAGAGGTGCTGCTCCTAAGCCTACTAATGTCTCTTCTTCGCAGCCCACTGCTGCTGCTGCTTCCTTGCACAGAGCCATTACACCACTGCCCATCAATGCTGCTACAAGGGCTTTTCCTACTTCTCTACTGCTTCCTAGTGTCTCTTCTTCGCAGCCCATTGCTGTTGCTCCTTTTCCAAGGTCATATCGTGCAGCTTTAATGCGTTTTCCTGCTTCACGTCCCAATCATGATGTATCTCCGCCCATTCTGCCACACAGTTCAGCAGGTCCAGGAAAAGGTTTTGTTTCTTCTCCACAGCCTGTTACACGCGGTTTTGTCTCTTCTTCCCGGGTCATGTTTCACCTGGTTGCCCCGCCTATTCCACCTGGGTTTGAAAATCATCCGCTGGTTAGGACCGGTGGTCCCTCTCGGTTTTCAGCTCCTAGCCATCATGGGCCACCACCGTGATGTTATTTGATTGCTTAAGCCTGCTGGTCTTCCACCACCACCACCACCACTGCCATGTCACACCACTGTTCTATATTTGATTATGTCTTGTTTGAATCTTTTATATGTGATGCTTTATCTCTATTATGAAACTTTTGTATTTGAATCTTTTATATTCGATTATGTCAATTTCATGTTGAATGTTTCTTTCTATGACAATGTGATGCTTTATCTCTATTATGAAACTTTTGTATTTGAATCTTTTATATTTGGTTATGTCAATTTCATGTTGAATGTTTGTTATTTGTACAATATAGAATATTCTATATTCTATATTTTGGTCCACATGTTAAATATTCTATATTCTGTATATTCTTTCTATGACAATGTGATGCTTTATCTCTATTATCAAACTTAAATGTCATATAATGATAGTCACATACTAAAGTCCACACTGTTTTTATGTAGGAATAACCAGTTTGTATGCTAAATCTCTTTACAGATCTAGTCCATGTTATGGGCTTAGATTGGTTGAAATGTTAAGCTTACAACTGATTGATTTTGTTCCTTTGTTTGGGTAATTAAATGAAAAATATCGAAACTTAAAGCTTCATTTAACACAAATCTATTTTACTTGCATTTTTGGTCATCGCATCCTGTTTTAAGTAATTTAGATGTTTTAGAAAAGTAGACTAAACAGTTAAAACATCTCTATTATATATATACTTAGAAGTTATTTATGCGTATATTTCATAGAGATCCAAACACACATAACATACTTAAAAAGAACATTGATATCGGTCTTTAGAATGGGATAATAGTAATGCAACACAATCAGACATAAATCAAACAAGTAAACTGTACAAGACATAAGAGACAACCAAAACCTTATTTAAAAAAAAAAAAAAAAAAAAAAAAAGGTGTAGAAGATTTATACAGTTAGGATTTTCATATAAATCAAACAAGATGAAAGACACGTGTTACAACAAAAGCACCAAATTACTTGGAAAACCTTATAAAAAGTGCAGAAGACCTTATACGGCTCGAAGTTTAAATAACTCATAGCACGCAACTTATCACTAAACCTCATAAAAAAGACATCTTAGAATAGGATAGAAGGAGCAACAAAATTAAGCAAGCTAGTGGAAGACATAAATGACAAGCAAGGCCTTAAGAAGAATGGTCAAAAGACTTAAAAGTTTGGTTTTTTATCAGATTTTATAGAAATCAAACAAGAAAATGACAGCAAGAACATCAAATTACTAAATAAAATCTTATAGAATGTGCAGAACACCTTAAAAACTCAGTTTTTTTTCGACATTCAACAAGAAGACATGAGTGACAACAAAAACATCAAATTAAAACCATAACAAAAGTAATAAAGATATAATTTTTATAGAATTATAAGCAAAAAAAAGTTTCCCCATACCCGTAACAATCATATATTAACCTAAAAAGATTAAAAATATTCATACCTGAAGAAAGACCAGGAATCTTGATTACAAAAACAAACCCAAATTTGCACTTGTATTCGTCAATCAAGAATCTTTATAGTTTTTAGGCTTTTTCTTCTGCAGATATGTGGGGCTGCTGTTTGCAGCAGTGATGCTTTTGCCCCTTTTGTTTGATTTGAAGACTTTTGTGAAATCACGTTTCTAACCCTCCATCCCCTTTCTTTTGCTTTTGACTAGCGATTACCCCGGAACAGCACCGCAATTCGCAAACCGCAAAAAAACCGCAAAATCCGCACCGCAAAAACCGATGGTGCGGTTCTTGAAATTAGAAATTAGAAAAAACCGCATTTTGCGGTGCGGGTTGGGTTTTCACCGAAAAACCGCACCGCACCGCAATATCATTTTTGAATATATATTTTTTATTTTTTAGAATAACACACTAAAATTTATAATTTTTTTAATGATAAAATGATTTTGTTTATACTTTTATAATAAATTATTTCAAACACATTTTAATTTTTAATTATCATCTAAGTTTTTAGGTAATATATACCAAAAGTTATAATTTCAAGGAAAAAAAAAAAAGAAAGGAAAAAAACTTTGAACCAAAAAACCGCAAAAACCCGCAAAACCGAATAAACCCAAAAAACCGAAACCGCAAAAACCGCGCGGATGTGAATTCTCATTTTTTAAAAACCGCATTTTGCGGTGTGGGGTGGTTTTTACCAAAAACTGCACCGAACCGCCCCATGCTCACCCCTAAGTCCTAACCCCTAGGGGTGTCATAAATCCCGAACCGACTCGGACCCGAATAAGGATAATCGGGTCGGGTTACTCGGGTTCAAAATTTAATTCACCAAATTAACCCGAATACGAACTAGGGTCGCGTACAGGTTCAAAACACTTTGCCTATTCGGGTTCGGGTCAACCCGACTAACCC
Organism: Artemisia tridentata subsp. tridentata; assembly: GCA_021014915.2. Taxonomy (NCBI): domain Eukaryota; kingdom Viridiplantae; phylum Streptophyta; class Magnoliopsida; order Asterales; family Asteraceae; genus Artemisia; species Artemisia tridentata. The sequence goes on from CP139505.1 coordinate 321,889,487, forward strand.
GAGGATTTTATTTTTTTTTTCCCTTGTATTTTATAATTTAATTGCAAGGCCTAAGTAGTTAAATACTCCATGTAGTTAAAGGTTCAGTGAAGAGTGAATAAGTATATATATATATATATATTTTTAATCTTTAATCTATCATAATTTCGTAGCATGTTAACAGCGCATTGAGACAAAAATAAAGAGCTTGTTAATACTCAGTGTTTCATGAGCTTAGTTCTTGTTGTTAAATGGTTAAATGTTAATTGTTGTTGACCAACTTGTAGTTGTTTGAATATTGTACAGTTGCATAGAAGTATAGAATTATAGAAGCTGTGTACGTATGTATGTATCATTATTCAAAAATCTTTTATGTTGTGGTATTGACATTAGCTTTGTAGCCAATTAGCCATTCTATTTGATATATCTTCTTGCATTAGTTTTGGTGGTTGTTATCTTTGTCATTGGTTGCATTAGCTATGCATGTATGTATTTAAGAATCAAAAAAATGTTTGGAACTTTTTTGGTGGGCAAATGGTACCAATTTTAGTGAAAAATAAAGCAATTTAGGTTGATGTATTTTTCAAATCAGTAGGTGTTGAAGAAATCAACTCGTATGTTTTCACCTTCCGTCGTCCTCGGTTTCTTCTTCCTCTTGCCTTGCCTTATCATCCACTAGAGGGTAAAATAAATTCTTTTTCATGTCTCTATTAAATTCCTTCATTGGGTTTTGTGGTTCATTAAAAGTTAATTTTGGTAATTTTATTTGCAGAAGAACAAGCATTCCACCCATCAAGTTCACAGTTGTTGGGAAAACAGCTATGCTTAGTGTGCTCATGTAAGTCTTACTTTCACAGTACGTTGCATTAGCAGGAACAAGTTAATATTTCTGCCTAAATACCTTTATATTTGAAAGGTAGACAAGGGTATTCTATGAAAAAAATAGTATGCTGTGTATTGATTAAGCATATATAGATTTTATTGCTAGTTTCAAAATATTTTGATGTCAATAAAGACATTGGGCTTGAAATTCACAACTCCACTATATAGAAATAAGATGTTGATCGAATATGTCTTAGGGAAGACATTTACATGTAGTATGTACCTTTTACAGTTTCACTTCGCTTAGAATTATTTTTCTTACTAAAAGCATCATACAGTTGACAGATTAGTACATATTTTCTTATAACAGTATCTCTACCTAAACAAGTTTGGACAACTTGAGACATGTTTATCTTCTAGCTATTATATAATTACAGATAGTGCAAGGAACAGGAGTGCGAAGATGGCAAGAAAGCCAAATAATTAATGTGTTGCAATACCAACCTCATGGATACTTTAAGCTTGACCCATTGGCTAACATAACAACTCGACCCTTATATACTTAAGAGTCTTAGATGGATTAAATTGAAATGTATGCTAAGCAGCTATGAAACTGTAATCACAAGATGTGTTTTTTGGTGATTGTAGGGCCTAACAGAAAGTTCAAGGAGAAGGACACTTCATACACAGGGAATGCTGGGTATGCTCTAATCCTTTCTTCAGCCCATCAGCATATTTAATTGGGAGAATAAGTCATGCGTCTTGATAGTTTTTACTTATTTACAGGATCTGCTTCAGAGTCAAACACTGAGTCATATTGTTAGTTTAGGCGCAGACTTAAGCGACATTGAACAAACAGGTCGAAAGCCTGAGCCTGCATATTCCTTTGTGGGATTGTTCACATAACTTTATAATTAAGTATGAATTAACGGTATAATTCTAAATACGCTCCATTGACAAACATTCCGCCGCGAAGCGCGGGCTTAAAAACCTCGTTCTCTACATACATCATCATGCATTAGCAATTTTCCTTTTATAAAATACAAAGTACATATTTCTATCAAGGCTACTAATGGTAATGGTCTTGCGGGTTGGCTATCAATCTTCCACAACAATTTGAATATCTCTATTTTTTTTAACTTCTTTTGCTCTATAAAGTTTTAAGCGTCCTGTGTATTAGTAATTTTTAAACATAGAACGTTACCATAGCATTCTTATAAATGTATACCAAACATCTATAAATATACCTAAAACTTGCATAGCATTCTTTAAATTTAATCAAAAAATTATTCATAGTTATGAGCATGTTTGAGTAACATTGTTCAAAGTTGGCATGTAATGTTTGATTATATTTGCTTAGTGAAACCTGAAGAAACCCATGCCAAATATTTCTACCACATGTACACTACCTCATTCTTTCACCAACTTAAACAGTCACCTACCTTACCCTATCAATTTTGTTTCACTTCATCCACCATCACCCTACTTCAAATCTTAACAACATTTTCCTACAATGACTTGGTAAAGCTCAAATCTTTCCTTCAAGCTTTGATCACTGAATGTCTTATGCATTAAATACATCAAATCTTAAAGACTTGATACCGGATAAACCATACATACGTGCCCCAAGAACTAAAATGGTTTTCTTGAAGATTGTTTCTTACTTCCCGAAATTCAGGATCCAAATACAATGTTTGGACAACTTTTAGGCGCAAAAGTAACTCCATGCTTCTTTTAACCACATGTGCACGACTGCAGTTGGGTCATTGATGAAGTGAGTAGTATCCTCCTGCATGGGATGATGAGATGTAGAAACAGCTTTTGCTTTTTCCACGGTTGTTGTTCCTAGTAGGATTCCTATCCCTATCTTCAGGTGACTGGTAACAGATTTAGTTGGATCATTGATGAAGCTTACCAAGTCATCAACACTAGTATTATCAACATCGTGAGTATCCTCCTGCCCGGCCTGCTGCTGAGAGGTAGAAGCAGTCTTTCCTTTTCCTTTTCGACAATTGCTCTTAGCAACTCTCCTTTGCCCGTCTTCAAGTGTGTCTGGCTGGTTACTCTTACACTCTGTTCTAGAGTTTTTTTTTAAAAGGGAAGTAAAGTAAAATAATGCAATGTAAAGAAATAGGAAAGAGTGGAAGTAAAGTTTATAGATTTTCATGTTCTTTAGTTTATAGTAAAGTAAAGTAAAGTAAATGAAAGTAGATGGTCCCATTTTATACTTTTTATATTTGTAAAATTACTATTATAACATTGCTCCATAATAAATACACACTAAAGACAAAGGGTATTTTTGACATTAAAGTCTTTTTATTTTTGTCTTATTCTCTTTACTTCCTTTCCATCCCAAATATGGGCGGAAAGTGTGGAGTGAAAAAAACAAAGAGCCAAATGTCCTTTTCATGTGTTTTACTTCCATTTACTTACTTCCAAAAACTTGAGAACGTGATTTTTTTATTATTTTTTTTTTTATCCTTCATTTACTTCCATTTACAAACTTGAGAACAGAGTGTTAAGGTATCTTGCCTATAAAGGGAGAACAACAGTATTAGATAATAAAAAGCTTGCAACTATGTACTAAACATGAACATGAGCAGCAACAATCACAAGTTCACCAATACAATAACCAAACACCACTTAAATCTCTTTAAAGAAGACATGATCAAAACATGTGACATCCAATTACGCTACATGATAATATACTAAACATAAAAAATACATACTCTAATTGCAATTTATGTTTTGTATCTAATATAAAAATTATAGATGTATTACTTATATGTCAGTTATAAGCGAGCACCCAAAATCACATCAAATTATAGATGAATTTACTCTAATTGCAATTTATGTTTTGTACCAATAACAATTGTATACAGAGCCTATCCCAAAAATGACCTATAGAATTCTATACAGAGCCTAACACCATGACATGTCCACTTAATCCGTTTATCGTGAACAGCACATTAAAAATCGACTTCTATGAACAGATGCCTCCCTCTACAAGTATTGAAGAATACATAGAAACATACTCATACCATATAACATGTTCACTAGCGTTTTAATATAAGAGAGCACCCATGAATCAAGACAACAATACCCAAGACCATATAGTTTATCAATACATAAACAATAAAGTCATAACTTATAACTAACTTTTTAGACCACAGAATTACCTATTTAGGAAAACTTTCAAAAATCCGATTAAAAAAGGGCATTCTAATAAATGTGACTCATAAGTATTTGTAATAGTCCAACAACATAACCTCACATTGTCTTATTATCCTATGTATTCATAACAGGCGCTCGCAACAATGCGCATAATTTTAAACCAAACATAAATGTATTCATAACAAAGTACAACTAATCTCATCAAAACAAATCCACATTGACTTATACCTAAATTAGAATACGACAAAATACTAAACATCAATCCAATTACGCAACACCATAAAATATTAAACATCCTCGAAACCTATTCTAATCACAAGTGAGATCCAATTATTCGATCCCAAGTTAGACTAAATTTATGTTTGTTAATTTGTTCTAATTGTTGATCTGAACTCACAATAAACTTGATCTGAACCTGTAAGAATGATATAGTTTTTGGTTGATTTGGTTTAATTAAAGATTATTGATCTGAACTCACGTTAGACTGAATTTGTGTTTGGTAATTTGTTCTAACCGATGATCTAAACTAATTCTAGACTTGATCGGAACTTATAAGTTATAACAGTGACCTAGTTTTTGGTTGATTTGGTATAATTAATGATTATTGATCTGAACTCACATTAGACTGAATTTGTGTAATCCAGTGGATGATCTATCATATGATACATTTTTTTATCGAGTGTTTTGATGGTAAGTTTTAGATAATCTAAATTACTGATTATACTTTCGTCTTATTTTCCTTTTTTGCAGCATAGAGTTGTTGTTCCTACGTACCAGGAAAGGAGAGCCAATGTCCAAAGAAACAGGAGAAGACAGGAAAGAAATGTTGGCAGACCATCAGGGGTAGAGGGCCAAAGGGATAACCGGGACATTAATGATTTTCTAGCATCGATCGATACTCCTGGGGCTGTTGTACCTCTTGTCCTTCCTCCCCGATTGGTTAAAGTTCGACAGCTCAAAGTTATACGAAGGCCTCGGGTGGTTGTTGCCTGTGTTCGAGCAATTCTTCGACAACGTCAACCCGAGGCCTTCGTATAACTTTGAGCTGTCGAACTTTAACCAATCGGGGAGGAAGGACAGGAGGCACAGCAGCCCCAGGAGTATCGATCGATGCTAGCAAATCATTAATGTCTCGGTTATCCCTTTGGCCTTCTACCCCTGATGGTCTGCCAACATTTCTTTCCTGTCTTCTCGTGTTTCTTTGGACATTGGCTCTCCTTTCCTGGTATGTAGGAACAACAACTCTATGCTACAAAAAAGGAAAATAAGACAAAAGTATAATCAGTAATTTAGATTATCAAAAACTTACAATCAAAACACTAGATAAAAAAATGTATCATATGATAGATCATCCACTGGATTACACAAATTCAGTCTAATGTGAGTTCAGATCAATAATCATTAATTATACCAAATCAACCAAAAACTAGGTCACTGTTATAACTTATAAGTTCAGATCAAGTCTAGAATTAGTTTAGATCATCAGTTAGAACAAATTAACAAACACAAATTCAGTCTAATGTGAGTTCAGATCAATAATCTTTAATTAAACCAAATCAACCAAAAACTATATCATTCTTACAGGTTCAGATCAAGTCTATTATTAGTTTATTGTGAGTTCAGATCAAGTCTGATTATACCAGATCAACAATTAGAACAAATTAACAAACACAAATTTAGTCTAACGTGGGATCAGATCAATGGACACCAAAATAAGATCAATAACTATACCAAATCAAAAAAACAGGTTATCAGTTACAACATACTAACAAAATTAGATCAATAAGTTGTACTAAAATACTGTAACAAATTCACAAAATCTAAAAAACATTCAACAATAATGACAATAACATTAAGAAAAACTAAATCTACGTTGGACGGTTTTAGCAGGAAAACCATGTTTAGTGGGTGGTTTCAAGCTGAGTATAACGTGGAGGGTTTTATGGTGTGTTGTGGTGGTGATGGTGGAGGGTTTTCGCATGGAAACCATATTTGGTGGGTAGTTTCAAGGATTTCAAAGGTAGGGGTTGGGTGGTTCAGATCTGAGATAGCAAGAAAAAGTAAGAGACGGCGAGAGAGATAAAGAGAGGTACAGAGAGGGAACACAAAAACACAAACTAGTTATGTCTAGGTTTGGGCTGGATTTACTTTTTCTTTTTCTTTTTTCTTTTAATTAACTTAAATATTCTTTTTCCAATTTATTTAGGCCCATCTTATCCAAACCTCCGTGTTGACTTTTTCTCTCCTGCTGCCGCCGCTTATACTGTCTGCTTTGTCGGGTTGTACATTCCATCAAAAGTAGCCGGACCTCACATAATAGGGGGTTTATTTACTGTAATTTATTATGGCCCATCTTATCCAAACCCCCCTTGGGGGTGTTGACTTTTTTCTCTATTGCCGCCGTTTGTGCTGTCTGCTTTGTCGGGTTGTACATTTTATCAAAAGTAGCCGGACCCACATAATAGGGGGTGTGGATAATAGAGGCCTTTAGACTACATGGCAAGGCAAGGTGATGCCTTTCACCAAATGGTCCCACACACATGTGATGCCCTTGCCTCCCACCTTGACTCACACTTGAACACACAAACCAAAGCACAAACTAGGTGGTCTGATCACCTAGTTAAAACCAAGAAAAATTTTATTTTTTATTTTGAGTGTGAGTGTGTGTGGGGTATTTAGTGGAGTATATTTGTATAAAGTGGGTATTTTAATGAAAGGTGAAGATGTGTTTGCCTTGACTAGTAAATGGTGAAGTGAGGTGAAGGGGAGTGAGAGGAGAGAGAAAACTAACGTGGCGCTGATGTGTATGGTGAAGGATATGTGACCTTGCCATCTAGCCTTATTATTACTAGTACGTCTCTTTACTGTAAAAAAAAATCAAATTTATTTAATTAACAGATTTTTTCCAGTGATCATGTGCTTATTGGATGTGTTTATGTTTTGATATATTTGTTTGTACAAACTGCTTATTTGAAGGGTGTTTGGGATTGCTTATTTGCTCTACTTATATGTTTTTTTTAGAGAAAAATAGTTTCTTATGTTTTGATCATGTTGTCTTATTGGATATATTTATGTTTTGAAATTGTTTGTGCAAAGTGGCCTTTTTAAAAGTCTAAGACTTTTAGCTTATAACTGCTTATTTGAAAATGGTTACTATAAGGCAGATTGAGTAAGTGATCCCAAACACCTTGGAAAGATATTGTGGGGGTGAATGACTTAGCTTATTGAAGGTACAATTTACAAGACACCAGTTGGTGATCTCCCTAAAGATCTTGAAGGTACTTCTGCATTATTTCAGTTGTGCACTTTTGTGCCAAGTTCAGAGGTCTTTGAATGAATGTCTTCCTTTAGAATAATGTTATTTTTGGCCTTGACAGTCAAAAATGGCGAAAGCACATCAGAATACCATCTTCTTTAAGAAGTTACTCATTTATTTCTAATTATGTATTATTAGATAATCACTTTCAATCACACATCCAAACAACCCCTTAATAACTCAAAATTTTCAATAAACATGCCCGAAAGATTTTATTGTATTAGTAATATTTTATTATTTGTTATTAACAGTCATTGAAGAGCTAAAAGCTACTGGAAAATTTGACATGATGGATATGCAAGTTGACGAAGCTGAACATAGCATGGAAATGCATTTACCGTATCTTGCCAAAGTATTTCGTGGGTAAGTTTAGTGTTTTCTATAAGAAGCTCTCTTCCCGATCATTACAAGCCTAAAGCAAGTTTAATCTTTTACAGGCATAATGTAAAAAAGTTGTTCCTATTATGGTTGGTGCTGTAAGTGCTGAAAGTGAAGCCATGTATGGACGACTGCTGGCTAAATATATTGATGACCCGAAAAATTTCTTCTCTGTTTCCTCAGATTTTTGTCATTGGGGTTCTTGGTATGTTTCAGTCTTATGATCCTTTTTTTAAATAGTTTACTAATTTATGTCGAATGTGTGATTTATATTACTAGTATATAGGTTCAATTACATGCATTATGAATAAAAAACATGGAGCTATCCATAAGTCAATTGAGGCGTTAGACAAAATGGGGATGGAGATTATTGAGACTGGAGATCCTGATGAATTTAAACAGTACCTTTTGGAAACTGAGAATACCATTTGTGGACGTCATCCTATCAGGGTTTTTCTCCATGTAAGTAAAACTTTATTCCCTTTTATGAAATTGCTTGCTAATTTTCGTTTTAGTGTTTGAAACTGATCATTTCGACATTAAATCGCAACAATCAGCTTCGTAAGGTTCCACTAAACAGATTTGCTTCCATTTATTTGTCTAATAATCAGTTTTGATCATTGAATATTGTATCATTTGCAACAAAGCTGATAATGGATGAACAAGTTACTTATGTACCCCATTCTTCTAACTTATTCTCAGATACATTCATTACCATTTTACAAGACGTCTCTGCATTTTTCACAAAAGTGCCAATTTTGCACCTTTATCCTTTGGATTCTTAAATACTGGTTCTTGTCAAACAACAAATTAAACAATTTATTATCACAATTTCAAATAGAAGAAGCACATCCAAATACTAACAACCTGTTTTATTACAGCTAAGATTATCTTCAATGTTTACATATTCACTTCAGAACACACATCCAATCATCCAAACACCCTCTTGTATTTATTTAAAAGCCAAAAGTATATTTCAATAGTCGTGAAAAAGTCTCGTAGACATCTGAAATGTAACGAAACACTTGAGGTCACTTGGTGGTGTAATCTATCTTCCTAATGTATCTACCGTTGATAGTGATTTGTGCTCAATATTATTCTGGTTTTTTAACCTTTTTCATTTCTCCTAATAAATCTCTTTGATAATGCAGATGTCAAAGAATTGCTCACCAAAGATAAAGATAAAGTTCCTTAGGTACGAATCGTCGAGTCAGTGCAAAAGTACACGTGACAGCAATGTGAGCTACGCATCTGCAGTGGCAAAGTCGGATAGCTAAATCCAGTCCCAAAGTTCATCACACATATATTTTCTAACCTTTTTTCGTACATTTGATTCCCGTCTCTTTGGTTTGTTTCTTGTCAATAAGACGACATTTTCAACTCTTAACTGAAGATCATGTTTATCATGACTGAACAACTTTTGTAAAGGAACACGCTTATCGTGTTTTCTAGGTTCTGGGTCTCTATATGCATTATTAATTTCACGTATTATCTTAATGCATAGTTTCTACCACAATATTAATAGCTGTAGATATTGTAGATGATGATAGTAACATTAACAATAACAATAACATCACCAAAGAGTGTCTGAAAAACTGAATGGTCGTCCTTTTCTTGGTATCCAAAATTAGGTGTTTGAATCTTGAGGGTGAAACTAGATAAATAGTTGAAGGGGGTCACAAATTTTATGGGGTTTAAGTATGTTTTGTGACAAAGTGGCATTGAAGATGCTTGAAGAAAGTATAGAAATGAAGTTTTTTTTACCATTTGCAAGTAGATAAGTAAATCGAAAGATGGTCAGGGTGAAATAAATATGTAATCAAGTTAATGAACAAGTATAAACTTGTGCTTGAATTTCTAAATTTTAAACTAGCAACTCATCGTCGTGTAGGAGACGATATTTAATAAAATATATCATACACATCTCAATTACAATATATCGGTTGATGAGGGGAATCCTGCACTCTCTTCCTCATGCAGATGCTTTATGTTAACTTACTCTAAACTTGTATGACTTCATCCAAGTTTTGCCCATTTAACAATCTTAAACCTCAGCCAGTCACACCTTAAAATTCTATACTTTATTCTTCTTAAGAAATATCCAAATTTTCATTACACATATTTGTGTAGTTTATGGATTGACAGCCTAATTTCTATGAACTCATGTGGCTTGAAGTTCTTCAAATTGAATCGTACTGTGTAATCTGTCTGTATGAAGTATCTGAATTTCCCATTGGAAGTGTCCCACAACACCTACTCTCCATATAACCATACGGCTTACAGTACGTTACAATTTAATTCACTAGAGAACGACTCTGTCAGTAATTCACAGGTGAGGTAGGAGTCAGATGCATATGCTAGATGATTAGTGTGGATGGTGGGGTGACAGTTTTCCTCGCCACATCAGCTACACATCTCCTTTAACTTTCCCTCAACCATTGCGGCACCCTCTCTCTCTTCCATTAATTTTTTTCTCATTTTTTATCATTTAAAAACACCCTTAACACACACACCCACTACATAATACATAAAAGAAATAAAATACTACGAGTAATTCTTTTTCTTGAATGATTTGTTCTCTTTGTTGGTATGCGTATTTTTTGGTACGGGAGTATAGTCCCGCTAGGAAGAGAATTTGCAAAGTCCTTTATAGTTTGCATTGGGTTCCCGCTAAGGAAAAAAACTTTCTTTTTACTTTCCCGTAAGTGCACCCTTGACCCTTATCGAAGTTTGGCAATTAAGGAATTATTTGTTTAGGCTCACATTTAGATAAGGGTTATATTGTTGGTTTTGTTTAATGTTTGAATGATTTTTTTAAAGTTTTTTGCCAATCAAAATTTTAGTTTATTCGTGTGCTATATAAATGATAAATTATTTGATATAAAACTTCCCTGATGCAACGCACGGGTATTATGCTAGTTGTATTTTGATCGTGGTTATTTACAAGTTAAAAAATAAAAACGTGATTTCCTCTCTATCCACGCACGCATATAAAAACATGGGACAAGTTATTCCGACCCCCCCCCCCCCCCAAAAAAAAAAAAAAAAAAAAAAAACTATTCGGACCCCTCCTAATTTTTTGCGTTATAACCCATAAGGTTATACTATTAAGACCCCCCCTATGATGTCACATAAGGGGGGTTTGGTCAAAAATTCTGTTTGTTCCTTATTTGTTTTCAGTATAACACAGTTTTTTGTCAGTTTCTGTTCTGTATTTCTGACAATTTTAAGCTTTTGACTTATTAAACTTTATATTTTATGTTCCGCACTTTCAGGTTTATAGTTTTTTTTTTATATAAACAAAATAAAAAATAAAAAAAAAGGGGGGGGGGGGTCCGAATAGTGTTTTTGGGATGGTCCGAATAACTTGTCCCTAACCCGTAAGGTAAATAGAGAAGTTACTGTATGAACTTGGTTAATGTCTTATCATCGTCTTGGAAATGATAAATGATAGTGTATGGTAAATAGAGAAGTTATTGTATGCACTTGGTTAAAGCCTTTTGAATTCTATGTTAGACATTGCCGGGTAGATGCAGAAGGTTTTAACTTCAACCAATGTTAGTCAAACATTAATTCACAAAACTTACCAGGGACAGGTTAGTCAGACACCCCCTGTAGGGGGTGTATTGACTTTGTACTGCTGCCGCCACTTGTACTGTCTGCTTTGTCGGATTGTACATTCCATAAAAAATAGGTGGGTCCCATGCATAGGGGGTGTTAGAATAACACAACCCAACTTACCATTAAGCTTCTACTATACAAACACCCCCTATGATGTCAAATCACGGGGTGTTTTGTACTTTATTCCCTTTGTCCCTCTTTTATTTACAGTATATCACAGTTTTTTGTCAGTTACTGTTTCGTATTTCTAACAGATTTAAGCGTTTGACTTATTAAACTTTATATTTTCTGTTCCGCACTTTCAGGTTTATAGTTTTTTTATATAAACAAAATTATAAAAATAAAAAATAAATAAAGTTGCGGACTATTTCAGCCTGTAAACCACTGTGCTCGGAACCCCCAAAAGCTTTCATCCTGTTAGTCACTTCATTTTCTGTATCATAGATATACAGTTGCATGAACTTTGGATCATCCTTATTGGTAGGACACATTGTGCCTATCCAATGGTGTATCTGACCTGAGATTTTAAAAACATATGGACCCTTTCCATTGTTTATTGAGTCGTCGATTTCTGCTCCAAAAGAAGTCATACTAAACATCTGATTATATGCCCTTATATTTGCCAAAAAATGTTTGTCTTTGAATATTTCTTTGAAAAACAGGGGTGGTTCCAATTCTTTTTCTAGGTACACTTGACCTCCCACACAGCATCTGGTGTATTTCACTTTGGTTCGGTGAGAATTTCCTTTCAGCCGTTCCCCATACCAAAAAGCCGCATTTCAATACTCACATGCATACTCACAATCACCCAAATCAACGTACAAATTCGACACTTTTACAATTGTAGATCCTAAACAGTATTAGAAACATCTTTGTGTTAATATGCAATATTAAAAACAAAATAATATTTATTTATTGTCGTAATTTCTGTCTTTTTCTATATACCTTCATTATTTAATGTTGTGGAACCATACGTCATAGAATTATTTGCACGTTGCCTTTTTGATTGTTGAATTTGTACATGGTTGACTGAGTCTTTATTTGCTGTGTATCTTTTACGTTCTGTGATGCATTTGGGTGTTATTGTTGTTGTTGGTTGTTGCTGTTGTGTATGCATGTTTCTATTATCATACAACTTCTGACCCTCTGCATATGTAATAGTTGATGCAACACCTACATCGAAAACATTTTTTAAAATTTGTGAAGGGTGATATAGTTGTTTACTATAAAATGTTAGTTAAACATTTGTTATATTGTTACCTGGATTTATCTTTTTTGACTGATGCATATGTTCATTGTTAAGTGGGTCTTGGTTTGTTGATTGTCTTTTGCGTTCTGTTGCAGATGTATAAGTGGCTGTAATACCTGTGTTCAAAATTTTATTTACAAATGATAATATGTTATTAGGCAATAAATATGATTGTGCATTTGATAAATACAAAAATATCTCACCTTTTCTGTCATTGCAGGATGATCTTCCCGGTGGACCATCATATTGTTAGACCCGTTCCCCGGGTGTTGGGACCCCACCCTAGATGAAAATGGATTATGGCCTTATATGATTGGCCAGTCAACGAATATTATGTTTTAGTCAAACCCGATGGTCAAGTAATAGTCAAAGCATGACTAATATAGTTATGTAATATGATGTGTAACTAAAGGGGCCTAAGTTGCCAAGTATTAAATATGTTATAAAGTTAGTTGTGGCTTAAGTAAGAAGAAGGAGACTAGAAAGGCCATTCTTGCCAATTGCCCAAAGTCATCACCTAACTATTATATCTAGCAAAGTCTAGATAACTCCATATTATTCTTGAGCCTATGAAAAGGCCGGTTTTCTTAGAGATAAGGAAATGAGAAGAAGAAGCTAGATAATGAGAGTAGATGAAGAAGATGAAGGTCCATGGTTATGGTCCTTCCTAGCTATGAGTCCCCTTCAAGTAAGTATGTATGTTCTTGAGGTTATTAAAGTTATAGATTATGGATTAAGTGGGTTTTCATCATATGATCAAGATATGATCATATGATGATGGGGAATGAAAGATAAGTATGTTTAATGGGTTTGGTTAACCCTTGTTATGTTAATTATTGTTATGTTGTTAGGTTTTGGTTATTATGAAAGATGATGATGATGATGATGATGGAAGAATGTGATGATGATGATGTTCTTGTTATGATGTAGCTTGGATTAAGGTAAGTAAACCGGTATAATGTAAAGTTATAATGATTTCTATACATTATGTGTTATGTGGCTAAAGTGTTAAGATTTTGGTTGTTTAGTATAATGGTAGTCTTGTGTAAGAAGTTATAGGGTTAGTGGAGGTGTTAGTTAAGAGTGACCTAAGGAAGAAGGGAAGGTTAAGGCTTAAGTGATTAAGGTATGTAGTTATGTTCAATGTTGTGGATTGATGGTTGTATAATGTGTAATGTGTTGAATGAAGTATAATGATATATTATGTCCGCTTTACTTACTAAGCATTCGTGCTTACGGTTTAAGTGTTTAATGTTTTGTAGGCTCGTGTGATGATATGGCTTGGGCTAAGGATCAATGTTGGTATGCGAAGCTTAGAAGGTTTAATATATGTAGGAGCAAGGTAGAATACCGAACTCACCCAAGATGATACCCCCGTGAGTCAATAAATGGTTTTGTAAAGTGTAGCCATGTGTCAAATTGTATGTCAAGTGTTGTGTAATGAATTGGAAGTCATTTGGTGTGTCAAAGCATGTTTTAAGTGTTTGTAATGAAAGTTAAAGGGGTGTTTGGATAAAGTGTAAAAGTACCCATTTTGGGTGGTAAACGGGTCAAGTGTCAAGGGAACATGTTCGGTATGTTAATGTAATGAAGTTGGTCAAGTTTGGTGTAGAAATGAAGTGGTATAAGTGATTTATGGTGAAAATGGGTCAAAACGGGTTTTAATGCATAACCCGTCAATTTGGAAGTACTATTCTGGGTGGTCAAATGGTAAATGTTTTTATATGGAACTGAGCCCATTGATATACTAATGAAATCTGGAAAGTTTTGTTAAGTTTCGAGTTCGGGAGGTCAGACTTTCAAACGGGGATTTTGACATGCAAAATCTGGACAGAACCTCCCATCCGATCGGATGGTGGCGATCCGATCGGATGGAGGTCGCTGACAGATTTTTTGGCAACTTCGAAAAATCATATCTTTTAATCCGTAAGTCGTCATGGGTCGTGCCACCTATCGTTTTGAAGGTAATTGAGTCTAGTTTCATTTAAAATTAGTCTCAAAGTCTGAAAGTTTATAGATTTTTATAAATGGGCCAAAGAGTGACCAGATGTCCGTTTTAGTTCAAGTCTTTCCGCGTAAAAGTTTAAGTTTTTTGTCTAAGCGGGCACGGGGCGTAACACATATGCATTGTAAGCAGGTGACATTGTCATATATGCATCTGTGGTAAGACAATTATTATGAATGAGGAAATTTCGTAAAATACAACAATGATTATCTAAAGCATCAATAAAAGTAGGTGACATAACATATAAGAAATTAGTAACCTACTTTTTTTTCGTTGTTGTCCAATCCAGATGCAGCTGGTGTATTCATTGTACTTTTATGGTTGACATCTTTTAAGACAGAGGTGAGTTTGTGACTATTTGATGATGAATAAATGGGTAAACTCTCTTGTTGGTTCAGAGGTTGTAAACATGTATGTAATTCATTTAATGTTGGTAATTGTTGATTTGTAGGCCAGTTGTTGTTGATGCGGTGTTTTGCTGAATCGACAGATGCCAACTGAGCATAATCCAGGTGACTTGGAAACCTTTTTCTTGACAACTTCACATCCAACTCAGTTTGTGGTTGTATATGAAGTACATCGTCGCGACTCAGGTTATGCATATAATACTCAAATTCTTTTGATGGTTTTTGGTTATTCACGTAATAATGAAATTCTTTTGATGAATCCACATCATCGTAACAATTAGATTGTTTTGATGGCTGTTGCTTATCCACATAATTACAAAATTCTTTTGATGGCTTTATATTTGAAAACTATTTATGCATACTTAAAAGTGTAAACCAAAATGTTATAGCAGCCAGCAGATATCTATGCATAATGCAATTTAAAGCAACAATTTTTAGGCACATAAGCACAATAACAACATCAGTAAAATTAAAATCATATGTAAAGTTTAAATGTCATAACCAAATGTGTATAAACATTGAAACATTGAACCATATCTTACCTGCCCTTCTTGTTCACCTTCACAGGCTGTATGGAAGCAAGTTTGAATCAGAAAAAGACAGAAAAACAAAACCAAGATGTAACTAACCAAAGTAACATGAAAAAGATACCTCTGTAAATGGAAGATTCCTTGTATTTGTAATTTTTTTTTTTTTTTTTTTTTTTTTGAAAAGGAGGTGTGATGGTGGATTTTGTGGGATTAGAGATTAAGAATTTTCTGGAATTGGCTGATTAAGAAAAAAAATACAAAATTATGGGATGGTTTAACTATTGTGGTGTACAATAGCAGCTACAAAAAGACAAAAATACATATATACGTGTACAACAATATGTATTCTGGTTACTGAATTTTCATCTTCTGCTTTGTGGGCTGGGCCTGTGATTCATGGGCTAAACTGTACATTTACTGTGTTGCACTGTAGCTCAACTGTTTTGCACTGTAGCATATTCCTGCCTTTTTAATATATTAGATAATTATCCATTGATTTTTTACTTGAAATTTGATGTGCAAAAGATCTAATTTCTTTTTGACGGAAATAACTTTGATTTTTTAAAGGGTTAATTGCTTGAAAATGTATTATACTTGTCATTTTTTTTTTATTGTGTGTACCGAACTTTTTTTTTCTTATTGTGTGTACTGAACTTTCAAATTTTGATTATTGTGTATATTTTGTGACCATTTTACCCTTATTTTTTTTCAAATTTCGAATGGTAAAATGGTCATTTTACATGGCTAAATAGTCACAAAATACACGCAATAATCGAAATTCGAAAGTTCAGTACACACAATAAGAAAAAAAAATAGTTCAGTGCATACAATAACAAAAAGTGACAAGTATGATACATTTTCAAGTAATTAACCATTTTTTAAAACACAAACACATAAAAGTAGTATAACAATAAAACAATAAATGGTTACATTCATTTAGAAAGAAATTACATGCAACGTCTCTAGTTGAACAATTCCTCTTGTCATGTCTACTTCGGCGGCATATTCCACACTTCTTTCGTTCTTCGTGATAAGAGTAAATTACATAAATGGTCACTATGGTTTGTCAATTTTTTCACATTTAGTCACTGAACTTTTTTTTTGACATAAATGGTCACTGAAGTTTCAAATCGTTACAAATTCAGTCAAATTCAGTAAACCTCAGTGACCATTTATGTAATTTTTGGACAAACCACAGTGACCATTTATGTAACGAATTGAAACCTTAGTGGCCATTTATGTAACGATTTGAAACTCCAGTGACCATTTATGTCAAAAAAAAGTTCAGTGACTAAATGTGAAAAAATGGACAAACCATAGTGACCATTTATGTAATTTACTCTCGTGATAATGTTGATCCATCTCATTTTGCATCCTCATTTCGGGTATGTTTGGCAAAACTAGCTGTAAGCTATTAACTGTAAGCTTTAAGCTTTAAACTGCAAAGTTGTTAACATGAGCTACAAGCTGTATCTTTTTTTCAATAAAAGTGTTTGGTAGGTTAGCTGTTAAATGTAATTATAAGATGTAAAATGACATAAAGGGACATATTTATAATTTTAAATAAATGTTTGGAGGGTGTATCAGTAATTTAAAGTTTTAACAGCTCTAAGATGTTTAAAAAGCTTCATGAATCAGCTTTTCATTTACGAGCTATTTGTTTGAAATAAAAGTTTGAAGTTAATGTATCCAAACGGAGCTACTTATTTTAGAGTAGATTATTTTTATAACAAAAAGCTAACAGCTCCGCAAAAAGCTCCTGCCAAACAGGCCCTTCACGTCTTCTACCACGACTAATAGAAAGTTTTGAGTAATTAAGTTTAATCTTCCAACTAGGATTTGTCCAATAATCAACATAAGGAAGAGGCTAAAATTAGAATCATATTGACTTCTAAAAGTTATAGTGTAAATCTCATTCACAACTAGTAGAGGTGGCAATTTGTGCCTAAAATATAAAAAAAAAAATATATGCTAATTTTGGCTATTTTGTAAAAGATTTGGGCACATTTAGCCCCACTTTTTTTTGAAATGGGCACATTTAGCCCATTGAAAAGTTAAATGAGCACAACGGGCACATATTTTTTCTCAATTAGAGAAAATTATAATCGTTTTTGAAGAAAAACTTATATATATAATATATTTAATTTTTTAAATATAAATGGGGTATTACGTTTAAAGAATTTATTTCTTTATTTTCGGTCTTTTATAAAGCGATTTGTATAACATGTGCTCATTTAGCCCGTGCCCGTTTAAGCCCGTGCCCGTTTAAGCCCGCCCGACCCGCCCGTTTTGCCACATCTAAGTCAACTAGAGTGAGTGGATTGTCTCTTCTATGTCGACAAACTGCAATTGCATGAGAACAAGAAAATCCTGTGGGTTTGCCACTTACCACTAGGGCACTTTGTTCAAAAAGCTCGCGGCTCGTGGCTTGCTCGAAACTCGCTCGAAAAAAGCTCGAAAAAAGCTCGCTCGAAATCGGCTCGTTTATAAACGAGTCGAGTCGAGCCGGCTCGGTTTGTAAACGAGCTGAGCCCGAGCCAACGTCGGCTTGGCTCGTGGCTCGCTCGTTGGCTCGCTCGTTTGGCTCGTATATAATATTATAATATATATATATATATATATATATATATATATATATATATATATATATATATATATATATATATATAACTAAACTTTAGTTATATATAATATAATATATACAACTAGATGAAAGAGTAATTCAAGTTTTTGGAAATGCTATTTTGTTAACTTCTAGATGAAAGAAACTCAAGTCTGTTATTTTGTTAATTACTTTGATGGCCATATTGCAGAACTGCAGAACTAATTTTTATTAGAATTGAATTAGTAGTTGATATTTTGACCTGGATTAAAATCGTGTAGCTTATTTTTTGTTTTTTTATGTTAAAGTATATCCCATTCAATGTAAACGAGCGGGCTCGACGAGCCACAAGCTGGCTCGAGTATTTGACGAGCCGAGCCCGAGCTCAACTTTTCGGCTCGTATAAATAAACGAGCCGAGCCGGCTCGGCTCGATTTTTAAACGAGCCGAGCCTAAGCCTACTCTGGCTCGGCTCAGCTCGGCTCGTTTACAGCCCTACTTACCACATGTGCACTTTGAACATAACATTTCCACCTTGACCATTTATTTTAACATGTCACCGCGTTTGATGAGCTGTTTGGGTGATGAAACCATTTCACAACAATATTTGGATTAGATGCCTCCAACGCTACAATGTAGCCAGGCGACTCGGCAAAATTGCTCTCCCAACCGTTGTGGAAACTACCTCTAGTGCTTTTCTTCTCCCATGTCATGCTTTTTTATAAGAAATATCGACATTTAATTAATTCTTAATGTCTGCTTGAATATTTTTCACACAATAGGCCGGATCTTGCTAAATAGAGTGTCGAATGTAGGATACGATCAATGTGAATGTTGTCTTCATGCACATGTCTATCCTCATCATTATAATCTCCAACGTCGTTCATAAACTTCATCGCTCCTTCGCTTTATATGAATGAAATTCCACTGGGTTTTCACCTAAGCCATCATGAGAATCTTTTCCAAATTTTACTTGAAGTATCACTTTCATCTTCGCTTGAATGTGAGTCGTCTTGCTCGGCAAACCCATTATAAGTTTCATTTCTATCAAAAATTGGTGGTGATTGTGTGTTTAGACTTGTGAAGCTACATGGAAGATTAAAGAAACTTGTGTTATCATTTGGAGTCCAAGCTATAAGGTATTTGTTTGCATGAGAAATTATTAATTGGTATTCATAATTTTGTTATAAGTTGAAAGGAAGGTAAAAAGATAAAATCTTGTTATGAGAATTATAAAGACGAGCTGAGATAATTAATTTTGTTAAGTGAAGCTGTTACAAGGATATTAATATTTATAATTAAATAATGTGTTGCTTTATACTTTGTGTAAGAATTTAAGGTGACACAATTTAATGAAAGAAATAAAGATAGATAATGAGAAATATAGGAGGTAGAAATAATCAAGACGAATAAAAGTAAAACGATGTAACGCCCTTTTTTTACTAAACAACAAATGAATTTTATAAAATGAATAATAAAGAACTTGGGAGGAAAATGAAAAAAATATATATATACAAAAAAAAAAAAAAAAAATAAATAAATAAAAATTTAGAGGGGAGTTTTTATTTATTTATTTAAATGAGAAGTACAGAATGAGAACATGTTGTGTTATTAGGTCCCCTGCCCACCTTTTAGCACCCCACCCTCCCTAGCCAACTGTAGACAGTGCAACACTGGTTTATATGAGTTTCTGTTTCGTATTTTTGACTTGTTAAACTTTATATTTTTTGTTCAGTACTTTCGGTTTCAAATTTTTATGACGAAAACATTATTAGAAAAATTTTGAAAAAATTAAAAAAAATAAAATAACAATGGGGTATTGGTGGTGTTGTAGGGGGTACCAATAACCCATCAATGGGTACTACTATTAGTACCACTGGCCCATAAAAAAAAAGTACAAAACATTCTAATTGTCGCGAATCTATTTCTATGCTTCAATCGGCTACCAATTGCTTGGATGCGTTTGAAGTCTTGAGATGACTTGTAGAAAAAAAAGCTTTCTAGGTTTGTCACTTTCGCGCTGACCGTTCGCTTTCTCAGTAGCAAAAGCGCTTCTGAGTGGACGAGAAAGAAAGGATTTCTCGGAGCAACCCCCCAGGTTCCAGACCCAGGAGTCGGACGCTGCAGAACCGCGTGATTGATCCATCTGCGCTATTCCCTAATTGAAGAAAGTTGTAAAGCCTTCAGAGCCTCAGTCCCTACCATTTTTTTGAAGAAAATGAAAGCTGACTAGCAATCGCTCGTTTTTCTTCGAGTTCGCGTTCTCGTTCAGGACAGGACAGTATGGGACCTCTTGCTTAGGGCTTTGGAAGCAAGCAACCAACCCGACAGAAGTCGATCGGAAGTTGACTATTTGACAAAGGGGCGCGTTAGCGGCTTCCTTTTTTATTAGTTTCTGTTCCATACTTTTTGTCAGTTTAACACTTTGGATTTGTTAAACTTAATTTTTTTTGTTTCGCACTTTCTGTTTCACAGTTTATAATATAAACAAAATTATAAAAATAAAAAAATAATAAAGAAAAACCCAAAAAACATGGGGGGTTGGGGGGGTATTACTTGTAAAAATGGGGGAGGGGTCTAAATAACCTATCATATGATATTATATATTAAGCAGAGTGTTGTTTAAGTTTTGAAAAACAAGCACACACCGCAAATCGAGTCTTGCTATCCAGGTCAATTTGGGAATTGCATGGTCAAATCAGGTTCAAGGATAGGTTACTTATCAAGTACATACCTCGTCGATCCATAAACTTATAAACATCAAATTTTGGTATGAAACATAACCTAGTATGTATGCTAAAAAAATTGCACAAGAAAGATTGAATAAGTTAGAAAATTTGTGACATGTTTAAGTTAAACAATTGTGCTATAATACATAATAAATAAGTAAATTAACACCAACTTGGTTCAATCCAAGTATGACGGGTGAGAAAGGCCTAAACAATAATTGGGAATAAATGCGGATGAAAAAGTTGGTTGAGAGTAGTAAATGAGCTGGGTATTTATACTACCCAGCCTTGGTACCTGAAATGGCGGCGCCGGATTTTCTGGGTTTGTGTCCCAGACACAATCCCGTAAATCCTGGGGCGGCGGCGGCGGCGACGGTGTCTGCTGCTGCCATCTGTCAAAAAAGTGATGCCACTTGTCCTATTGCTTACAGTTGTATTGGCCGGACGAGTTAGGTGCCTTCCGGTCTTTACCGGATGACTTTATTCCGCCCGGACGGCCGGACAAGTTAGTCCGTCCGGAAACATACTCCAACATGTCCCACCAGTATCATAGTATCGGTTTCACTAATACTGTGATGCTCTGAAAATTTTGAAATCCCGTTTTACCATATTCCGATGGGCGGGTTTGACGTACAAATTGCCAAAAATCATTGCTGCTTCTTTTTAAGGATAGTCGTCACACTAGCCGAGCGAGTCGGGTGCTTATCGGTTTTCATCCAGAGGGCTCCATGTCCCCCCAGTATCATAGCATCGGTTGTCGATGGTGTGATGCTTTATGCAAATTGTAGAATTCCGTTTTAGTTTTCCGGAGGGCCTAGTTCGTTAGGTTTGAGTATGTTGGGTGCCATGCACAATCCGCCAAGAGCCATTACGGTTTCGTTTTTTTTTTTTTTTTAGTCGTAGGATGTTGACATGTGGGTGCGTGTCCATCGCGTGGGTGAAATGCTGCCACGTTAGCGCCTGGAAAGGTGCAACGTTTCGTACCCTTTCTTTTCACCTATAAATAGTGTCATTTGTGTCGTTTTTTACTACCGTAATCTTTCACTTTTTTCTGAGACGCCTATCGGTGATATTTTCTGAACGGAATTTGTGACTCAATCCGAGCGGTTTCCACATTAGTCATTCGACTTTAAAGGTACGTTCCGAACCTTCCATACTTTGTATTTTCTTTGTTATCCGGCTATATCCCATTTTCCCTCGGTTAGGCTATGTCGAATTCTTCCTCTACCATTCATGAAGAGGATATTCAAGAAGTTGGGGAATTTCTTCCCAAGTTTGATATACAGAAATATTCTTCGAAGATGGATGAAACGGCGGTGACTTTAACGGCCCGAGAATTTGGCATACCGGCGGATCTACATGCGAGACCGCCTCCGGAAGGTATGACTATGGAAGAACTTCTGGAGGACGCGATAGGACTGTATCTGGAATATTTTTACGAGGGTGGTCTCAGCGTCCCTTTCTCCACTTTTTTATTAGAGGTCATCAGATATTACAAGGTTCATATCTCACAGCTGGTTCCGTTGGGTCTACACCGTGCGACCCTTTTCGAGGTGTATAGTCGAAGCCTGCATATCAGCCCTACGACTTCTCTTTTCCGAGCCTTCTACAAGCTCAGTAAACAAGGCCATTGGTTCTCTTCTGAGAAAAGGGGCGGAAAGGATAGGAGGGTTTGTTTCAAAGAGATCCTAACTGGTCTGAAGGGTTGGAAACATAATTTCTTTTTAATAGACAGGCGAGCCATCCCTTTCGCGATTCCTTGGAGGCATCATGACTCTGATATATCGGATCCTTTTCCAAAAGGAGAATTTAATGTGGAGGATGCCAATCGACTAGCTGCGAATGTGATTGAGTTGATTCAGATTCCTCGGGGCTTTCTTTATGCTGTGGGACTTTCTTCTAACTGGGAATATCCTGGTTACCGGGCGGCGCTAAGGAATGCCGAGGGACGGGGTATAGCCATTGCTTTTTGTCTCCTATATATTGTTGTGTATATGCATGCTTATTTCCGACTAACTTATGTCGTTGACTTCTTGCCGCTTTAACTATGTCGGAATATTTGATCAAGCCCAAGGTCCGAAAGGGGGCATCCATGGTTAAAGGAGATAAGTACCGTGAGGGACAAACTCACGAGATGCATGTAACTGCTCCGGCTTCTTCAAATGCTGAGATTCCGGATAAAACCGATGAACTGAAGAGGGTCGAGGTGCCTGACGAACGAGTGCTGGAGGCGAAGCACAGGAAGCAAGAGCAGGCAGCCACTCGTCAGGCGCTGAAAACCTAGCAAGGAGCTGGAGTTAGCACTACCAGGATACGGGTCCAATGCGGTGAGGGAGGGAGCGGTATAATCCGCCCAGTCAAACGGAGTAGGCCGAGTGAGAATGTGGACGTGGTGGATCTGGATTCTTCGGAGCAGCCCATTCCTGCTCCTGCCCCCATCCGGTCATTACGTCCGGAGGAGACAAGGAAACAGCCGAAGGGCGGTGAAGATATTGGCGTAGGCTTTACGTCTGGCGCTGCTGACACCGGTAAGCCATTCAAACGTTCTTACATGTGTATTTTGCTTTCCATTCTCCCCAAAAAATATTATTATTATTATTATTATTATTTTTATGTATGTATATACCGTGCTGTTCATTCCTTGTTCAGGAGGTTCCTCCGCCGCTGCTTCTGGCCGTGGAAAGGAAAAGGTTACTGGTGATGATGAGCCGGAAGCTCTGTTTGTGTCGGAGTGGTCGGTCAGGAAGGACGACCGTTTGACCAGTTGGTAGGTCTGCCAGGATTTAATGCTAAACTTGCCTACTCCTCGGGAGGAGTCATATCTTGAGAGCTTGGGTGATGCAGAGGCCGCACAGAGGGCCTGGAAGCTGTTGGGCATGGGGGCCACAGCTCAGTCGGACCTGCTGTTCCGGTTTGAGACTCTCCTTAATGAACATAGCGAGTTATACCGGGCCCATCAGCAATGTGCGAATGTTGGGAAGGAGGGGGAAGAGCTTAAACAGTTGAGGACTGAGCACTCTAACTGCATGGTGAGAGAGTCGGAGCTGATGGGTCGTGTCTCGGAGTTGGAGAAGCTGGTGGATGAGGAGAGAAAGGTTTCGGCGGAGCAAATCAGCGCTTTGGAGGCTGAGTTGGGTAAGATCAAAGCTAAGTTGTGTGAGGAGGAGAAGGAGAACTCAGTTCTTCATCAAGAGAAGAAAGATCTAACCGTCCGAGTAGGTAAAACGGAGATGGAGCGGTTTAAAGTAGTGAAGGAGGTCATTCCGGAGGTGGTCCGTCGGCTTTTGAACAGCCATGAATACAAACAACATTTGGCGGCCCCCTTCAGCCTATCCTCCCAATTCGGATTTTTAGAGGGTGTGTCGTTGGATCGCTCGCCGGAGGTTTTAGCTAAGATTCTGGCCGAGGTGGATGATCTTGATATGGAGGCTGACGCGAAGTTCGCACCTTTGTATGACGGACTTTTCTCCGCAGAGTATCCTTACATCAAGAAAGCCAACAGTGCCTATCTGAAATCTCTTGATGAGATAATGGACATATTTCCTAACCCTGCTCCACCCACGCCTGCCGAAACTATAGTAGCTGAAGATGTTACCGGAACAACTACCGAGGCTCCCGAGATCCAAGCTGCCAATGTCCAGGATTCTACAGCTGAAGAAGGTGCATCGGCTTCTTAGGAGATTTGATCGTTTATTGAAATCTGGGTAATTCCGTTTTGACTACGGGTAAAGATTACTTCGGATTTCTTGTGAAGCTTGTTTAACCTTGGTACTTTAAAAGTTATTTGGGAGATGTAAGGCCTTGGGCCCATTGGGCTAGGTTTGAAAACAATTTATATGATTCGGATGATTGTAATAACTTGTAATTCGAACAATTTGTATGTGTTTATTTTTTTTTTCTATCTTCATATTTGCCCGTGTGGTTGCTTTGCCAGTTATGGAATGTATCGTGCTTCCCCCCCCCTTTTTTTGACATCATGTTGTTCATACTTCTGAAACGACTTACTCCTCCAGTTGACAAAGCCGCTTGGTTTTGCTCCCTACAGCCATTTGTGACCATATGGTTCTTCGGCCTTGTTGTCTCGGTCTTTTTTGGATCTCCTTATCGGGTGTGAGCCCATTACGGGCATCATGCGCCGTTCGATCTTATGTTCTAGTTTTGCGGCCTTTTTACCTTGGCTTGTGCGACACCTTTTTTGGGATGTCCGGATGGATCGGGCCCTCACTATTTGCTTTGCTGGCTTTAGTCTGAAGCCGAGAGTCATGCACGTCCCTTCCATCGTCCCTTTGTTTTATGCGCAGATAAGTCATAACTTCCCTGCCATAATCATCATTGCTCGTGACGGGTCATTATATATCATTTGTATTTGAATCATAAACGTATATCAAACACTTGTTTTTTATTGCCGTCACTACTTGCATAGCTCCGGAAGTACAAGTTAACGTTTGCTTGTAAACGTACAATAACACTTGTTTTTTAATACCCTCGCTATCTACATACCTCCAGAGGTACTAGCTTATGCGTTTCGGTCGACATACGCCATTCGGCCTTTTTGGCTTACTTGTAGATTGGAAACGTATAACACTCGTTTTTTATTACCTACACTATTTCCATAGCTCCGGAGGTACAAGCTTATATGTTTCCGGGCGACATACGCCATTCGGCCTTTTTGGCTTTCTTATAGATATGGCAACCACTTTTTGGGTATGAACCATTTTCAGGCGACATACGCCGTTCGGCCTTTTTGGCTTACAGATATGGCAACCACTTTTTGGGTATGAACCATCTTTGAACATTGACCACTGATCTCCGGAGGTCGCGAGCCTACCGGATGGATCATTTTCAGATTATGTTCAGAATGTATAAACCAAACATTTACAAAATCACTTTCTAAAGCTGATGGCATGCGGTGTTCATGGTGCTTCCTTTTCTTCCTTCGCCTATGATTTATGCGATCCAGCTTGGCAGATTTTCATGACCTGGTAGGGTCTTTCCCAGTCGGGTCCAAGCCCTCTTTGATTTTTACTCCCGCTCTCTCTGTCCTTCCGGTACATGAGATCACCTGCCTTGGATGGTGAAGGGTTTTTTTTTTTTTTTTTTTTTTTTTTTTTTTTTTTTTTTTTTTGTTAGCCAATAATAAAAATAAGCACTGACAGGGATGAAATAGCGGTATATTCTAATAACATTTTGCTTTAATAGAGTTACCCGAACTTTTATTCTTACCTTGGACGACCCGGCTCGAACCTTTCGGCTATAGCCCTGTACCATCTTTTCATATCTCGCCTTTGTTTTGGCAATGGGTTCCGTGACACAATGTTGTAAAACTATGGTTCTTCCGTACACTTGGGTAATCTCCTGGACGACTCCGCCTTGTCTCGTATCTCTCTTGTCTTCCTGGTTAATTCTCCTGTCCACTCAGCATTTCGGATTTCATTCTCTACCTCTTTCTCTATCATTTGCTTCCCCCTACTCTGCGACACTCCAAAATAACTATTAGCCGAGTGATTATCGTTGATATGCCACCTGTAGTAGGGAATTTCATCATCGAGTGGATAGTTAAGGGAACGGCTCGTAGCTTTTTTAGTCCGGAGCATCCCCATATGATGTTATAGGGAGAGGGAGACCGAACCAAAGCGAATTATATCCTAGTTTTGCGGGACAAACCTTGACTTCCGAAACAAACCTCCAGTTCTATCTTCCCTAGCGGCTTAACGGACTCCCCCGTAAATCCTATCAAAGGCGTGTTGGTCTCTTTCAGCCGGGTCTTGACGGAGGGGAACAAGAGCTCAAAACAATGCTCATATATTACTTCCATTGAAGCACCGGGGTCTACATGAACTCCTCGTACCGCATGACCTTCTACTTCTGCCTCAACTACCAAAGGCTCATCCGACATATCCTCCAGGCGGATAGGCGGAAAACTGATCGGAGTGTTCATCCATTCTTCCTCTGCGTCTACCGTCTTTCATTTTCTCGCAGCCCGTGGACTTCGGATCATGTTAATGATTTTCCCCTTATTCGTATGGTTGTTTCCTCCTTGAGGTGCCCTCCTCCTCTGCCTAATGTTTTTCAACAGATGGTCCAACTTTCCCGTATCCAATGCCGTTTTTATATGCTCTTTAAGCTGCCAGCAATCATCGGTGAGATGCCCCTTCTCACCATGGTAGTCGCAATACTTGTCCATATTTTCTTGGAGGGGCTTTCCTCTCAAAGGAGGGGGTTGTGGCAATTTTAACTGATGTTCAGTGGCAAGGATCTCTTTGGGAGTCTTCGTCAGGGAGTTCAGATCTATGGGTCGAGTGTCATATCGGCGGATGTCGTTACGACGGATGTCGGCTCTACCGGCGTTGTCATTCCTTGCGGGAACATAAGGAGCGTAGTAATCATTCCTACGAGGTTTCAACTCAATCCGGGGGTTGTTCCTACGATGTTCTCCTCCGAATGGGACTTTCGGAGCATATTGGTCGCTCCTGTTGTTATATGGGCAGGGGCGGTATTCTCTAAGGACATCCGCTTTCTCTCCTTTCGGCAGTTCAGTACTCCGGAAAGCTTCCTCCGACCGAACAAAATCATCGAACCTCTCCAACATCTCATCGACTGTTTTGG
Source organism: Artemisia tridentata subsp. tridentata (assembly GCA_021014915.2). Lineage (NCBI taxonomy): Eukaryota > Viridiplantae > Streptophyta > Magnoliopsida > Asterales > Asteraceae > Artemisia > Artemisia tridentata. Next base: position 321,916,905 of record CP139505.1, read on the forward strand.
GAATCTTATCTGAGAATTTTTTTCGCCAATTCAGGGCAATGGTGGCCGTTCATAAACGACGAGACTTGCATTATTTCTGGGGCGTCCGGAAAGTAGTTTGCTTCACTTACCCACCGTTCTTTAAAGTCCGGGAGGCTCTTATTGGCCTTCCTATGGATCTTATTGATCTCCGTAAGGTCTTTGACACACGCCCTTAGCATGCTAAACCTATTCAAGAACCTCCTCTGGAGCTCGTCCCAACTATCAATGCTTCCTGTCGGTAGTTTGTCGAACCATCCTCTGGCCTTCCCGTCCAAATTCTGTTGAAACATTCGGCACCACACGGGCATTGGCCATTCCTCCTGATTCCCTGCTCCTGTGAAGCGATTGAGGTGGTCATCCGGATCAGTCGTCCTGTCATACAATTTAAAGTTCGTCGGTATCTTGTGCTTAGGAGCTGAGAACTCTATAATCCTTCTCGTAAACGGACATTTTATTATTTCTTTGAATGGTTTGCTCAAATCGTCCACCACCGCCTTTTCCTTGTCGTACTGCGGTTTTCCAATATATTCGTCTTCCGTATTCGTTAAATCATCCTCGAAATTCAACGACGTAGGGTTTATCAAGTCTTGGTTGCCTTGTTGCTTGAGTAACTCTTTGAGAGCCGATATGTGACCTTCAATAACGGTTCGGGTATCTGGAGGGTCTTGGCCTCCCCCTCTAGATCCTTCAGCTCCCCCCGCGTTTCGGACAAGGGTAGTTGGGGTAGGACTAGCCATTCCGAACTTAGGGTAGATCGAACAGTAGGTCCCACGGATGGTGCCAATTTGTTGAAGTAATTTTTCGTAAACACTTCAGACAAACGAATGAGGTCTTTCGGTCGAACTTGATGAAGGTTCTTCCGAAAGACAAGTGAATCAATCCCTTCGGCTTTTGAGAGTCCTTCGGCTAACTGCACACAAAAGCACGCGTTAGGCTCGCCCCGGGTGTTATCCCAGGACCAACCTCCGGCGTGAAAATAAGTAGTGGATTGATGAGTGTCTAAATACTCATCATTTCTATCACATTTAGACTGCAAAAACATTTAAAAAACATGCAAATATGCTTCAAAATGCAGAAAATATCATTTGATTGTGTTTTTATGTGTTTCAAATGCAAAATGATTAAAAACAGTGAAAAATGAACAAAGTTTGCATAAATGGCAAGTCTAGTCCCTCGAATTTCAAAAGTTGTCAAAAGTAGTCCCTGGGGTTTTGAAAAATGACATTTATGGTCCCCGGTGTTTTAAAATGGAAAATATTGCTTTATGGTCCTTTTGATATCTTTGTGGAAACTACAAGTCCACCCCCCTTAAAATCCAAATAATACACAAGTGGTCCCTAAAATTAAATCCCATTTTCATTACTTAAACCCGGAATTAATTTTATCTTCTACCCAATCCAACCCCTAAACCTTAACCAACCCAACCCATTACACTAATCCTAACCCTTAGTCCACCAAAGCCCAAAAATAAACAAAACCCACAACCCCGTATCTTTTTGTTTAGTCAAACCCGGTCAAACCCACAAATACCACCATCAACCCTATCTATCCCGCTTAAATCAAACCAGCAATACCACCAATCACCACCAACCCCTGACACACACCAACCTACCCCATTCCTATCACTGCCAACACGCAAGCAACCCCCCTCCACTTAGCTAATCCCACCAATCAACCCACGTGAGCAGATAAGTTAAAAAACCCACTTATCTAGTTTTCCCGCCAAAATCAAAGTGAACGGTTGGGATCAATTCAGCTTAATTCAACGGTTGGGATTCATTCAAGGAGACTCAGGAAGCTTATTGGGATGTATAAAAAGAAAAAGGAAGCCAGAAGATAAAGGAGTCACTCGTTTTAGACCAAATTTGTTAGTGTAATTTTTTAAGTTTAATGTCATTTAAATATCAGTCTAACTATAATTTTTAAATTCAGTCAATGTAATTTCAATTTCAGTTAAGTTTTTAAAGAATTGTACTCTTTATGTTGTAATTTAAATTTCAAGTTTAATTCAGTAATTTAAGTTTGTTGTTGTTTAAGGTTTAAAAAGCTCTTTTTCTGTTTCAACTAGCTTATTTAAGCTAGTTCTTAGCTTATTGTAAGTTATTTTAGCCTACTCAGTTTTAAATTCACAAAACCAAAAAAAGTCAACATAGGTCAACATTGGGTCAAAGAAGCATTCTGGAAGATAAGCTGTTCTTATCAGCTTATTTGGGTGTTATTTGGCTTATTTAATAAGCCTGGGTTGTGATTGTTCATTGTTTCATCCAGTTCAGCAAGTTCAGCAGTGAGTTCCATTTTCAAGTTTATAGCTATTTCCTGCTTAATTTTTATTTAGTTAGTGTTATTGTTATTTGCTTTTTGATTCTTGCTTGTTAGTTGTTAAATCACTCAGATAATTATAGTTTAAGATTAATCATAGCTTAATTTTGTTGGTTATAGTGTAAATTGCAAAAATCAGCCTGATCAGGGGTGTTTGGATCAGGCTTGTTTGCTGAGTTCTTGTTAGCTTTTGTTGTTAATTTTGGTTGAAACATGTTGCATTAGGTCATATTAGCTCAGTTCAACCATTAAAACCTGTGCTTGTTTGATAAAAAGTCAAAATCAAGTTTGGAACTCTTGATCTCAGTTGACTGTTGGGAATTTTAGGATCAAAATCATTCACATTAGTTACAAAGTTGTTAATATAGCTTAATTTCATCTTTTTATAACTTAATATAACATAATCATTCAATAGATTAGGATTAAAACTCACCAAAGTCAAAGATTCAAAAAACAGCCAAAAGTCAAAAGATCAGGTTTTAACTCAGATTCTGGCTGCTGATCTTGTGCCAAATTGAACATCAATTGGTGTGTTTCTGATGGGGCTTTTAGGATTTTTGGATACCCAGTAGTTCAGGCAAGCTTTTGCCCCCTTAATATTTGGCTTTCCAGCTTATTAGAGTGCTCAAATCTGATCTGCAAGTTGGTCCTGAAAAACTGCTTATCTGCCCTATCTTTGAACCTGTGCAGCTGATCATACTGCTTATTCAGTAGCTTATTTGTGCTTTTCCTGTTGTTTTAAGTTCCATTTAGTGTAATAATCTGTTTTCCAGCTTTTTATAATTTTTGGTAAAGTTTTGCTTATTTTTAGCTTATTTTGATAGTGCTTATTTAGCCCATTCTGCTTATTATGGGTTAGACAGTTCTAGTTTTATTTTTCCTAGCTTTTTAATAAAATTTTAGATTTACTGGAATTTTTTCAGATTTTTCCAAGTCAGTTTAATATTTTTAAATCAGTTTAATAGTTTTAATTAGTTTTTAAATCATAATAAATAGAATATTAATCAGAAAAATATAATTTTAATTTTCATAATTTTATTTTGTCATTTTTAATCTAGGAAAAATATAATTTCATTTTTAGTCCTTAAGAAAATCAAAAATAGAAATATAGTGATAGCTTCTATTTAATAGAATTTATCTTTTTAAATTTTAATTAAGTAATTTTCAATTTTATAATTTTCTTAGTTTCTATTTACTTAATAATATTTTTAGAAAAAGTTTTAGATTTTTCTTAGCTCATTTAGTATTTTTTATAATTTAAATTAGTTTAATTAGTATTTAAATAATAAATAATTAGAAATAATTAAATAAAAAGTGTAAAAAAATAGAATTTAAGTTTTAAAATAAGTTTTTAGTAATTTTACATTTTTAGGTTTTAAATTCTTAAATTTTACTTTTTAGTCCTTTTTAGATTTTTCGTTGCACGTTTTTAAGTTAAGTAATTTGCGTTTGACTTTATTGTGCATATCTGTTTTAATTTATTATTTAGAATTGTTAAAAAAGCAAAATCAAAAGCAATCTAAATCATCAATCACTCTAATCCAAAGCTTCCCACAATAGCCCATTCACATCTCGTTGGGACACGACCCGGGTGATCACTTGCCCGGTATCACACACATCACATTTCACGGGTTTTGCAAGTTTGACTTTTCCTAAGGTTTGACTTGTCATTTCCCAAAGTATCACGTGTGCACGATACTATATTTATTTATATATACTCACACACGGATCAAATTTTGGCGCCGCTGCCGGGGAGGTGTGCTGCGACTATTGTGTTAAGTTCAAGCGATTAGTGATTCGAGATCCTTCTTTCAAGAAGTTCCTATTTCCCAAAAACAATATAAAAAACAAAAATATTTTTCTTTTCTTTTATATATATTATCATATAAAAAATAAAAAACCAAAAAAACATTTTCCGTTTTCTTTGTTAATAATAAATAACAATAAAAAATTACCATCGAGAACCAAGACAGAGTACTACCTAACTGGGGGTACGACCATAATAAGTTCCCAAACCAAAGATTAAAACTTGCCTTTGTATCCTTGTGAGTGGTGTACCTTTTTCAAAGAAGCCATTCATCTGTGATTATTGGTTTAAGTTCCTTGTGTTTTGTTTCGATCTTGGTTTAATTGATTTATTTTCCACAAAAAACCAAAAATATTCATCTTTACCCTCTTACCCTTTTTGATTCTTTATCCCTTTACCCTCTATCCATTTGATTCTAAAACTTCTTATGCCTTTCTTCTATGGCGTCTCTCGGGTACAAATGTTTTGATTGTAAAAGCCCGTTGAATGACAGCCTTCATTGTTCTAAGTGTGCTTGTGAGCGGTGTGGAAAGCATGCACCAAAAGGATCATGTTATTGGTGTGAAGTAGCCCTCAAAGAGCTTAATTCCACCAATGATTCTCAAAGTCCTTCCCACTACCCTCCACAGCCCGAGATACGTGCTAATAATGACAAACCATCAAGAATCAATCCTGACCTTTCAGGATTTACGGTTAAAAGATTGTCAAGCAAACGTACAGAACTTAGAACAGTGACTAAAAAGAACGACTTGCCCAATCTTCACGTTATTCAAAAACAAAAACCAGAGACCATAATGGAAGTGGTGGAAATTCCTAGCTCTCAGAGCACACCACTTGTCCCACCTCCGGATTTTATTCCTTGTGTCGGTTGTGGTGAGCCGCTTTTTGGTTTGCCATGTCGTTGGTGTACATGTGAACAATGTGGTAATGATATTCGAAACGGAAGTTGTTTGTTTTGTGGTTCGAGGAATTCATTTGCTTATGATCCTAATCCGAACTCATTCAACGACTCTTCCAACTACCCATCACATTCATACGAGCAAGAATCATATAATCCAAATTTCAATAATGCTTCGTATCAAAATACACCAAGTTTTTGTTGTGAATTTTGTGGAGGTCCTCATCAAGGATTTGAGTGTCAAACCGGGAACACGTTTGTCTATGAACAGTTTTCTGGTAACACTCAGGACTTTGGAAATGACCAAATTCCACATTATTCACTAAATCAGTCACAACAATCATTTTGTTGTGAGCACTGTGGAGGTCCACACTTCAGTTACGATTGTCAAACAAGGATTCCATTTCCTTGTGACAATTATGACATTCCTGACCAACCTCCACAGTACCAAATGAATGAGGATGTCTATGAGTGTGTTCCTAATGACACTTCTAACAAAGATATTCCTCAAAACATTCTCCTTGGTCTTCTGGAAATATTAAAAAATCTAAAGGAAGATAAACGTGCCCAAGAAAATCCTCATGCTGATAATCAATGTCAACCTTTCGGTTTTCACACATCAGCCGAACTACGAGCAGCAAGAGCACGTGCCAATTTCCGCAATGCTGTTCTTATTGATGATGATGATGACAGTGATGATGAAGATATCATTGATATTCTTCAAAAATATTCATCAACTTCATCAGTTGAGATTCCTTTCGTGGAAATACAAGGAGAAAAATCTATGGAGGAACTGCTAGCAACAGAACAAATGGAACTTGTAGAATCCATGACTGCTAGTACTTCTCAACTTCCTCAGTCTACTGTTATCACACCCGAGGTTCCCACTCACTCTCTAAGCATGGGGGGCGAGCATCTTAGCACTGTTCCTGAAAAGGAATCGGACGAATTCATAAAGTCTAGTGTTGAGAACCTTGTCCCAATCCCAAGAGAGTCACAGGGAATTCTTGATCATGTGTGTGATTTTCCTTCCCCTCCCTAGTGTTCAAAAGATCAATTTGAGACTTTCTCCGATTTTAGCGATGATTGTGCATCGTATGGAGACGTTGAATATGTTGAGGCATCACTCCCACAGATTGATGCTGATCATCTTCTTGAGGAGTTCGCCGATGAACTCACTCACATCAATCCACTTCCAATGGGAAGTGACGATGATCTCATTGACTTTGAAGCCGATCTAGGAGAGATTGAAAGTCTCCTTTATCATGATCCGTCACTCAGTTCTTATCCCAGCAGTCCAATAGAGAATGATAATCACTTTGTTCCCGAAGCATTCAAAACAACTCTCACCAATCCCCTGTTTGAATTCGAATCTGAATTCACTTTGATTTCAGATAACCCAATCTTTGGTACTCAGATCGAGGATGGTGATGAGTCTCCTTCGGAACATGAGTTCACGGATTTACATCTTGTGATCGATTCTCTTCACGAGGAGTTCTCTGGTGAACTCACTCATATCATATCTCCACCGGAGTATGATAACTTCCACTTTGATTCAGACACACCCGGGATATGTCTTGATCACATGAGCTTAAATAATGAGATTCATAATACTGAAATTATGGATTCTCCTATGGGTGAGGAAGAGTTAATCATAATTTTCATCATGGTTTTCTTCCTTTTCTTCACCTATTCCGTGACGTCCTCTCTTCTTCACTCATTCGGGAGTGAAGACACTATTTTTGATCCCGGCATTTTCATTTATCATTTGTGAGCCGGATCTGTATATCTCATCGGAGTGGAACTTTCATGTACTTCAGTGTTTATCCAAACATCTTGAACGAAAGTCCGATGGAGATTTTTTGTTCCACGTGCTTCCCCAAGAACCAATGAATGCGGGGTCGAGTCAAGCTAATGACTCGGTGAACAAAAACATTAGCATAACATGGGTTTTCACCCGTGTCTCTGTTTTCTTTCTCTGTTCTACCACCTAGTGTGGGGGAGATGCCCCACATGTTGTATATATGTAAATTTCCAAAAAAAAAAAAAAAAAAAAAAAAAAAAAAAAAAAAAAGTGTATATAAAATAAATGGCTATTAATATTTCCTTTTTACGTTCTAAGTGTTGGTTTAACAACCGGTACTTTGAATATTGAGGGCAATATTCAGTTCTAAGTGTGGGGGGGAATTCTAGCGAATTTAATCAAATGTACCATCTAGTACCCCCATTTTAGCCAAAATTTTAAAATTTTTTCTCACTTAGAACGCAATAAAATGGTTATCAGTCCGCCATGTCTAACCCACAAAAGGATTGGCTAATCCAGGAGCAAACGGCTCTTGGTAAAGATAACTCAAATCCGTTGACGGCTTGCAATTTGCCCAAAATTGTATGGTATTCGACTCACCATATCTTTATAAGTGAAGAGTTGGCTAGCCCGCAAGGTTATGGCTTGTGGTAAAGGCATTGGAATTCCATAATTGGTAATCAGCTCACCAAAGATAATAACTGTATTTTATCTAAGAGTTGGCTAGTCCAGAAGCAAACGGCTTCTGGTAAAGACAAATCAAAACCGTTGGCAGCTGGTGGTTTGCTCAAAATCACATGGTTATCAGTGTACCATGGTTCTTACTTGAACTGAAACATTTGGCTACTCCAGAAATGATGGATATCTGGTAAAGAGAAAAATCCATTAAATCTTCATAAAAGATTGCTAGGGACTAGCAATAGTTTAGTGTGGGGGATTGATGAGTGTCTAAATACTCATCATTTCTATCACATTTAGACTGCAAAAACATTTAAAAAACATGCAAATATGCTTCAAAATGCAGAAAATATCATTTGATTGTGTTTTTATGTGTTTCAAATGCAAAATGATTAAAAACAGTGAAAAATGAACAAAGTTTGCATAAATGGCAAGTCTAGTCCCTCGAATTTCAAAAGTTGTCAAAAGTAGTCCCTGGGGTTTTGAAAAATGACATTTATGGTCCCCGGGTGTTTTAAAATGGAAAATATTGCTTTATGGTCCTTTTGATATCTTTGTGGAAACTACAAGTCCACCCCCCTTAAAATCCAAATAATACACAAGTGGTCCCTAAAATTAAATCCCATTTTCATTACTTAAACCCGGAATTAATTTTATCTTCTACCCAATCCAACCCCTAAACCTTAACCAACCCAACCCATTACACTAATCCTAACCCTTAGTCCACCAAAGCCCAAAAATAAACAAAACCCACAACCCCGTATCTTTTTGTTTAGTCAAACCCGGTCAAACCCACAAATACCACCATCAACCCTATCTATCCCGCTTAAATCAAACCAGCAATACCACCAATCACCACCAACCCCTGACACACACCAACCCACCCCATTCCTATCACTGCCAACACGCAAGCAACCCCCCTCCACTTAGCTACTCCCACCAATCAACCCACGTGAGCAGATAAGTTAAAAAAACCCACTTATCTAGTTTTCCCGCCAAAATCAAAGTGAACGGTTGGGATCAATTCAGCTTAATTCAACGGTTGGGATTCATTCAAGGAGACTCAGGAAGCTTATTGGGATGTATAAAAAGAAAAAGGAAGCCAGAAGATAAAGGAGTCACTCGTTTTAGACCAAATTTGTTAGTGTAATTTTTAAGTTTAATGTCATTTAAATATCAGTCTAACTGTAATTTTTAAATTCAGTCAATGTAATTTCAATTTCAGTTAAGTTTTTAAAGAATTGTACTCTTTATGTTGTAATTTAAATTTCAAGTTTAATTCAGTAATTTAAGTTTGTTGTTGTTTAAGGTTTAAAAAGCTCTTTTTCTGTTTCAACTAGCTTATTTAAGCTAGTTCTTAGCTTATTGTAAGTTATTTTAGCCTACTCAGTTTTAAATTCACAAAACCAAAAAAAGTCAACATAGGTCAACATTGGGTCAAAGAAGCATTCTGGAAGATAAGCTGTTCTTATCAGCTTATTTGGGTGTTATTTGGCTTATTTAATAAGCCTGGGTTGTGATTGTTCATTGTTTCATCCAGTTCAGCAAGTTCAGCAGTGAGTTCCATTTTCAAGTTTATAGCTATTTCCTGCTTAATTTTTATTTAGTTAGTGTTATTGTTATTTGCTTTTTGATTCTTGCTTGTTAGTTGTTAAATCACTCAGATAATTATAGTTTAAGATTAATCATAGCTTAATTTTGTTGGTTATAGTGTAAATTGCAAAAATCAGCCTGATCAGGGGTGTTTGGATCAGGCTTGTTTGCTGAGTTCTTGTTAGCTTTTGTTGTTAATTTTGGTTGAAACATGTTGCATTAGGTCATATTAGCTCAGTTCAACCATTAAAACCTGTGCTTGTTTGATAAAAAGTCAAAATCAAGTTTGGAACTCTTGATCTCAGTTGACTGTTGGGAATTTTAGGATCAAAATCATTCACATTAGTTACAAAGTTGTTAATATAGCTTAATTTCATCTTTTTATAACTTAATATAACATAATCATTCAATAGATTAGGATTAAAACTCACCAAAGTCAAAGATTCAAAAAACAGCCAAAAGTCAAAAGATCAGTTTTAACTCAGATTCTGGCTGCTGATCTTGTGCCAAATTGAACATCAATTGGTGTGTTTCTGATGGGGCTTTTAAGATTTTTGGATACCCAGTAGTTCAGGCAAGCTTTTGCCCCCTTAATATTTGGCTTTCCAGCTTATTAGAGTGCTCAAATCTGATCTGCAAGTTGGTCCTGAAAAACTGCTTATCTGCCCTATCTTTGAACCTGTGCAGCTGATCATACTGCTTATTCAGTAGCTTATTTGTGCTTTTCCTGTTGTTTTAAGTTCCATTTAGTGTAATAATCTGTTTTTCAGCTTTTTATAATTTTTGGTAAAGTTTTGCTTATTTTTAGCTTATTTTGATAGTGCTTATTTAGCCCATTCTGCTTATTATGGGTTAGACAGTTCTAGTTTTATTTTTCCTAGCTTTTTAATAAAATTTTAGATTTACTGGAATTTTTTCAGATTTTTCCAAGTCAGTTTAATATTTTTAAATCAGTTTAATAGTTTTAATTAGTTTTTAAATCATAATAAATAGAATATTAATCAGAAAAATATAATTTTAATTTTCATAATTTTCTTTTGTCATTTTTAATCTAGGAAAAATATAATTTCATTTTTAGTCCTTAAGAAAATCAAAAATAGAAATATAGTGATAGCTTCTATTTAATAGAATTTATCTTTTTAAATTTTAATTAAGTAAATTTCAATTTTATAATTTTCTTAGCTTCTATTTACTTAATAATATTTTTAGAAAAAGTTTTAGATTTTTCTTAGCTCATTTAGTATTTTTTATAATTTAAATTAGTTTAATTAGTATTTAAATAATTAATAATTAGAAATAATTAAATAAAAAGTGTAAAAAAATAGAATTTAAGTTTTAAAATAAGTTTTTAGTAATTTTACATTTTTAGGTTTTAAATTCATAAATTTTACTTTTTAGTCCTTTTTAGATTTTTCGTTGCACGTTTTTAAGTTAAGTAATTTGCGTTTGACTTTATTGTGCATACCTGTTTTAATTTATTATTTAGAATTGTTAAAAAAGCAAAATCAAAAGCAATCTAAATCATCAATCACTCTAATCCAAAGCTTCCCACAATAGCCCATTCACATCTCGTTGAGACACGACCCGGGTGATCACTTGCCCGGTATCACACACATCACATTTCACGGGTTTTGCAAGTTTGACTTTTCCTAAGGTTTGACTTGTCATTTCCCAAAGTATCACGTGTGCACGATACTATATTTATTTATATATACTCACACACGGATCATAAGTAGTGGATAATCCGAAAGGCCTAAACAATAATTGGGAATAAATGCGGATGAAAAAGTTGGTTGAGAGTAGTAAATGAGCTGGGTATTTATAATACCCAGCCTTGGTACCTGAAATGGCGGCGCCGGATTTTCTGGGTTTGTGTCCCAGACACAATCCCGTAAATCCTGAGGCGGCTGCGGCGGTGTCTACTACTGCCATCTGTCATAAAGGTGATGCCACTTGTCCTATTGCTTACAGTTGTATTGGCCGGACGAGTTAGGTGCCTTCCGGTCTTTACCGGATGACTTTATTCCGCCCGGACGGCCGGACAAGTTAGTCCGTCCGGACACATACGCCAACAACCTACATTACGCTCCCAACATAAATTTCCTCTTCCCGTCTCTTTATAAACATCAAATCCTCCATCGGCTTTCATAGCATAAAGGTCATGGCCATAGAATTGTAAAAGTGGATAGGAATATAAATCATCAACATCAAGATCCAGAATAACATTACGGCAGGATGGTTCCCCAGATACAAAATAGATGAAAACACTACGGCTAGTTAATGCAACAACCATACAGTCAGGAGAAGTTGGTAGTGCTGAGAAACAAAAGGCAGCTTCATAGTGTAACTCTCGAAGCTCGTGGATATCACTTGTGAAAGGGTTAAAAAAACCAGTGGATCATCATTAGCTGGTCTCAGGGGCGGATCTACTTCATAGACAGGGTATGCACTTGCATACCCTGTGAAATCTTGGCTTAGTGTAAAAAAACTTAATTTTGTGCTTTTACTTGGTTAATTTACATAGAGTCACTGGTTAATTTTGCACTTGCATACCCTGTGACGGGATCCTAGGTCCGCCACTGGCTGGTCTTACAAGTATATCAGTATCCATGTCCTCTTCTTGTTCAGATTCAGCATGATCACACTTTACTGATCTTACGACTAGCTGAGGATGAGCATCTTCTAACTACACAAAATGTGATTTTCAATTTTTACCCAAAAAAAAATGATTTTCAAGAGAAATTTCCAGCTAGATTAAAAGATGCAGGGTAAATATATGAAAGCAATAGAATACCTGGTGCATTCGGGCATTTCCCACAATGACAAGTGGTTTGATCCTGCCAAACAACAAGGCCCAGAAGATACAGAGAAGGTTTTATCTTTAACATGGTACGAGTTTATAATTTTTCCCTTGTCACAAAAAATATGTATATAACCCCCAAATTCAGATGAGGCAATTGCAGAGCTGTAAAGTACTGGTGATAAATCAGTGACACATTCCATGGATAACATAAGTGTCTTTGAGGTCATGTATTTCTTCCCACGTCTTATTATCCACGTCCAGTTTAAACACATTCACTGCACCGACTGTCATACACGTCTTGTCTTTTATACCTAAAACAATGATGAACAGTTCTGTACAAGATCCTTTCAGAGTAAGAGTAAAGCCGCAACAATCAACGGTTCTTTTTAAATGGAATTCTGAAATTGGCAATAAAGTTATCACAGCTTGTGTTCTTTTCTTTCTTTTATGATACTTAACCATCACATCAACCCATTGGCTAACATAACAACTCGACCCTTATATACTTAAGACTCTTAGATGTGTTTTTTGGTGATTGTAGGGCCTAACAGAAAGTTCAAGGAGAAGGACACTTCATACACAGGGAATGCTGAGTATGCTCTAATCCTTTCTTCAGCCTATCAGCATATTTAATTGGGAGAATAAGTCATGCGTCTTGATAGTAGTTACTTATTTACAGGATCTGCTTCAGGGTCAAACACTGAGTCGTACTGTTAGTTTAGGTGCAGACTTAAGCGACATTGAACAAACAGGTCGAAAGCCAGAGCCTGCATATTCCTTTGTGGGATTGTTCACATAACTTTATAATTAAGTATGAATTAACGGTATAATTCTAAATACGCTCCATTGACAAACATCCCGCCGCGAAGCGCGGGCTTAAAAACCTCGTTCTCTACATACATCATCATGCATTAGCAATTTTCCTTTTATAAAATACAAAGTACATATTTCTATCAAGGCTACTAATGGTAATGGTCTTGCGGGTTGGTGATCAATCTTCCACAACAATTTGAATATCTCTATTTTTTTTTAACTTCTTTTGCTCTATAAAGTTTTAAGCGTCCCGTGTATTAGTAATTTTTAAACATAGAACGTTAACATAGCATTCTTATAAATGTATACCAAACATCTATAAATATACCTAAAACTTACATAGCATTCTTTAAATTTAATCAAAAAATTATTCATAGTTATGAGCATGTTTGATTGAGTAACATTGTTCAAAGTTGGCGTGTAATGTTTGATTATATTTGCTTAGTGAAACCTGAAGAAACTCATGCCAAATATTTCTACCACATGTACACTCTACCTCATTCTTTCACCAACTTAAACAGTCACCTACCTTACCCTATCAATTTTGTTTCACTTCATCCACAATCACCCTACTTCAAATCTTAACAACATTTTCCTATTGGTAAAGCTCAAATCTTTCCTTCAAGCTTTGATCACTGAATGTCTTATGCATAAAATACATCAAATCTTAAAGACTTGAGACCGGATAAACCATACATACGTGCCCCAAGAACTAAAATGGTTTTCTTGAAGATTGTTTCTTAGGCTGGGCACAGTGGTGACCCTGGATGACCCATGTTTCCGGCTGCCACGTCAGCTTTCTCTCTCCGCAACTCATAGTCACCCAAATGCCACAGTGGTGACCTATACAAATATTTATTTATTTAATCACCCAGCATGCATGCATGCCATCTGTATAAACTAAATCACCACCAATCATACACACTCACACTAAATCTTGTCGTATTCTTTTATCTACCATCTCAAAACGTACAAACTGTCATGGCTTTTCTACAAGAAAAGTTTCTCATTTCCTTTCTTGTTATGTTTAGTTGTTTGCTGTTATCCGTTTTTTCCCGTGGTCCAGTTTATACACCGCCAACCGTTTACCCAAGGGATGTCTATGTTATAATAAAGAACTTAGCAGTATTGCAACAAAACAGAGTCATTGATCCATATTGCATGCTACCATCCTTGAATGAAGAAAAAAAAAAGAGAAAAAATGGTAAGATTTTTGTTGTCAAATTGTAAGATTTTTGTTTGTTTGTGAGTGTGAATATCGGTCTAGATTTCGACCGAATGTGTGTTTCTCTCCCCGGAGACCGATATTCGACCAAATGCACACAACGGCCTCAACCGATATGAATATCGGTCGTGTATGTTGGTCGACCGAAAATTTCCGGCCCACTGTGGGCAGCCTTACTTCCCGAAATTCAGGATCCAAATACAATGTTTGGACAACTTTTAGGCGCAAAAGTAACTCCATGCTTCTTTTAACCACATGTGCACGACTGCAGTTGGGTCACTGATGAAGTGAGTAGTATCCTCCTGCATGGGATGATGCGATGTAGAAACAGCTTTTGCTTTGCCTTTTCCACGGTGGTTGTTCCTAGCAGGATTCCTATCCCTATCTTCAGGTACAGATTTAGTTGGATCATTGATGAAGCTTACCAAGTCATCCAACACCAGTATTATCAACATCGTGAGTATCCTGCCCGGCATGCTGCTGAGAGGTAGAAGTAGTCAATATCTTTAAAGAAGACATGATCAAAACATGTGACATCCAATTACGCTACATGATAATATACTAAACATCAAAAATACATACTCTAATTGCAATTTATGTTTTGTATCTAATATAAAAATTATAGATGTATTACTTAAATGTCAGTTATAAGCGAGCACCTAAAATCACATCAAATTATAGATGAATTACTCTAATTGCAATTTATGTTTTGTACCAACAACAATTGTATACAGAGCCTATCCCAAAAATGACCTATAGAATTCTATACAGAGCCTAACACCATGACATGTCCACTTAATCTGTTTATCGTGAACAGCACATTAAAAATCGACTTCTATGAACAGATGCCTCCCTCTACAAGTATTGAAGAATACATAGAAACATATTCATACCATATAACATGTTCACTAGCATTTTATTATAAGAGAGCACCCATGAATCAATACAACAATACCCAAGACCATATAGTTTATCAATAAATCTATACTATATAATAAACAGCTACATGTTACAACTCGATGAAGCACCCAGTGCAATCAATGCGCTGATGTGTCTCTTCTGTGATTGGTCAATGTTTAATGCGTACAAGTTGGTAATGCAATTCTCTTTAGCTTCATTAGGTCCGTGACCTTTAATGCTGTTATTTTTGTTAGGTGATTAAATCATTAATTCTTCAATATCACCGCTTCTTCATTCTTCAATGAAAGCTTCTTCTGTACGCTCCAATTATCTCTATTTTTGTTAAGCATTAAATCTCAATATCAGTTTCAGTTCCCTAATTAATATAACACATTCAAAAAATCATCTAAACATACATGCTCCAATATTTTTTTTTTAATGGTTATTAGATTAATTTTTGTATTGAAATCCTAATAATTTTTGTATTATGCAGGTCTTTTGATTTTTGAATTCATGGGTGTTTCGATTATTATGTTTTGAATTCATGGTTGTTTCGATTATTACGTTTTTCCTACAAAACGTTTTAAGGTTGGTTTACTAGAAGATTAGGAAGAAGGAAGAAGGTGTAAGGATGGAAGCGGACACCGTTTAGGCTCTTGAGTAATATAGTTAGTATAATTGGTAAAAAAACAAAATACAATGTTAGATGTTGTTAGTTATTGCGGTACCGTTTTTGTGATATACTGATATATATGCAATGTTTTGTAGGAAAATAGTTGTGATGCGATCCCAACATTAAGACCACCCTGTTTGGATGATTTCATTCAATCAAAAGCGAAGGTAGTCTTTCCCGATCTTTTATCTAATCTTATGCTTTGTTTTGTCGTTTTAATAGAATGCTAAAATTGACTGTCTTTTTAATATATGTACAACAGCCGTGGCTGAGGCTGGTGTTTTTCTAATCAAGTTGCCCATCATTATGCTTTGTTTTGTTGTTTTTAATATATGTACAACGGTCTTTTAATTTTGTGCTGATCGAATAATTTAGGCCAATAAGAAGAACGAGGTGATATTGGCTGAAAAATGTTGTTAACAAATCCAGGTATATATATGTTATTTCTTCTTGATCTTATGTTGTACTCAATTATCTTCAATTAATTTTGAAAAAGTCTATTACAGTGATACATATTTTTGATGATACAATTTAACTACAACCAGATTTGTCTTTTGTTGAATTTCAAGGGAAGTACAACCTTTGGGGTGTTTTTCGAGGCAAAATGGGCAACCCCACATCGTGGTGAGCCATAATCTTACATCAGTGTGTTGTTTTACAACTCGGCTAAGATACATATTTCAGTTTATTTTGCTATGAATTTGTTTGCATATGCCTATCATCCTTCCATGACCATGGATAAACAAGGACCACTTACAGGTACGCCAATTGAGTATATATTCAACAATGGTTGTTCCCGAAAACCAAGTTCCAGTAAAAACTCAAAGTACGGGTGGAAACCCAATAGTTGTGGACGAAGCTTAGTTACTTACTATCAAAAGGATTAATTTTACTGTGTAGATTATATCATTTTTATTTACTATCTCAGTATTCAAACGTCATTATGCTCCACTTTTGACGTTTTAGGACTGATGTTGGTGGTAGACATACATTAAGTAGTACATATGGAGGAGTTGCTACCTTGCAGGTAATTCAACTCAACTATTTACATGAGTGACAATCCACCTATGGCTGAAAATAATCTGTGATTAGGTGAGCAGGGCTGCAGGGCCTTGAAGTCACTATGAAACAAAGTATCTTGCCATCTTGGTGGTCATAATGATGTAAGCAACCAGCTAATAATGTCGAAACGTTGTTCACCAAAAGGAAAATTGCAGAGGTAGTGCACTTTTATTACTATAAATTAGTAATTTCTTTTCGGATTGTAAGTCCGTTGCGTTATTTGTCGTATTTCCAGGTTAGTGCATTTCGTTAGTACACCAGAATTCTTAGAGCTTGTGATCTCCGCTGATGCTGAGATGTCTCATCTAGATGCAGCATGCATAATGTATTCACAGGTATGTGATTCGGGACTATGAAATCCTATATTTGACAAGTTTAAACATATAAGCTTTTCCTGATAATAGGTTTTTTCGAAATGATTGTAGGGATTGTCACACCAGCTTTCCAGTAACCCGGGTATTTTACACATCTCATATTAAATGATTAGTTATGAATACCATGTTCATTTTATTGTTAACATGGCTCTATTCTGTCATTTTTTACCTGTCTGATGTTGACAATAATTCTCATAGTTTGCAGTCAAATTAAAGCATTTATATCTCACTGCTAATCCATTGAATTTGACCCGTTGCATGACCCGCTCATCATGACACGTTTCCTAATTACTTAACTCTTCTGTAGCATTCTGCCGTTCAAAAAAAAAAAAACTCTTCTGTATCAGGTTCGACGGTTGGGAGGGCTATAGGTTCATCTTTTCTGAATTGCATAGTTTAATGTGACTGCATATCTTATTTAAGTGGTAGACAGCGTGATAATCCTCAAGAAACCAATCAAACTCTTGATATAGTCCTTACAGAAGCGGCTTCACATGAGTTTGTTACTATTTGGCATATTCAGCCGTTTCTAAGTGTATGAGGTTTTAGCTCTTAGAAATTTATCATTTGTCTTTCATATGCAGAAGGATAATTGTTGGGAGATCGCTATTTAGCACTGCATTGAAGATGGGTACGCATGGAAATAGTGGCAAATACTAATGTGCAATGTAAGTATATTTTTATGGTTATATGTGACTTGAATATATAATAATTAGATGCCCATCTCAGACTTTTTTTCAAAAAAGGTTCTGAGTAAATTCTGTTATTGCAGAACGAGCATGTGGAAGACTGTGTTGTGAGCCTAATCTGTGATGCTGGTGTTTGATACATTGAAGCCTCTGTGAACCAACCATATTTTTATTACGTTGGATTTGATAGCACTACTGGGATGCAGGTAACTTTATTACTACTCTATTTGTTGTTCTTTAAGATGTTCTTATGTGTCTCCCGTATATAATGTACACCCTGACACTGGTCAAACCTCTTGCAAGCTTATTTTGAAATTATTGTTACTGAGTTCTACATTTTTTTGACTTATCATACCTAATTTACTGTTAATATAAGTAATGACACCTTAAATCCCCAATGGCGCCGTAAAAAGAACTTTTTTGAAGCTTGAGCTATGTGTTTGCGTTTTGCTTTTTTGTCTAATATGGTTATTGATTCCATTTGCAGGGTTCTTTAGGTTAGTAGATTACAATTGCGAACCCGTTGGATTGCACTATCTTCTTAATTAACCAGGTAAAGTTTTCTAACATATTAAAAAAGGTACCATGAACTTATTGCAAGATATATTAGTGGGTGATTGGGATATTTTAGGGGTGTCTTGGATTGTTAATTAGAACTGGTTATTTGCTTAAGTAGTTTGAAATAAGACTATGTTCCCCTCTTAGCTGTTTTCAAGTTTACAAGAGTTATCAGCTCATTGTAAACCTTTTAATTGAGTTTATTTAAATCATTAGCCTTTTAGCTTAAGTATGGTAGGTTTTATCTCAAGCGGGTCGGAGGAGTAGTGTTTCTATTTTCAACGTAGTTAAGAATTTTTTCTACACTGACTAAAAGCTATCCTAATAGCGTTCCATCTAAACAACACAAAGATTCATTTTTACAACAAAAAAATCCATTCGGAGGCGATTTAGTATAAGTATTCATATTCTATATGAGTTTAAGATGATCGTCTTTTCGACAAGTTGTCAGTGAATTACTATAAGAATTTGGTGTATGCGGCTGTTTGTATATGGGTATTTGAACAAGTTATTTGGTTATTTAGGTGTAAAATTTGTTATCAGAATAAAGATAAATAGGTTATTATTAATTACAGATTTAGTTAGGTGTTTGTAATTTTTCTTTAGAAGTTAGATGTGTACCGATTTGAGCATAAATTAGGTCAATAAAGGGATGTTTGGATTTACACTATCGACTAAAGAAACAACTAAAGAGGTGACTTTTTGTTTCATGAGCCTGTGAGAATCCTTCTATGCAAAATCGAGGTTCGTTACTACAGTAATGCAATTTACTTACAAAGATGGAAATGTAAGTGCGTAACTTACTTTTTCATAGTTCTTTCATTTAAATGGCAATCTCCACCCATTTACTTATGAATGGTTCGAATTAAGGGGTGTTTGGATTACCTTATTTTAGGGGCTTATTAGCTATATTGAGTTGTTTTATGCAGACTTTTATAGCCACTTAATGCAGTAATTAGTGCTCAAGTTGGTGTTGTTTGGTGAAGCATAATTTTGTGATGTTTGTAGTGTTCTTTTTTAGTTATACGAGTCGCTCTACGGTGACAATGCATTACCCAGTTTTGTACTTCCAGGATTAATACCAAGAAAATCTGATAAAAGGATGTTTGATTTTGTAAGGGATATGTGCAGGTTTGATGGAATGGGCAAGGTAGGTGGTGTCTTGGAAAATGATGAAATGAAGGTATGATGTAATTAGGTCGAGTTACAATGCAAAAGGCATAATTATAGCTGTTTGGGAAGACATGTTGATTTTTAGTGGAAAGGAAGACTTTTCAAGAAATGGTGATAAGAAGGATTCAAAACAAGCAGTGAAGTTAATGAACATGAACATGTTAGTTAGTTTGAAAAAATTTCAGTACTAAGAACATTATGTAAATTTGCTGAGGAAATGGGTTTAGGACTTGGATCACATGTACAAGTATTTTTTGTAATGTACCTATCAAATTTATGAGGGATGTATATAGAAAAGTATGCAACTTTTTAGGTAGTAGTTTTTTTATATCAAATTTATGAGGGATAATGTATTTCATAGATATTGTTTCATATTTTGCTTGAATTTGTTCCTCTCTAAAGAAATTACCTAAATTTATATGTTTCTTTTGACTTATTTGATTCATCTATTTTCATGTATTCATCTTAAAACTAAAATTATACTGGATGACAAATGATTAGATTGATTAAACAAAATGAAAAATATATTTGAAAATAAGATAAATTTACATACATGTGCATTAGAACTACATTTACATGAAATTCTTAGTTTAGTAGTTTGATGTGGATTCGTAAATCTTTGGAGATTTAATTCATGAAACCATATGTATTAAACAGGTTAATTGTAACAAACTCAATTGCTTATCGGATAATTGACGCATTATCTCATTCTTTTTTTCATATATTAAATGGAACATGTTTATGTTATCAGCTTTCTTATCATCTTATTTTGTTACCCAAGAAAATCAATTTTGGAGACCCCAAACTTGGACGTTTGTTAGTGTAATTGTAACAGAAAAAATTTCTTATCTGATAATGGACGCATTGTCTCATTCTTTGTTTCATAATTTGAATGGAACATGTTTACGTAATTACTTTTCTTATCATCTCATTTTCTCTCTTTCTTTAAAAAATAACCCGGTGTCAACGAGTCTATCAGCAAATAAACAATAAAGTCATAACTTATAACTAACTTTTCAGACCACAGAATTACCTATTTAGGAAAACTTTCAAAAATCCGATTAAAAAGGGCATTCTAATAAATGTGACTCATAAGTATTTGTGATAGTCCAACATCCTTCAACATAACCTCACATTGTCTTATTATCCTGTGTATTCATAATAGGCGCTCGCAACAATGCGCATAATTTTAAACCAAACATAAATGTATTCATAACAAAGTACAACTAATCTCATCAAAAAAAATCCACATTGACTTATACCTAAATTAGAATACGACAAAATACTAAACATCAATCCAATTACGCAACACCATAAAATATTAAACATCCTCAAAAACCTATTCTAATCACAAGTGAGATCCAGTGGATGATCTATCATATGATACATTTTTTTATTTGTGATAGTCCAACATCCTTCAACATAACCTCACATTGTCTTATTATCCTGTGTATTCATAATAGGCGCTCGCAACAATGCGCATAATTTTAAACCAAACATAAATGTATTCATAACAAAGTACAACTAATCTCATCAAAAAAAATCCACATTGACTTATACCTAAATTAGAATACGACAAAATACTAAACATCAATCCAATTACGCAACACCATAAAATATTAAACATCCTCAAAACCTATTCTAATCACAAGTGGATGATCTATCATATGATACATTTTTTTATCTAGTGTTTTGATTGTAAGTTTTAGATAATCTAAATTACTGATTATACTTTTGTCTTATTTTCCTTTTTTGCAGCATAGAGTTGTTGTTCCTACGTACCAGGAAAGGAGAGCCAATGTCCAAAGAAACAGGAGAAGACAGGAAAGAAATGTTGGCAGACCATCAGGGGTAAAGGGCCAAAGGGATAACCGAGACATTAATGATTTGCTAGCATCGATCGATACTCCTAGGGCTGCTGTGCCTCCTGTCGTTAGTGACTTCATACGTTTAAGTAAAAGTAGTGTGGATCACAAGATTTCTACGACTATTGTATCAAGTACGAGTTCATAAAAAGTATTACTAAACTCATGACACCGAAACCTTGACAGTTTGTTTGTTTATTCGCCCCCACCAGGTGTCTTGCCAAGGACCTGTACGCCATCAAATGATATGCGTCCGTTTGACCAGTTGGAGCGACCAACCCGGAAAGGAGAGTTTACCCCCAATATATCTATTCACATCATTCGCGCTTACAATGTAATTAACGGTTCAATGTAATTAACGGTTCAGGATAGCAGGAAGCTTTATTTATTTATTTAAATGAGAAGTATAGAATGGAATATATATATATATAGGGAAGGGTTCTTTTCAGAACCAAATAAAGGTACAGAACTGCGAGAACCAGCATCAACCAATCAGATTTTTTTGAATATTTATTTTTATTATTTAATTCAAAAGGGCATAATAGTAAAATTATATTTTTTAATTTCTTTTTGCTTTTTTTTTAATAAAAAACGTTTTTTAGTTCCTAAATTTTAGGGATTTTTTTTTTTTTTTTTTTTTTGAAATAATTTTTATTTTCAGTATATATGATTTCAAAAGTAAGGTGCATATGTGTTTTTTAATATAATATATGTTTACGTATATTTGTAGTGTTCAATTTACGTGTATTTGATAAGGTGCATATGTGCTTTTTTAGATAATGTAAATTTACGTGTGTTTGTAGTGCATGGAATGGCAAACAAAAGTATTTTACATGTATTGTTTACAATTTAAAACTAAAACATTATATACAAAATTTAAAAATCATGTGATAATACACTTCAAATACAAATTTCTAACAGCAAAAATGTTGTCATATATGCACATGTATTTTCCCTCGTTGGACACTTTGTATGTATATGTGCACTTGTATCTGCGGCTGCACTTGTGTCTTTAATCTTCAAATCTTTAGCTTAACTCTCTTATCACTAGATAGTATGTACAAAACACATGTGCACTCTTCATATTGCTCATCATACTCGTACCTGTAACCACAAAACACAAGTGCACACTTAAAATACATATGCACAGAAGGCATCAAATTCACCAGAAACTGTAATAACACATATGCACTCTCAATAACACATATGCACACTCTTTCATGAATGAACAACCTACTATAAAACACATATGCACCCTTCATTTTTTTAAAAGCTTCTCACTTTTTTTAAAGCTTCCTTTATTCGAAAAGATATCTTAAAAAGGCTTTGTCAAGTTAAAAGATCAGGTAACCCCAAACACCCATAATCAAGGATTATGTTCGGTTTAAAGTAGTTTGATAAAAAAATCTCCTAAGACTAGCACATTAACTAAGCCCGTACACATTGGCTGAGATTATTATACCAGTTACCATATATATAAATCATCTAGATGCCATATATTCCAAGCTTTTACAAAGGAATTAAGTTACTACAACCAAAATTAACTGCTGAACAGAATTAATTCCAACGTAAGCCACCAACAGAATTAACATAGCAGAATTAATTTATTTCTTTAACCAATCACAATCGATCCAAAAGTCAACAAGAAATCTGCTATGATCGTGTCTTCATAACAAGGAGGCCCCACGAATTCAATTAAACAAAGGGTTATACTATACAAGCCCCCCCTATGATGTCACATCATAGGGGACAAAAGGAATATCCTTTTGACTTTGCAGTATAGCACAGTTTTCTGTCAGTTTCTGTTCCGTATTTCTGACAGTTTTTAGCGTTTGACATATTAAACTTTATATTTTTTGTTCCGTACTTTCAGGTTTATAGTTTTTTTATATAAATAAAATTATAAAAATAAAAATAAAATAAAATAAAATAAAAAAAACAAAAAAAACATGGGGGGGCTTGGATAACAAAATTAAGGGGGGCTTGTATAACTTGTCCCTTAAACAAAACAGATCCAAGTCCCACACGCAAATGAATTAATACCAGTACACGACAAATCAATTAATTTTTCGTCAAACCTCACGTACATAAACGACAAACCGAATTTGATACTCCCTCCGTCCCTTTTTAAATGTCCACTTGGACTTTTTTTGGTCTTTATTATTCAACTTTGACCATAAATATTTTTGTTTGTGTTATATAATACTTGATGCAAAATATATGAATGGATTGGGTTTTAAAAGTATTTTCATTGGTATAATTTTCATCAAGTATTATATAACACAAACAAAATTATTTATGGTCAAAGTTGAATAATAAAGACAAAAAAAAATCCAAGTGGACATTTAAAAAGGGACGGAGGGAGTATATCACTGGCACACACTTTGACCAACCAATTTAATTGTCGTCCCATAATACGAGAAGATTAAATAATCAACATCAGCAATGAATTATTCAATACGAGGTTTTGTTGATGAATAAGCCAATTTAAAATCGAACGTACTACGTACAGCTCTTAAAAAAAACGATTACCTTAACTTCCAACAGATCTGCTCCATCTCCAATAGCATTCAAAACCTAACGAACATCACCAGATCTGTTACTGTTCTTCAAATCTATACTTCACAAGATCTTTATTTTATGATCCGGATATTTACAGATGGTGAAAATGGCGGCTAGGGTTATGATGAAGATGAAGATGAAGGCAGTTGAGATGATGGTGGCTATGGTGGTGACTAGGTTTTTTTATTCAGAGAATAAATCACAGATCTGGATTAGAGTAATTATAGGACGGTTTTCAAAAATGACTCATGTAAAATGACATAAATGCCCAAATATGAATAATTTGTGATTGTTTTATTTACCAAAATGCCACAATGATTTTCATCCATTGATCAAATAATAGATTGCTCAGATCGGTTCTCGCAGTTCAGTACCTTTATTTGGTTCTGAAAAGAACGCTACTATATATATATATATATATATATATATATATATATTATATATATATATATATATATATATATATATATATATAAGGGTAAAGTTAAAATAAAAAGACAAATATCCGTACACTTCGTAAAAAGATTTTTTTTTTCAAAAAAGTTAGCGAAAAAATCCATAAAAATTCCACAAGATCGGGAATGTTGGTGCATGAAACTTTTGTGAAAGAAGTTTTTCTAATTTTGAGTTTTTATACGTTTTTTTTAATGCACAAAAAACGAATTTTGATGCACAAAATTTTCAACTTGTTTTAGTTAGATGCGCAATGTTATTTTGATTAAAAAAGTCAAAAGAACTTGGGTGCAAAAACGAATTTTTGATGCACAAAAAAGCGATTTAATGCACAAACGTATTTTTTCATAAATTTTTTTCGGAAAAAATATCAACTTTTAGAAAAACTTCCTTCACAACTTTTTCATGCACCAACCTACCTGATCTTGTGGAATTTTTCGAGAAAATTTTTGAAAAATAAAATTTTTTTACGTAATGTACGGATATTTGTCTTTTTATTTGATCTTTATCCTATATATATTTTTATATATATATATATATATATATATATATATATATATATATATATATCAAGCATAGACGTCTAAGTAAAAAAAAAAAAAAAAAAGTGTCTGGTTTCGAGGCAATCGTTAGTTATCGAGATGTTGACTATTGTAGACATAGAAGATAAAGAATGTAACTTTAAATTAAATAAACAAGTCCTTCATTGCTTGTATTAGTGGACCGATGGACCAAATAACATCCTGTAGACATGTTTGAAACTAATGCTTTGTTAAATAGTTTGAAGTTTTTTCAAGATAAAAATAGTTTGAAGAATAGTAAAATAGAGAGTATATGATGCATAGTATATATTTTATCAATGGACCGTTGTATAAAAATGTATTAGCAAAACGTATTAGTAAAACTAACATGTACTCGCAAGTTGCATCGGCAAATACCATAAATATTTTTCGCATAACATTAATTGTAAAAAAATTAATTGCAGGGTACCCGCGATAATAAATAAGTAAATTAACACCAACTTGGTTCGATCCAAGTATGACGGGTGAGAAAATGCTTTGTTCCAAAGAAATCCGCAAACTCTTCTTGGATGATTTTGTTATTGAAAGTGTGATACCTGCATCTTTCTAGTGAATAGAACACCATATTCCCGCTCTCGGAAGACAATCTTGGAAAATAGATCTTGTTCTCCATCTCTGGAATCTTGGCTTCAATGCAAAGAGATGACGCACTACAAATAAAAATCATATGTTTCCCTAAACTATCTATTTTCACCCATTCTTGTGTAGAACCCTTCAACTTGAATACCTCAACTTATTCTCCAAACTTGCCCACGATGACATGTAAGAGATGCTCGTCACATCTTACTTGGTAAGACTGGGGCAAAGATGTGCGGCAGCTTGTCGGCGCTGGAACTGCATAACGCTCCCAATATAAATCTTCTTTTCCCATCTCTTTATAAACATCAAGTCTTCCATCGGCTCTCATAGCAAAAAGATCATGGCCATACAATGTTAAAATCGGATAGGAACATAAATCATCAACATCAAGATCCAGAATAACATGCCGCCAGGATGGTTCCCCAGATTCAAAATAAATGAAAACATCAAGGTTAGCTAATACAACCATACGGTCAGGAGAAGTAGGTGGTGCTGAGAAACAAAAGTCAGCTTCATAACTGAGTTTTGGAAGCTCGCGGATATCACTTGTGAAAGGGTTAAAAAAAACAAGTGAATCATCAGGTTTTAAGATCAGCAACCAACCATACCTCGCACACTTTATTTCAAAATCACAAATCAATTATGGAGGTGTTTTTATAAAGAAAAATGATTGTTGTGCCTACTAATCAAGCCTACAAATGTACCTAATGATTTGATTGGTTGATTTCAAAAAATGATTGGTCAAAATTTGGAGAGAAAGTACATGATATAATTGTACAAGTGATTTATGCATTAGGCATGTTTTTAGGCTTGTGTTGTAGGTCTAAATAGCACTACTCTTTTATAAAATACTTGTCACCAAACATGGGATCTGTAAAAGTCATAACGCCTCTATGCTTGTCAAACACCATTAGCCACGACGAAAGAAATGTTGGCAGACCATCAGGGGTAGAAGGCCAAAGGGATAACCGAGACATTAATGATTTGCTAGCATCGATCAATACTCCTGGGGCTGCTGTGCCTCCTGTCCTTCCTCCCCGATTGGTTAAAGTTCGACAGCTCAAAGTTATACGAAGGCCTCGGGTTGACGTTGTCGAAGAATTGCTCGAACACAGGCAACAACAACCCGAGGCCTTCGTATAACTTTGAGCTGTCGAACTTTAACCAATCGGGGAGGAAGGACAGGAGGCACAGCAGACCCAGGAGTATCGATCGATGCTAGCAAATCATTAATGTCTCGGTTATCCCTTTGGCCTTCTACCCCTGATGGTCTGCCAACATTTCTTTCCTGTCTTCTCCTGTTTCTTTGGACATTGGCTCTCCTTTCCTGGAAAATAAAACAAAAGTATAATCAGTAATTTAGATTATCTAAAACTTACAATCAAAACACTAGATAAAAAAATGTATCATATGATAGATCATCCACTAGATTACATAAATTCGGTCTAATGCGAGTTCAGATCAATAATCATTAATTATACCAAATCAACCAAAAACTAGATCACTGTTATAACTTATAAATTTAGATCAAGTCTAGAATTAGTTTAGATCATCAGTTAGAACAAATTAACAAACAAAAATTCAGTCTAATGTGAGTTCAGATCAATAATCTTTAATTAAACCAAATCAACCAAAAAACTATATCATTCTTACAGGTTCAGATCAAGTCTATTATTAGTTTATTGTGAGTTCAGATCAAGTCTAATTATACCAGAGCAACAATTAGAACAAATTAACAAACACAAATTTAGTCTAACATGGGATCAGATCAATGGACACCAAAATAAGATCAATAACTATACCAAATCAAAAAAACAGGTTATCAGTTACAACATACTAACAAAATTAGATCAATAAGTTGTACTAAAATACTGTAACAAATTCACAAAATCTAAAAAACATTCAACAATAATGACAATAACATTAAGAAAAACTAAATCTACGTATAATAATCATTAAGATTAACACAAAAATAGCATGATCACAATTTAAGAACAGCTAATACAATCAATAGAATCAACATTTATAAAATTGTAACAAAATCAGTTAAACAGTTAAACAATTGTAACAAAATTTAGATCTAGGTATAATAATCATCAAGTTCACAAAATGAGGGGTTTTTATAAAATTGTAACAAAATGGGATTGAGTGGTTTTTATAAGTGAGTAGAGTGGTGTGTTTTAAGGGATCCGAAAAAATCAAAATCCCCCTTAGAATTATTTTGATATCACGCCAAAATTTCAAAATTTTCAAATGACCGCCCGCAACCCTAAAAGTCTTGATTAATTGCAAAATAATCCTTTTTATTAATAATTGCAAAAAAGCCCTTTTTATTAAAATTATTGTAAAATACACCGATACTTTAAAAAATAAAGAGAACAACACCTGAAGTTGTAGATCTATGTTATTAGACCATAAACAAATCTCATGGTGGAAGATAGTCACCATCACTCGTGACGAATCTTGGGCGTTGACACGTCATAACATCAGTGCACGCTTTTAGGGTGTCATGGGGTGGTGATGTTGGACGGTTTTAGCAGGAAAACCATGTTTAGTGGGTGGTTTCAAGCTGAGTATAACGTGGAGGGTTTTATGGTGTGTTGTGGTGGTGATGGTGGAGGGTTTTCGCATGGAAACCATATTTGGTGGATAGTTTCAAGGATTTCAAAGGTAGGGGTTGGGTGGTTTAGATCTGAGATAGCAAGAAAAAGTAAGAGACGGCGAGAGAGATAAAGAGAGGTACAGAGAGGAGGGATAAGGGAACACAAAAACACAAACTAGTTATGTTTAGGTTTGGGCTGGATTTACTTTTTCTTTTTCTTTTTTCTTTTAATTAACTTAAATATTCTTTTTCCAATTTATTTACTGTAATTTATTATTAGACCACTTCCAAGGCGTTATGCCTGCGTTAAAGTGGGGCTAAATCATAAGAAAAGGGTTAAGGTGAGTTAATTGTTGGACCTTGCTGCGCTAAGTTATAACTTTAACGCTGCGTTAAGGGTTAAAAAAAAACAAAAAACAAAAAAATCACTTTAGCCCCTTTTAAGGGTAGTTTGTGTAAAAAAAAATATTTGATATAAAGATGAGTTAAGGTGTGTTAAAGCTGAGTTATTATTGGGTGTGTTAAAGCTGAGTTAAGGGTGATTGTGTTAAAGCTGACGTGGCAGTGCCTTAAAGTTTAAAGCTGAGTTATTGTTGGAAGTGGTCTTACTAGTACGTCTCTTTACTGTATATTTAGTAAAAAAAAATCAAATTTATTTAATTAACAGATTTTTTCCAGTGATCATGTGCTTATCGGATATGTTTATGTTTTGATATATTTGTTTGTACAAACTGCTTATTTGAAGGGTGTTTGGGATTGCTTATTTGCTCTACTTATATGTTTTTTTAGAGAAAAATAGTTTCTTATGTTTTGTCTTATTGGATATATTTATATTTTGATATAGAGTTAATTTCATAAATGGTCCCTGTGGTCTGTCGTGTTTAACGGGTTTAGTCCCTAAACTTTTTTTTTAACGGATCTAGTCCCTGTGGTTGCGACCCATAACGGGTTTGGTCCCTGAGACTAACTGTTGTTAGTATTTTCCGTTAGCTAACGATCTTTTTCAACAAACATTTGCAACGTTAGTCCTTTATACTAACGACCGTTTATACTTAACTCAAAATTTGTTTTTTTTCCCCTAAAAAATAAAAAAAAATAAAATAAAATGGTTTTCTTATATTTTTTTTTTTCTAAATATCTTTAAAATTTATACACTATTTTTATACACGTTTTCATACATACATTTTTATACACACATTTTTTATGCACACGTTTTTATACACACATTTATACGCATATTTTTATACACGTTTTTATACACTTTTTTATACTCATGTTTTTATACCCATTTTTATACACATGCTTTTATACACATGCTTTTATACACACGTTTTTATGTGTATAAAAACGTGTATAAAAATATGTGTGTATAAAATATGTGTATAAATGTACGTATAAATGTGTGTATAAAAACGTGTGTATAAAATTATGTGTATAAAAACATGTGTATAAAAAACATGTGTATAAAAAACATGTGTATAAAAACGTGTATAAAAATATGTGTATAAATGTGTATATAAAAATGTGTATAAAAATGTGTATATAAAAATGTGTATAAAAATGTGTATAAAAACGTGTGTATAAAAACGTGTGTATAAAAGCGTGTATAAAAACATGTATATAAAAACGTGTGTATAAAAAATGTGTGTATAAAAATGTGTGTATGAAAACGTGTATAAAAACATGTATAAATTTTAAACATATTTTGAAAAAAATGTATATAAGAAATCCATTTTTTTTATTTTTTTAGAAGAAGGAAAAAAAAAGTGTCACAAATCACAATTTCAGGTCATTTTCCCAAACCTCGACAATTTACTATTCATGAGTTACTATTCATAAATTACTATTCATCTTTTCGCTATTCATCATTTTTGAAGTCAGTTTGAGACTTTGAGTAGTCGTCAAAAATTTCACTATTCACATGACACTATTCATTCCGGGAGGAAAATCACTATTCATGGGCATCATTCATCATTTCGTAAACTAGATTTACGGGTATTCAAATACGCGTAACCAGTTAGGTTTAGCTGCGTATTCATGCATCATCAGTAAGGACACGTCATATAGACTAGAGTAGTCTACATATCATCAGTAATATCAGTATCATAATAGGACATGCACGGGTTTGTGTGATTTTCATTAACGTATGCTTAAATATTTATTTAACGTTACCACTCAGTCATTACTACTAACATTATATCCGACACTCCCGACTATGATCCTAACGTATTTTCATACTAATTATAATAATATAAAGATTATATTATTACTTTACCCGGTGTTTTCAAATCAATTTCTACATTTTCCATTAGGAGCTTATAACTCCGTCGGTTTACGATATTTCAACCCGATTATCATTCTAACACCCGATTCTTGTAAGGAATATGATTTTACAAATTTTACAACTTCGTCGTATTTTATTTTACATCGTCACGATTTATTTATAGTTAACTCGGTACCCGGTATCCCCTAAAACTAATAATATCTAACCTAAACTACCTAAACTCTTACATTTCACTTACACACTCCATTTCCCACACTCTTTTGCCGCCCCCCCCCCCCCCCCCAATGCCTACTTTCACCAATTTCTCTACTAAACCATGCTTCATTAATTGTCCATGTTTCCTTGTCTTTTGATTTTATTTCTATAACATAACACAAGTAACATTTCACTAGCTAAATTAGATCAAACACTCTCTTCCTCTCCATCCATACCCACGGCCAAACCAAGATCCAAGGGAGAAATCCATCATTTTGTGAAGTTCAAGTATTAATCTTACTCCATTTACTATCCTAGTTAAGGCTTTGTGATCAAAACCCTAAGTTATTGCACATTTTCTCATCAAATCACTCCAACATTGTAAGTAAACTTCAAGAACATCTTTATGATCTTTTCATACTTTTATTTACTTCCTATGATTATGTATTTTCAAGTTATAATAGTTGATTATGCAAGTTACTTATGTTTTAGATACCACTTTGCTTATAAACTATCACTAACACTAGATCTATAAGTTTCTCTAGTAATCACATGAGATCCACCAAGATTGGTGATGTTTAGAACCTCATGACACCCTAAGAAGGTGTATGGTAGGATTTTTGAACTTGTGGAGTTGATTTGAGGTGGTATGATTAAGTTTAGAACCAAGGAAATGAGTTTTTAACAATCTAAAATAGCTACTGTCCAAAATCGTGTAATCTGGAAATTTCAGTAACTTTTGAACTATTTTGGCCTTCAAATTTAGAAAGTTCTTTCAAAAACGAAACCGTGGCCGCTTGAATCACTAAAAACCGACTTATAACGAAGGAGATATGATTTTTACAAGTTAGACGACGAAAACTAATTTTCTGAAAATGAGCGTGCTGTTAGCCGAACTTTAAAGGACCAAACGAGGCGTTAGACATGATCTAGGAGAGCCGATCTACTGAGATTATGTTAGTTCATGTTATGACGAATCCGTGGATATAAAGAACGTAGAAAACGAGCTTATAACGACCGAGATATACTCGTTCAAAGCCGACGAACTCTAGTTTATTTTGACAGCCCTATTAGAAAATATTTTCTAAGTATAAAAGTTAGTATTTTTGCAAGTCATCACATTCATAGCCGGTTTTCTATCTAATCAAGACGCGTATGATCAAAAGTCAAATAACACGACATTTAGATAATGTTACAAGTGCCATTTAGATCATTTTGATTTTAAAATCGATGCATCGTCAAAATGATCATGAAAGACACAACATGAAGTTAGCGTGATTAATGGCTCCAATTATAAGAATGCGAGCATGTTTTCCATATTATATATTTGGAAATGGTGGTAAGTAATTCCAAGTCTTTGGTAATTATTGAAACTGTTGGTCCCTTTACACGATTAGAGTTAACTAGAAAGTTAATCTATTTGTGTTTATGACTAATACAATGTTTAAGATTAATTCTAACAATTATAAAACGTGAATATAAAAACAACAATATTTTTCAACGTTTAAATTCTTATTAGAAATAATTCCAATAATCTATACCCAAGTGTTTTGCGGAACTAACAATTGGGATTGAATAGACAAGGGTATGGGGTGTCTCCTATCGAAACTCAAGTTTTGCTTAAGTGGTAACAATATACCCACTGAGCTATCTCAGTGAGTTGTATACTCTTTGTAGGAGAGAAGTTCCTTTGTAAAAGTTCAAGACTTTCAATATACAAAGCACACTTTAACTTCTCTCCTTTCTGATCTATTTATACACAAGTAATCTAAGTATAAGTGATTAAATATAATACAAGTTGTTGAGGTTGCGTGTCTGACAATTACAAATAGTAATTGTCATTTCCAAGAACCAATAGGAAAGGGCTAATAAGACTTTGGGAGTTGTTGGCTGACACTCCATGACTTTTACCCGCAATAGGAAAGGTTGGATCTGACAAGAGAAGAGTGTTGGGCTGACACTATTATCTTCTCAGATCTTTTCCCTATTGTTCCCGCCTTTTCTTTAGGCGTTGGTTCCTCAGTCTTTCAATCACTTTGTTGGTTGAGGAGACTGGGGTTCAGTGAGTTCTTGTCCAACACTCACTGAACCATCATCTTCTTCTTTGGCTTAAGTCCTACTCAGGGAGTACCGCCTTCCTGAGTAGTGAATCCTTCTTCTTGAATTCGCCTTAAGCATCCTGAAGATGACTCACTGAGAGGCTGTTCTCTCAGTGACTTGAATTGTTCTCGGTTTAAGTTAACACTTAGTTAATTTGTGTCCAAATCATGTTTGAAGCATTCTTGGGTTTTTCATGACCCAACAATCTCCCCCTATTTGGATATAAATTATTCCTAAGTGTTTTGATCAGATATGAGTGAGCTAAAGACTTCTACTCATACTGAATGTACTAGAATGTAAATAAGGACACTAAAATAATAAAAACATCATCTTATTGATATCATTTACAAGTCCTAACAAAACTAAGTACAAAAGGGATAGTGGTGGGTATTCAGGCAGGTCATCAGTTCAACTTGATTCCAAGGGCTTCAAGCTTGGGCTTCTTTGACTGCAGCTCTTGTTGGTCAGGATGTTCATTGATTTTTCTTTTCAGATCTTGACTAAACTTCACATTTTCAGGACTCTTGAGTGGAGAGGCCATCATTAGAAAGCCAAGCATTGCTTTAATCCCTGACAAATCTATATCACTCCACCTTTGGAAGGCTTTGTCATCGAACTCATCAATGAAGAACAAACCTCTTTCAGGCTGTTCAATGACCATATTGTTCCTGAAAGGAACACCTTCAGGGAGAGCCCTATTGCAGTCAAGACCAGGAATCTTGATCTCAGGCTCAGCTTCTATCTTCTTTCTTTTCCTTGAAGAAGACTGAGAGGGAGCTGGTTGTACAGATTCAGGAAGAAGAGATGGAATGCCAAGTTCCTGAGGTGCTGCTGCCAATCTTTCGTACCTCAGACTCAAAGACTTCATCAGATTAGGGACCACAACATTTGATTTCTTTGCTATTAATGGACCCAACTCATCCAATTCAGTGATCCCGAAGTCAGCGAATCTGAAAGGTTTATGAACATCAAAGTTTCTCATGTCAGCACCTCTGTAGACAGTGACAACGGCAGGATTGGTGTTTCTTTGAATATGAACATCAGTGATTGGTTTTGGCTTCAACCTTTCAGTCATATACCACTGATATTTCTTAATCCTGTTCTGCCTGATCTCTTCAGCCCGTTTATTCCTTTCCTCTCTTTTCTTCCTGAGAGTGGTCATCTCCTCAGACTGAGCTTTCACAAAGGTCATACCACCTTCTCTTCCTGAGAGATCCTTAGCCTCAAGACCAATTTTCTCAGCCTCTTCATGAACAACCTTAATAATAGCAGGCTTGCTCACCTTCTCTTCCTCCTTTAACTTCTTCTTTGCTTCCTCTTCCTGAAGATAAACACTGAGTTCATCAGCTGTGAAGTGGTGAAGAACTCCATCAATTTCATATGGGATCCTGATTGGTGATTCAGGATCCTTTGCAACCGAGATCGGTGCTGGTTGAGGCTCAGGTTCAGTGAGGATGCCTTTGCCTTTATCTTGATGGGAGGAAGAAGCTTCAGGAATCTCCCCCTCAGTGTGAGAAGGAGGTTGCTGAGTTGTGGAAGCTTGAGGGACTCCAGTGTTATTCTCCCCCTCAACTGTTGCATGAGCCATGGTGATAGCAAGAATTGGAGTCACTGGAGCAGCAGGACCTTTGAAAGCCTGATAGATCTCAGTCATCATTGATTTGATGTCCGAGGTGTCTTTCTGAAGAGATGAGATCTGATCAGCCAGAGATGCCTGAGAAGCTTCGATGCCTGACATCCTTGACCCAAGAGACCATGCCAAGGATGTTGAAGATTGTGCCCAAGTACCAAGATGTTTTTCTTGAAGACCCATGGAAGTCCTGATTGAGTCCAAAGAAGAGGTAAGACCTTGAAGCTTAGAATCCTTCAGTAAGCTGAGAAGATCACTGATTTCAGCTGATTGCTTCTGGTAAGTCTCAGCAGCCTGAAGGACCTTCTTGGTGAGTACGGGGTCATCCTTGACAGCTGTCTGAATAGTTCCAAGGCTGTTGGTGATGCCTTCAAGAGTAAGATTGAACTTCTAGAAATGAAGATCAATAGATGTCAGGGAGTGTTTGGTGTCTGATTGGATTTCGATCACATCATCATGAAAAGTTTCAACATCTGCCTTCAGGTTGGCATAGTGAACAGCTGCTTCAGTGTGATGATCAAACATCTCATCAGTGAGACCAGTGAAAAGAGCTCTATTGGTCTTCAGTAGGAATTTGACCAATTTTCTTTCAGTGAGGGGAAGAGAGTCATCATACTTTTGGAGGATGTCCCCAGTATCAGAAGAATCAGAAGACTGAGAACCTGACTCTTCACTTTGGCTTGGAGATGACTGATGTGATTGTTCAGGTTGTACATCAGTTTCCATATCCTCACCTGCCTCAAACATTTCCTCTTCACTCTCTTCCCTGAGCTCTTCATCAGACTCAATAAAAGCCTGAAAGTCCCCCATGGACTCAATACCCAAAAAATCAACCGGCTCCTCTTTATAAAAAGACTTGCCTTCGGTTTGGTCAGGTCCTGACCCCGTTGTCATAATAACTTAGTGGGTTTGCTCAGCCTGACTAGCCATAATAAATGGGGTAACACCAGCCTGGCTTTTGGGGGCAGTTCCTGAGAGACTGGATCCGCCTAAGGGGTTGATGGGTTCCATATCAGCAGGTTGTTTCTTTCCCTCTGAGTCTTTGTCCCCCTTAGCACCTTCAACTACTGATGGGTGCTTTCCAGTAGTATCACTAGGTACTGATTGTGAAAGTTTGTGGACCCCCTTCCCATCAGGATTGTGTTGTCCTTCAGGGGATTTAGGGTCCTTTTCTCCCTGAGATCCTGAGGGTGATTGCTCAGGAACGTTAGTGGGATGTGAATGTTTGTGGGTCCCCTTCTCAGTAAGGTAGTGCTGCCTTACCAAGGATTTAGAACCCTTTCCTCCCTTGGGAACTGATTGTTTTTTGACAGTTCCTTCATCGGGATGTGAGGGGGGAATGCTTCCTGATCCCTCTGACTTGTTTATGTCAGTTGAACCATGTGGAAGGGGTGTGCCCGAGGTCACTGAGGATGATTGCTCAGTGACCTCTGTTGGCCTTTGTTTAGAGGTCAAGAGGGTCTCAGAAATGGGTGTCTCAGAGGTCTCGGCCTTTTTCAACCTCCTTTTTAGGTTGAGTTGGTTTTGAGGATCAGTCTCAGTGGCGAGTGGCTTGGGTCTAACCACCTGGCTGGACTGACCCTTCTTTGTCTTCTTCACCTTTTTAGCCGGTGAAGGAACTGGAGAGATAGCGTCATTACCCTGAACGACTGATTGCATGTATTCAGTCAGGGCAATATGTGTAACCTCACTGATGCTACTAGTGAAGTTTGACTTGTGCAGGACGTCAGGCTTCGTACCTTCTGCATCAGGCCTCACATAGTCAGAACCAAGTAGGTCCTGAAGCACACAGGAAACAAATCTAGGATAGGACATATGCCTTTGCCTATGTTTTCCTGAGAGCTTAGCAACAAGGTCTCGGAAGATTATTCCTCCGATGTCAATTTTTGTACCCTCAAGGAGACTGAACAACATCAATTGTTGTGATGAGTTCAACTGCTCCGTAGAGGATTTATTTCCACCCAGGACCTGAATGACAAATGTCATCAGTGTCCTCCAAATAGGGTGGAACCATGTTTTGACTACTGGAGCCTTCTCCAATAAGCCTCCCGCAGACGTTGTAGGACGTCTGGGGTCATGAGGTGCAAGAAAGATCAGTTCATTCTTTATGTCCTGATCAGTAGGGTTGGGTGCAAACTCTTCAGCAAAGTCAAGGCTTGTGGCTTTGATGAAGGTTGTGTAGTCAAAGGAGTGGGTTTTACTCCCATTCATCACCGTGAAGGTGATGATTGACTCTTTGGTGTCTTTGGGGCTGGTAGCCACAGCCGTACACCAGAATTCCCTCAAATAGTCATGATAGATGACTGAGGGGGTGTGGGTGAAAGCCTTTGCAAGAAAACAATTACGAAGAAATTTCATAACGTTCTTGTAGGCTGGGTAGATTTGTGGATACGAGAAATTTCCCACCACATTGTTTTTGGTTAGGTCTACACCCTCCATTGTGAAATCCACATTAGGGGCGTATTTTACAGCTTTAGAAGAAGCCATTCGTGGGTAAGTCTGGGTTTGACTAAGGTTTATGGGATTCTAAAGCTTAAGAATACACACACAATTTGTTTTTGAGAATTAAAAATGGCAGAGTTTTACTTAAAATTCTATAAAAACATGTGTGTGTTTCTTTTGGTTGGGGTATTTATAGGAAAGTGGAGATGGGGGTGTTTTGGTCATTTGAGTGATCTTAATTTATTCAAAAAGAATTATTGGAAATTGTTTTGAATAATATGTTTTGGGATCCGCATTTAATGCCAACACTCCACTTTCCTGGTTTGGCGCAACAGTCGAAGTGAACAGTTGAGCAGTTCTGCAAAAGTGCAACTTTGCAAAGATGAGTCATCACATATTTGAAATGTGATTGGAGAGGCATTTAATGCCAAGTGGGAATGTGGTGGCCCAGAGGTGGAAGCCAGAAAGGCAAAAAGAACAAATATTCTTGAATTAAATATGAGTTCAGTTACCAACCTCGGACATTTACTAACTAGATACTTAGAGCATTTAAGTCAGTATTTAATGTCCTTTTCAGGGCCCTGAATGATTTTTCATTCAGTGATGATATTTCATGGACTTGGGATTAGTCACTGATGATTCAGGAATATGGAATGATTCCTGAGAAACAAGGATTCAGGAACTTGGGTTTAGTTCCTGAACCCTCAAGATTTCAGGAACTTGGGTTTAGTTCCTGAGGTTGAGAATTCAGTGAGATGTTTTTCACTGATATACACATTGAGTCAGGGACCTGAGGTTTTAAGAATTTATACTTCAGTTGGAAAGATTTTAATCAGTGGACTGATTTTCTATATCCAACATTCCTAATTCAGCTTTCAACCTTGTGAAAGTTGGTTCATCCAAAGGTTTGGTGAAGATATCAGCTAACTGATATTCAGTAGGGATGAAGTGTAATTCAATGTCACCATTCATGACATGGTCCCTGATGAAATGATATCTGATATCAATGTGTTTTGTTCTCTGATGAAGAACAGGGTTGTTTGAGATTGCAATTGCACTTGTGTT
Organism: Artemisia tridentata subsp. tridentata; assembly: GCA_021014915.2. NCBI lineage: Eukaryota > Viridiplantae > Streptophyta > Magnoliopsida > Asterales > Asteraceae > Artemisia > Artemisia tridentata. The sequence goes on from CP139505.1 coordinate 321,954,653, forward strand.
ATCACAAAAGATGGGTACCATCTTATACTGAATTCCATAGTCACTGAGTTGACTTTTCATCCAGAGTACATTTGCACAACAACTAGCTGCTGCAACATATTCAGCCTCAGCTGAGGACAAGGCAACTGAATGTTGCTTCTTAGCACTCCAACAGACTAATTTCCCACCAAGTATTTGGCAAGAGCCTGAGGTGCTTTTTCTGTCCATGTTGCATCCAGCATAGTCAGAGTCTGAGTATCCTTTAAGATCAAGTCCTGAGCACTTTGGATAGTATAATCCAAGGTTAGGAGTGCCCTTCAGGTACCTGAATATCCTTTTCACAGCAGTGATGTGAGATTCTCTTGGGTCAGATTGATATCTGGCACATAGACACACTGAGAATTGGATATCAGGCCTTGATGCAAGTAGATACATCAGTGATCCTATCATTCCTCTAAAAAGAGTTTGATTCACTGGTTTACCAGTTAGATCAGGACCAAGGTTGTTTGGGGGGACCATGGGAGTTTTGACTGAGGCACAGTCACTGAGATCATACTTCTTCAGTAGATTCTTTACATACTTCTCTTGACTGATAGTGGTTCCTCTATCAGTCTGCTTGATCTGTAGACCAAGGAAGTATGTCAGTTCTCCCATCATGCTCATTTCAAACTTCTTTGCCATTAGTTTTTCAAATTGTTTGCAAAGTTTGAAACTTGTTGAGCCAAAGATGATGTCATCAACATACACTTGTACTAGTATGACATCATTATTTGTCTTATAGATAAACAATGTGTTGTCTATCTTGCCTCTGACAAATTTGTTTTGGATTAAGAAAGCTGAGAGAGTCTCATACCATGCCCTGGGAGCTTGCTTCAGTCCATAAAGGGCTTTGTTAAGCTTACAGACATGATCAGGAGACTCATGGCTTTCAAATCCAGGAGGTTGCTCAACATAAACTTCTTCTTTTAGTGAACCATTTAAGAATGCACTTTTAACATCCATTTGGTACACCTTAAAGTTCATGTATGTAGCAAAAGCAAGGAAGATCCTGATGGCTTCCATCCTTGCTACTGGTGCAAATGTTTCCTCATAGTCAATGCCTTCTTGTTGATTATAGCCTTTGGCTACAAGTCTGGCTTTGTTTTTAATGACTATGCCATTTTCATCAGTTTTGTTTTTGAATACCCATTTCATGCCAATGACTGAGACATTCTTAGGACATTTGACCAAGGTCATTACCTTGTTTCTGTCAAATTGTTCCAGTTCATCATGCATGGCCTGAACCCAACTTGGATGTGTAAGAGCTTCTTTAACACTTTTGGGTTCAATTGTGGAAATGAAGTCCACAAATAGGCATTCATTGGATGAGGCTGCTCTTAGATTAGCAGCCATGCTCCTGGTGAGCATGCCTTCAGTAGGCTCTCCAATAATATTGACAAGTTCAATGTCCTGAGACCTAGTCCAACTTTCTTGAGGTCCTGGATACTGATTTGAACTTGTGGAGGCCTGATTGGGTAGAGGGGTTGGTTCTGGAGTAGACACATGATCATTGAATGGATCTTGAGTGTCTACCAGCTCACTGAGGTTGTTGGGTTCTTGAGTATTTTGAACTGACTGATTGATATCATCAGTGTGTGTATGTGCCTCAACAAACTCAGTGATGGTTGGGTTAGGTAGGTTGTGAGGGATTATGTAATAGGAGAGATTAGCATCATCTTGATACTGAGTAGAAGGATTGTTTTCAGACAGATATTCATCAGGAGGATATCTTGAAGAATTATCAATTCCTATCTCTTCTACTGAGGCAGTTGAGAACCTGATTGCATCAGTGCTCTCATCAAAGGTAACATGAAATGTTTCCTCAGTCTGCTGTCTCCTTATGTTGAACACTTTGAAGGCTTTTGAGACAAGTGAATATCCCAGGAAGTATCCATCATCAGCTTTTGCATCAAATTTCCCTAGGTGATCCTTGTGATTATGAATAAACACATGACACCCAAAGACATGAAAGTAGCTGATGTCAGGGATTCTTCCTTTGAATAACTCATATGGGGTTTTCCCATGTCTTTTGACAATTATGGATCTGTTTTGTATATAACAGGCAGTTTTGACTGCATCAGTCCAAAAATGGTTGGAAAGGACTGATCCACATAGCATTGTCCTAGCAGCTTCAATGAGTGTTCTGTTTTTCCTTTCAGCAACACCATTTTGTTCAGGTGTGTAGGGAGAGGAAAATTTTTGGGAAATACCTTTCTCATCACAGAAACATTCAAGTTCATAATTTTTGAACTCAGTCCCATTGTCAGTTCTAATTTGTTTGACCTTAATGTCATTTTGATTTTCAATGTTCCTGACAAAGGACATGATTGTTTCAGCTGCCTGACTCTTTTTGATCAGGAAGAATACCCAGGTGTATCTAGAGTATTCATCCACTATGACCAGAGTATACTTCTCATGGTTAATAGACCTTGGACTGATAGGTCCAAATTGATCCATATGAAGAAGATGTAGGCAGTTCCTGATGGAAAAGTTGGTTTTGGTTTTAAAGGATGCTCTGTGATGTTTACCTTTTTCACAAGCTGAGCATGGTTTATCCTTTGAAAACACAAGTGATGGTAAGCCAAGGACCTTGTTTTGTTTCACAAGATTGTTTATGTTTTTAAAGTTCAGGTGGGTGAGTCTTTTATGCCAAAGCCAGTTGAGAGTATCAGTGGCCTTAGCAAAGAGACAAGTTCCATCCTGAGTCACACTGGACATGTCTAATATATAAACATCTTGTCTTCTTGGTGCAATGAGGACAATTTCCTTATTTGCATTGAAGATGGTTCCTTGCTTATCATCAAATTGAACTATGTATTTTGCATCACATAGTTGACTGACACTGATCAGATTATACTTAAGACCATTTACATATGCTATCCTAGTAAAGACAATACCATTGCAGTTTACTGAACCATAACCTTCAGTGAGACATGATGAATTATCAGCAAATATCACTTTGGGTCCTGGTTCTTCTACATATTTGTGCAGACACTCCTTAACACCAGTCATGCTCCTTGAACATCCACTGTCTAGATGCCAAATAGGATCCCTGGCATGCTTCTGCACAAATAGTAAACTGGGTCAGTTCTTTCTAGGACTCCATTTCATGGAGGGTTTGGTATTGTAGGTCTTTATGAAAGTATTAATTGATTCATGGTCAGAGGTTGAGTGGACTGAGCTACCACATGTTTTGCATTTAGTTGCAGGGGTAGCCTCAGTAGTATGAGAGGATTGTTTCATTCCTCTTTTTGACTGAATGACCTTCTCTTTTCCTGAGGATTTCTGAGTGGAACTTCCACTAGATTCACAGTGTTTGTCATATTGACAATCCTCAGGGTGATGGTCATTGAATCCACACAGAGGGCAGGGTGGAAAAGGCTTGGCCTTTTGCTTCTGTTTCTGCTTAGAATCAGAAGGGTAGTTCAGGCACTGAGCCTTAAGTCCTAAAAAGTTTGACATGACTGAGCATTGTTTATGATCAGAGGTCCTGTGATCTTCCTTTTTGTAAATCATGCAATAAAGGACTCTATAGCAATCATCAGTGAGATGATTTGTATAGTTGCATAGCTCACATCTTTTCAGGGGTTTTGTGGGTTTGGGTTTGGTCTTTGAGGAAGCTGGTTTTTATTCCTTCTTGGATTGAGAGGGTTTCTCAGAAGATGCAATCTTCTCTCCCAGCTTCCTGACCATTTCAGCTAACTGATCAAATTTTGAGTCAGGGCTTTGGGTTGTTACTTCAGAAGGGACTGAAGTTGATGAGTCATCAGTATTTACTGAGACATCAAGGTTTGCTCTCTTTGGGATGTTTCTTCCCATTCCTGACCTCTCCTTTGGAGAGTGTGGTGAGAAGACCATAGGTGGGAGGCCTAAGTTAGGTGCAACACCCTGAAGGGTATTTAGTGGAGGAAGTGGAGGGTATGATTCTGATTCAGACTCATTCAAAGACTCAGTGAGTTGTTCAGTGAGTTCAAGCTTACTGAGTTGTTCAGTAAGTCCAAGCATATTTTTCAAAGCCTGACTTTCAGGAAGCAAGATCTTTCCAGTCTCAAAGTTTGGTAACTTACTGACTGGGTTGTCCCTGACAATCCAGTCATTTGACTTGGGAAGTAATTCTTGCTCAAAAGATATGCCAGCTGGAACAAAGTTTATTTCATTATGACACACAATTGGATCAACCATAAGAGGGTCAATACCAATGGTTTTCTGAGAGATTAATCCCACAGTGTCAAAAACCTTGGGGTTCTTCTTGGTCCAGCTTTGAATGATAGCCTTTTCTTTGTTAAGTTCAGTTTGAAGGGCTTGGTTTTGTTTCAAAATCTCAGTGTTCTGAATTTGTAGAGTTATTGTTTCTAGTTTGGCTTGCTTCAGTTCAAGCAATTCATCTCTACATTTGTTCAATTCTGACACCATTTTGTTATATTTTGAAAACAGGTTAAGCCTTTGTTCCTCAACAAACTTTAAATCAACACAAATATAATTGATGTAAGACTGCCAATCAGAATCATCATCCATAGAAAGTAAAGTATTTACCTTCTTCATGGTGATGTTGACCCACTCTCCATTTCTAGCATGGCTTTTTCCCACAGCCACCTGATCCTCTTCAGAAAGTGCCATCAGTGCACTAACTCTTATTTCCTCATCTGAGGAAACCTCTTCATCATCCCAATCATATGCTTCAGCTACTAAAACCTTGTTCTTAGTCTGAATAGGTTTAGATGTTTGAGCGGCCTGAGACAATATGGGGTTAGTTTCAAGAAGTGCAAGTTTAGCTTTGATATTCCTATATTTTGTTTCAAAATCCTTTTGACCCTTGTTTTGAAATTGTTGGGTGGACTGAAACGTTTTAGGTTGAAACTTGCTAGTTCCTGAGAATTTGTAAGAGGGTTCTGAGATAGTTTTAGAATAACAGTCCCTAGCAAAATGACCCTTTTTACCACATTTAAAGCATTCAGTGGTCTCATTTGCTTTTGGTTTTGTAAAGTTGGACTGATTTCTTTTGATGAAACGTCTTGAACTAGCAAGGAGTGCCCTTTCTTGGAATTCCAAGTTCAGGTCGTTCAGGTACTCCTCACCAGTCCTTTCATCAATTTCTTCTTCAGAATCCTCTTGTATATCCTGCACAACACCATTAGAATAGAAAGCAGTTGATATGGGTGTGGAGGTTAAGGCCTTTTTGGACTCAAGAGTTTTTGAGTCAGGGTATCTCCTTGAGATCAAGTTGTCCTCATAGACAAACTTCTCATAAATTTCAGGGAGCTCAAGGGTCTGAATGTGGTTAGCATTCCTCAGGCCTTGTGAGAAGTTGAGCCACTTCTCAGGGAGACTGTTGACAAAGCCAACATTTGTCTCATGCTTGGACAATACAACACCATCATTTGATAATTCATTTATCAAAGTCTTGTATCTGGTGTAGGTCTGTGAGAGACTTTCAGAGTCTTTTGCCCTGAAAGTATTATACTCAAGTTTAAGGTCCATGACCCTATTTTCCTTGGTATCTGAGGGACCCTCAAAGCTGTTTACCAAGTCATCCCAAGTTTGCTTGGCTGTTAGACAGTTGATGACTGATTCCATTATATCGTCAGGAAGACATGATATAAGGATGCTTTTTAGGCGTTGGTCTTGATTGACCACCCTCCTCTCATCAATGGTCCATTGGGCCTCAGGCTTATTTAGCCCTGCGGCTATCTTAGGGACAAATGGGCCATCCCTGATACAGGTGATGTAGTAGGGTTCCATACCAGTAAGATAGCAAATCATACGCTTCTTCCATTTGCTAAATTTCCCAGCTTCAAGTCTGGGTGCAACAGCGGAGTAGCTGCCACCCTTTTTGTCGACTAGCTGGGGTACATTGATATCAGCCATAGTAGGATCTTGGTTTTAAAAACCTAGAGCACTCTTGGTTAGTATAAAAGATTTTATAAACCAAAGGCTCTGATACCACTTGTTGGTCCCTTTACACGATTAGAGTTAACTAGAAAGTTAATCTATTTGTGTTTATGACTAATACAATGTTTAAGATTAATTCTAACAGTTATAAAACGTGAATATAAAAACAACAATATTTTTCAACGTTTAAATTCTTATTAGAAATAATTCCAAGAATCTATACCCAAGTGTTTTGCGGAACTAACACTTGGGATTGAATAGACAAGGGTATGGGGTGTCTCCTATCGAAACTCAAGTTTTGCTTGAGTGGTAACAATATACCCACTGAGCTATCTCAGTGAGTTGTATACTCTTTGTAGGAGAGAAGTTCCTTTGTAAAAGTTCAAGACTTTCAATATACAAAGCACACTTTAACTTCTCTCCTTTCTGATCTATTTATACACAAGTAATCTAAGTATAAGTGATTAAATATAATACAAGTTGTTGAGGTTGCGTGTCTGACAATTACAAATAGTAATTGTCATTTCCAAGAACCAATAGGAAAGGGCTAATAAGACTTTGGGAGTTGTTGGCTGACACTCCATGACTTTTACCCGCAATAGGGAAGGTTGGATCTGACAAGAGAAGAGTGTTGGGCTGACACTATTATCTTCTCAGATCTTTTCCCTATTGTTCCCGCCTTTTTTTTAGGCGTTGGTTCCTCAGTCTTTCAATCACTTTGTTGGTTGAGGAGACTGGGGTTCAGTGAGTTCTTGTCCAACACTCACTGAACCATCATCTTCTTCTTTGGCTTAAGTCCTACTCAGGGAGTACCGCCTTCCTGAGTAGTGAATCCTTCTTCTTGAATTCGCCTTAAGCATCCTGAAGATGACTCACTGAGAGGCTGTTCTCTCAGTGACTTGAATTGTTCTCGGTTTAAGTTAACACTTAGTTAATTTGTGTCCAAATCATGTTTGAAGCATTCTTGGGTTTTTCATGACCCAACAGAAACATGTGTCGAACACTTTTAGCTCATGTTGGTAAGCGGAATGCTTTTGTTGAAGCGTTTATAAACGTTTTCAATTAATTACAAAGCCAATAATTATAAGAGCAAAATTAATGGTTTATGAGGCATGTTATTTAAATGATAGAACATCAACTTGCATCATGCCAAAAGTTATAATGATTCTCCTCATTTTAATGGTTTTTCGGTCACGAACCATATCTCCCATCTAAGAGTTATGTAATTGTGCGGCTTATAGTGAATCCACCACAACGCACAATGTGGGATATTGAGAATGATAATTCATTCAGGGGAAGAGAATGAGCAGCAAGAATTTGGAATGAATTATAATAATGTAAATGTTGATCCTCACAACATTAATGAATATGAACTTGAAGTTCAAAATATAATTCATTTTTCTGATCTAGAAAATGCCAGACATATTTGGTGACCTAAACAGAGTAACTAGATCTTTTATACGCTGCTAATGCTCCAACTTATATTTGTGTCCCAATTGGACAACCAATGATTGTTAATGATTCTATGGCACGCCTATTGTGTGATAGAACAATCGATTCCTAATATAAATCCTCGAATGATATATAAATGGAGCAAGAAGTTAAGATGGTCATATCGAGGTAATAAAGACCCCATAATAGTCTCGTACTGAGACACTAGACAAAGAGGATTCTAAAAGAACCTCATGTACATTTAAAACTATGAGATCTCAATAAATATAATGTCTAGTAAAATGCGGAATCGAAAAGAGTTGAATCGACGTCGATAGTACTATTTGTATCTAATGATGATAATGAATTTATAAATAAAATAGCACTATAGCAGTGAGGATCTTGCAAATAATCATGCGAGAATCGAAGTTGTAAAATGATTGACCATGATGTAAAGACGCAAGAAACTAATGAAAGATTGAAGTCTCTTGTGATGAGACATGTGAGACTTGAAATCCATACACATGAATGTGTAAACTTATTGGAATAATATATGTCTTTATAAAAAATAAAAAAAAAAAAAAAAAAAAAAAAAAAAAAAAAAAAAAAAAAAAGTGAAATTAATGTACTGAATTTACATTTTCGCAAACAAGTGAAAATAAAAATGAGACATGATCTCATGTGGTGGATCCAATAAGTATTTTGATATTATATAAGTCTGGAAATATGATAAATATTGATATGCGTCTAAAAGAATATGAGTAAGTGCTCATTTGATGTTCAGATTCTTAAAAGGATATAAAATGCATGAAGCATGTCTCGTTATTTAAAATGATTGAAGCATATAAGAAAAATTCTTGAGTATACAACTTGATCAAACCGAATAAATAATTGTATGAGATCAAGGAATATGAGCATAATTGTTACAATCGCCCTTAGTCAATATTTGTTAAAATGGGACATCAAATGATTATGTTTTCCCATGAAATTTTATAAAGATATCTGGATTTGACTATGGTATGTCAATGAAACTCCTTGAGAGTTTTTTATGAAGGCGATTGAATGCTTAGAAACTAAACTTGAAATAAAAGATAAAGTTTGTCTTAGTTTACGAATTGAATATTTAATGATGATATCTTTATACATCATGAAAACTAAAGAAATATGATAAATATCTTTATATGGATACATGATGCTCATGTTTATCAGGTGACATGATGTTGAAAATACGTGTTGCACTTTTTTCCCTTGACCATGGTTTTGTCCCCATTGTTTTTTTCTGGTAAGGTTTTTGACGAGGCAACATTCCTAAGCATATGAAGGAATTATGTACTCTTTTCCCTTCACTAGATTTTTATCCCATTGGGTTTTATCTAGTAAGGTTTTAGCAAGGCATAATCTCTAAATAAACATCCAAGGGGAAGTGTTATAAATAATTATGGAATGGATGACCATATCCTTTTAATTGCTACATCATCAAACCATTCAAAAACAATGCATTTGGTTAAGATCGATGATTCAATACATCCAAGAAGAATGCGGTTTCAAGTCTATCAAAGGAAATCCAACCTTATTATATAAAGACAATGCGGCGTGTATAGCTCAAATCAAGGAAGGGTATATCAAAGGAGACAAAATAAAGCACATTTCTCCGAAGTTTTTCTTTACATATGATCTACAAAAGGATGGAGTTATTGATGTTTGTCAAATTCGATCAAGTAACAATTTGGCAGATTTATTCACAAAATCTTTGCCAACAAAAGTTTTTGAGCAACTGGTTTGGAAGATCGTCTTCGACGCTTGAAAGATATACATTAATTTGAGGAGGAGGAACATATTATGCGCACTGCACTCTTTTTCCTTTCATCAAGTTTTTATCCCACTAGGTTTTTCTTGATAAGGTTTTTAATGAGGCAGTCTATGGCGTATAATAAATGATGAATATCAAAGGAGGAGTGTTGTAAAATATTACTTATAGGCTTTTGTCTATTCATCTAATTTTTAGTAACAAGTTAGGTTTAGACTATTAACCTTATAAATAGATCTTACTTGTAACCTCTTGGGATGATTAATCAATAAGAATTCTCTCTTCTCCTTACATCTCTCTTTCTTGTTCATGATTATTCACAACAAGTGTAACTTTAGTATGTTGTTTTTATTGCTATGAGACTGGAAAAAAAAAAAAAAAAAAAAAAACACGATAAGCCTATTAGAACTCCGAAAGGATGATTTATAGCCAACTAACGCTAATAAGAGGCCAGGATTTAACATACTAATATAATTTCCTTTGTATGAGATGGCGACGTTTCCTTCTACTATATCATCACTATAACATAAATACGATCATTTATTTGAATTTGGATAAACAATAATAGCGATTAAGTTTCATATTTCATTGCAAAGTAAACAATTAACATTGGGCCCAAAATATAGAATGTTCTATATCTATATCTATCTATATCTATATATTCTAATATACAGCAGTTGAAAAAGACCATGAATACCCCTCTCAAAAAGGAATACTCAAATTCTAGAGTGTCTACATTTGTCATTTTGTAAAAAAAAAAAACTTCTCAAAGAAGCCTCCTACAATTCGGGAAGACCTTCACCAGTTGTTACTTTTGGAAGTTAATTTAGGAGGTAAGTGCAAAACTTGTGAGAGAAGCCAACGATTAAAATTCAAAACATATGTTTCAACTCCTTTCCGAAAAATCCAATTCGATCTACTGAATTGAGATTATGCTCTTCTTCATTTTCATTTTTCGATAATTGCATTTATGAACTTTTCTCCTACAAAACTCATAATTCTTTTTTTCCAGGTCTTTAATTCGTGAGAAAAAAATATGTTTTTTTTAAGGATATTAAATTTGAGAAGTGTTGTCATCCATCTAATTTCAGAAATCCCAAAATGACAATAGAATCTGTAATTTTTGCCGATTAAAGGTAAAAGTTCATTTTCTTATTAGCCATTTAATTGAATAGATTTTTTATTATGATTTCTTAGTAATAAAGGTAAAATCGATTTTGATGTTAGGACTTTTATCCTGATTTCTTATTGTGAATAATGTCAAGTTTTTGTATATTACAGTAGTTATGGAACATTACGTTCACCGAATGATGTTCTTTTCTGTGAGCACCAACTGTTCGATGAAATGCCTAAAAGAATTATGAGTATTGTTTTTTGGGGTTAACATGTTGCTAGGTTTTTTGTTTCATTACTAATCAAGGGAAAACTTGATGTAAGTATAAAGATTTACAATGAGTTATTCACCTTATGATCAAATATGTCATCACTTGATTAGTGTTTATAATACGGAGTAGGAGTCTTTGATTTGAGTTGATCAAACATCAACCCTTTTTGTCTACGAAAGTCTCATAACATATTTGTGGTCATCGAACAAGATTACAAACAATAAATAAATGATTAGTTTTGTGTGAGAAGCTTTATTTGATATGCATTAATTCACCCATTATATTAGGCAATAGATATGCTTCTGATTGATTACAATAGTTTCCTATTTTGTATTAGTTTGACTTTCAAATGAATTGACATTATTCTTGATTGTTAAAAATGCAGTAGATCATTTGTGAAATTATAACGTACTTCATCATCTAAATAACCTTTTTTTTAATGTTTGGTTGCAAGTAAATAACCATTTCATTTTATCTTGCAAGTAGCATCGATATGTTAGAGTTTGAATCATAGGGTCGTCATGTTCACACGGTAAGACATATTCTAATTACCATTTAGTGATTAACAGGGGTATTATCCTGAAACAAATGGTATTATCTTTTTGTCTTTAGTTTTAGCAATTAGTTTCAAATCTGTGATTAACAAGGTTTAAAGGGATGTTATTCTGAAACAAATGTTTGGAAAGCCATTAAACTTATCGAGTATCCTAATTGGTCACCTATTAATGTAGGTCAGCTCGAAAAGGTCTTTGATTTTTTAGCAAGGCGTGATTTGGATGGATTCGATCATGTAAGAATTATTGTTCTAATACATAAAAAAAAATTAAGAATACATCGAATAAATTAAGAATTATAATCATTTTGTATTGATATAAAGTTTGAGCAAGATTTTATCTCAGTTAGCTAGCTTTGGTGTGGGAAGGGTTGTACCAATCTAAGTATCAAGATAAAGCAAGCGACATGTCGAAGCTTGCATAAAAGAAAGAATGCAAATTGTTGTTATTCAATCTTCAAACAAAAATCAGGTTATACAAATCCTTTGACACCTTCACACATTTCAGGTAACCGGTTGTGTTCTAGGGAGATTTAGGAATGCCAAGATGGTTAGATATTTATATATTTTTTTACATTCGATTTTAGCCATGTGTATTAGCACTTCTAAAATATGTAAAAGTGATTAGCAATTGGTCTAACGTCAAAAATGTGAAAAGGTCATGTGCATATTGCATTTGGTTTTGTTGTGTTTAATCGACAAGCTAGCATCTTATTGTATATATTTAGCTTAAAGTAGACAAATACTTTACCTTTTTCATTATTCTGAGTATAGAATTTAAAGTAGAGAAGCTAGCAAGCGGCTGTGCATAAGTTTTGAAATTATTTGTAAAAATGTAAAGGTTTTACATGATATTAATGTGTTTTGAATATATTGTTAACACTTGATTGAATTGCTCTATGTTTGATTTGTCACATGCAGGTAAATCGTTTTATATTGCTTGATCCTTCTTGCTTTAGGTATGGAATGAAATACTTTATTTTGATGTTTGTGCTCAATTGCAATTAATTTCCAAACGTATGTGCATTACAGATAAGATGATTAGTCTGGATGGGATGATTGGTCGATCTTATTCATCTAAAATATGTTTACATTATTACTCATATATAAAAAAGAGTCCATACAATATTCATCGAAAATAAGTTGCATGATGATGTTAAGACCAAGATTAATAGAGCTATATTGTATTCATTAATAGTTAAAGTCATTCCTTAGATTAGGCGAGATAATTTTTATATGGAAGATTGCTCGAATTTAGTCATTTAGTGTCATTGTTATCGAGAACATTGGAGCCTTTATGAAGTCACATAAATGGTTTCCGTAGGTCACAGTTATTACTTGTGCATATGGGTTTATGATATATGAGTACATTAAGTCTTTGTTCCATTTCATCGGCGAGTAAGTGTTAAGAGTTGCGATGTTGTGTTTATGTATGATTTTGTTAGGTAATGGCATTTATAACATTAGTTGCTTTAAAATTTATGTATTTGCACTGTTGTTATCTTACATGACAGTCTTTTTAATGCATTTGCAGCTCGGAAATTAATGTTGTTTCGTCAGCTTTGGGGGAACTTGTGGCTTTATGATTCATCAAATGAGGAATTGAGGAAAATGGTAAGCGCTACATTATTTGCATTTTTTTTATTTTTTTATTTTTTTATTTTTTTGCTTAAAACCAATAAGTTTATGTTTGCAAGTTGCAACTCATATATTTATAGGGTCTCCATCTAATCATCTCTGCCATCTTCGATGACCCCTAACTCTCAATCGTTTCCATCATTTCTACCATTCACTTTTAATATGAACTCAGGTTATTTCTTGGTTTTTTATTTTTTTAATTTCATCTTAATTTCTTTTTAAGTAACAATGGACTGCTACACTGATTGTCCTTTTGAATATAGAATGTTCTACAAGACATTATTAGCTTATAAAAGAGGAACATTTGGCCATAATTTTATATTGGTAGTTGTACTTTAGAAATGTAAACTACTAACTCACTGGTTTCTTTGACGATTACGAATATATGATGACGAAGTTGCAAACTTACTTTACATATTCAGATTTGGTATGCAAATTCTATATTTCACTTTTAAGCATTTTTATTTATTATATCAAGTTTCTTAAAATTTATCTTATTTTTGTGTAGAGTTAAAATGGGGATTTGTTATGACAACAACTATCACACTACTTCAGATAGTCATAAAAGCTTTTCTTTTACAACACATATGATTAAATAAATTTATGATCTCTGCATGTTTGAATATGAAATAGCTACCTTCCTTGAAAGACCCTATTAATTTGTTGCTTCAATGTAGAGGTAGTATTTATATCAGTAAGTGGTGTTTATGTTAGTAAGTTATGTTTATACAAAAAAAAAATAAAAAAATAAAAAAATAAAGTCTTTGTACTTGAGATATACCGGGAAGGCTATACATTGTAGTCATTGTAGGTAAATCTCTTCCAATTTATAGAAGAATTTGGTCATTTTTTGCTTATGAGAATTTTGACGCACAAATAAATTTTTTTGTTAGTTTCCGTTCATGATGAACACAAATTGTTTGATTAAATGCATGTATGAAAAAATGAATTGAATGGAGAACTCTCCGTCTAATCTGCAAAATTTTGATTCAATATTAGAGTTCAATTTTCATTGTTTTTTTAAACATGTTATGGGCTTTGCTTGAAATGTTGGGAGTTTAATTCAATTTAATTGATGTAAGGAGTTTAATGCATTTATGTAAAAAAAAATGATTTTTGTTTCCTGTCTTTTTTTGATGGTTTTGAAATTAACTTCAGTTATTGCATAATTTTGGTTCTTTATATTGATATCAAAATCACAACAATAGAGTTGGTGAAACGTTGCAAGTGTTTGTATTTTCTTTATATTATAGATGATCACAAAGCCTTTTTTTTTTTTTTTTTTTTTTTTTTTTTTTTAAATGTTTAGAAAGATGGGGCTGTTTGGTTTTTTCTTGAAATGGTATTGTATGTTTTTATTGACAAAATGGTACTAATAGTGATATGAGAGTATTATAGGGTTGCTTCTTTAAAAGCTTAGACCGGTTGATCAAATGAAAAGGCATTTAGTTTGTTGGATAAGGCTATTATGCAGGTTACACAAGCTCAACAGATCAGGTTAGTCTCTTTTGTTAACAGATGGTTAGTGTCTCTTTTAATTGACATATTATAGGTGAAGGTATATAGCGTTGGTAGCCTATATAATATATGTGTTATCGTTGGTAGCCTATTATATATGTTCCAAAAGACACTTCGTGTTAATTTAGTATTTGATTATGAGCTGCTACTTTATTGAGAAACTATAATAAAAATGTTGTGGTCATGTTGCTCACCGAATACATGTGTGATGGTTGGTACCTATAAATGATAGCGGTTTGTGTCAACAATATTGCTTATAGCCATGTGTTTTTGTTCTTACCTTCAGATTGTGGATCTTCAAATTTTGTACTTTATATAAAATCAAGCCACTCGATGCTGAAGGTTGTGATGGATAAATGTTTTTTGGATACTCCGAGAGTATATGCTACATTTTACATCGTTTAATTGTAAGCACTTATACAATACATAATGTTCGACCATGTAGCAAACATGTCAAGAGTATGTTACAATTTTTTATAAAATGCCATGAAATGTTATTTGTGTTTGTTGTTACATATTTTATTTATTTTGTTGTTACCTTATTTTTTCTCTTTTTCTACGAGAAATGTTTTCAAACTTAATTAGCAAAAAACATTTGATGACCTTTATATCGTTTATAGATTTATTTTTATTTTTATGTAGCATGAATATTTTCTATTCATACGTCTAACTAACATATCACTTATTCACATAATATAAAAAAGCGTTCTCTTCTATAAACGTATTTCTTTTCATAAGATATTAAAAACTACTATTCTACGGTTCTTCATTTAATCCCGTGAATTTCACGGGTTAATAAGCTAGTTCTACAAATAACTATGAAACATTCAACTCACATTTGACATAAAACCTATTAGAAACAATAAACTGGATCCCCAAAACCATATTACTCAAGAAACAAGGACACATTCACCTCTACCACCAACCTAACATTAAGAACTTCTAGTGGTGGTTGTGGGACGTCAGTTGGGAGTGGTGGCGCAGGCTGTCGAATAGGAGGAGGAGGAGGTGATGGTGGTTGTAGACCGACAGGACGAGGCACTAGACCCACAAGGAGAGGCAGTGGACCAGAACGCCTAAGCGGTGGAACAAGAGTCCAGGCGAAGGGAAATTGAATGTCATGTAAGGCTGTGTTTGTTTTTTTCTTTCAGATCTGAATGGCGTCTCAAGTCTGATTCGGTCAGACGTAATCAGATTCAGACTGTTTTTTTTTAGATCTGAAGTCCGAATACATCTGAATAGGGTCTGATTCGTTCAGACATTGAATAACGTCTGATTACATCTAAAAAGCCTAAACTTTAGTGATACTTCTTTTCAATCCTTATCTCCTCATGATGGTCTTGATTTTTTATTAATAATCACGAATGGAGGGTCGTTTGGTTTGTTTTATTGCGAAACGATTGTTTTTTGTTTATTCAGACATTCAGATTCAGACATAAAAACAGACAGTCTAAACTAATTCAGATTCAGAATTTTGGACCACTCATTCAGATTCAGAAGTGGTATTCAGATTCAGACATAAAACCTCTAAAAAATATAATGGTTGATCTGAATTTGTTACTATGTTTTAATTGTTGCTTTGAATGATTAATAGACTCTATCTAAATTTGTTACTATGTTTTAGTTGTTGCTTTAAATGATTAATAGACTCTATCTGAATTTGTTACTATATTATAATCCTTGATCAGAATGATTATATTTGTTGATCAGAATGATTATAATTGTTGATCTGAATGATTATAATTGTTGATCTTAATTTGTTACTATGCCATAATCATTGATCTGAATTTATTAATATGTTATAAACGTTGATCTGAATGATTATAATTGTTGATCTCAATTTGTTACTATGATATAATCGTTGATCTGAATTTATTATTATGTTATAAATGTTGATCTGAATGATTATAATTTTTTTAACTGAATTTGTTAATATGTTATACTTGTTAATTTGACTGATTATTATTGTTGATCTAAATTTATTACTATGCTTTAACTGTTGATATGAATGATTAGTATACATTGATCTCAATTTGTTAACTATGTTATTATCGTTTATCTGAACGATTATTAGGCTTGATTAATTGATTATGGTTTTTGTTTTATGATTATTAGGTGTTGAGGTAAAACCTCGTAGGTGGTTTCAACTTCTGTGTAGTATTCTTCGGAATGGCTCCTCCGGAAGTTGTTAACTCCTACACACAAGAAACACGCACGTTAGACTCGCCTTGGGTTTTATCCCAAGACCAACCTCCGGTGTGAAAGTAAATATAGGCTAATATGAAGGATTGAACAGTAAATGAGAGTAAATGTTGTAGGTGAAAATTGAATGCGAATCATAAATGAGGTGTGGGTATTTATGCTACCCACACCTGTTACCTGTTTGCTTTGGGACTAAGCAAGCCGACATATGCCTAGCCTAGTAGGTAGGTGTCAGATCACGTGGGAGACACAATCCCGGGAAATCTGGGATGGCGGCGTGGCGGCGGTTGATGGGATTGTTCAGTGGGTAAACGACGGCGGCGGCGGTTGTCCTTTCGGCAAGCATGTCCGGAGGTGTGAGTATGGTCCGGACGAAATGTGGTGTTCGGACAAGTAGGTTGGTCCGGACGAAGTATGACGTCCGGACACAAATGCCAACATGTCCCCCCCCCCAGTATTGAAGTATCGGCCTTGAGCCGATAGTGCAATACTTAAGAGCTTGCATCTTCCGGTACTTTTTCTGTTTTTGTCGCGTAATCAAGTTATGTAGGCGTTTGTCCGGATGACTGAAGGGTTGTTAAACCTTCCTGGGCTTATCGACTTCCAGGCCTATGGGCCGAATAAAAGATAATATTATCTTACCATGCGTGGGTGTACGCCACGTGTGTTTTTACCGCAGAGATCCGACGCGCCACGTTCTGCCACGTCAGATACGTACAGATTGATGTGATGCTTTCGCGTCCTTCTAGGTTTTCCCTATATATACCGCTTTACCCTCTTCATATTTTCACTTTTCACCGTTTATTTCTTTTCCTTATCTTCGGAGTTTTGCGTCTTTCCACCACCGGACGTTCTTTGTGCAATATTTTCACGAGTCCTCGAGAGGTGCGTTTTATTCTTTTCTTGCAATTATCTTTCCTATACATTCCCCGGCATCCTTTTAGTTATGGCTGCTGAGATGAACGTACCGAAGAACACTTCATTAGTTAGTAGACCTGGGCCCTCGTCCGGTAGGGTCGTCCATAAGTTTGATATGCATGTACATACTTCCAAAATGATGCAAAGAGAATTAGATGATGTGGTTAGAGAGTTTGGTATCCCTTCGGATTTACGACCCACTCTTCCCCCGGATGACATTACCATGAATGAGTTACCGAACGATAAGATATGTATTTACGTTCACCAGTTGAGGACGGGGGGTGTTAGGATACCTTTCTCCACGTTTTTACTGGCGGTGATAGGATACTTTTGGGTGCACATCTCCCAGCTTGTTCCGATAGGTCTGAATAGAGTGACAATGTTCGAGATTCGCTGCTACAGCTTAGACGTCCGTCCAACCGTTGCCTTGTTTAGGGTGTTTTATAGATTGTGTAAGCAAGGTCATTGGTTTTCATGTGAAAACCGAACGGGGAGAAGGGCCAAGAAATGCTTTGAGGAGGTTCTTTCCGGGTTGAAACATTGGAAGGACCATTTCTTTTTGATAGACCGGAGGGCAATTCCGGATGCCATGCCATGGAGGCACAAAGATTCTAAGGTCACCGATGAGTTTTCGGAGACGCATTCTGACAGGGACGTTGAGAAGGTCGCTAGGAAAGTGATTCTTCTCAGGAAACCCTCAACCGCCCTTCTATGGATGACGGGTCTCTTTAATGTCTTCGAGAATCCGGGATACGAGGCCGTTCTAAAGGATGCAGAGGGGCGTGGTAATACCATACTTCCTTTACTTAATATTATGTAGTGTCTGTTATTTCTCGTCTTGATCTTACCTTTTTCTTTTTTGCAGTTCTTACCATGTCAGAATATTTGGAACTTCCGGAGTGGGATGGAACCGAGGTCAGCAAGGGAGATCCTCTCCCGAAGGGGCATGAAAGACCCATCCGTACCACTGAGTCGTTGGTACCGGGAAGCGCGGTCCCTGAGAAGACTCCACTCCAGAAAGCTGTTGAGAGGCCTGACTCGAATGTGGTTGCTACAAGGGAAGAGAAGGAAAGAAAGATGCAGGAGAGTGGGCGGGTTAGTAAGAAGAGGGACGCTGAGGGTCCATCTGCCGTCTAAAGGGGGAGGATGAAGAGAAATAGCAAAGTCACTGATGAAACTGTATCCTCTGATCACTCTGTTGATGCCACTCCCCTCAACCAAGCTGAGCCGCAAGGCGTTGAGAACGTTGAAGAGGGACCAGTGGGTGTTGAAGGACCCCAACCGGAAGGTGAGGGAGGGACAGTTCATCCAGAAGAGGAAACGACTGAGACTGAGAATGTCATTCAATAGAATCCGGAGGAGCAACCTGTTGGGGAAACTCAGGCAGACAACCAACAACCTCCTTCTGATGGTAAGAAATATCCTCCATTTTGTTTGTTTTCTTCCCCACTTTTCTTTTTTATAGATCATTCGGCTCATTCTGCACATCACCAGCATCATCCCCACACCTCCGGCAAACCTTCTGAGGAGCATCATTCGGCTGAGCATGGTATATACTTCTCTTTTAGAATCTGTCGTTATCATCTGTCTTGTTCTGACTTGGTTAATTGTTAGGAACACGTTTTGTAATATTCAAGTCCTGATCAAATGCGATAGATGTTGCTTAGTTTGGACTATATTGTTTGTAATTATGGTCCGGTCCATTAGTAGTCCATGGACCGGCCACATTAGTTAATTTCTTCTAGAAACATGCTAGGGAACATTCTTAGCATTATCCCCTTCCCATTGCCTATAAATAGAAGGCATGGGATGCATTATCATTGTCGGTTTTTCATGCATTGTGCGAAAGCTCTGCTCGTTTGTAATTTGATTAAGTGAAAGCCTTCCATTCTTCTTATTCTCTTCTTATTCTCTTCTTCAGTTATCTTATTATCTTATATCTCTTAATCGTAGCTTAATATAGATAAGTAGTACGTGTTTTATTAGTCATAATCGTGTGTGTGTTTGAGATATTAACGTGACCAACAAGTGGTATCATACGCAAAGGGATAATTAGGATTCTGTGTTTGAGTCATTAGTATCGTTAATTACGTTGGTTTTATAGATATCGTAAGGTTTTTTTGTTCAAATCTTAACGTTAAACTCTTGTTTGTGTTGAAAAATAGCTTTGATATCGTTGAAATTTCACTAATCTTCATCGAATTTCATTTTCTAAACGTTAACGAGTTTAATACTCATCAAATCTTGTGATTACTAATCGTTTAAAGTAAAAAAACAATCGGGTTTATTGGTTATTTGGACGATTTGGTGTAATCCGTGTTTTTAGCGAATAGGAAAAGTTGATGAAAAGTGAGATTTTTGGTTTCTGAGTGAACTTCGACAACTAAGGGTTTCATCGCAGTTGGAATCAAGATAAGTTAGGGTTTCATCGCAGTTGCAATCAAGATAACTAAGGGTTTTATCGCAGTTCGAATCAAGATAAGTTAGGGTTTCATCGCATTTGGCAGATCTTCAATTATCGGCATTGGGACTCAGTATTGTACTTTCTTGTATTAGAAAGTGATAATACTTCGACTTGGTTGCTTCTCTTCTCTTGTACAAGAGTTGAGAATTATCGAACTTGGATTTGTGATAAAACTATCGCAATTGCCATAAATCATCGCAGTTTGATATCTTATCTTATCGCTGTTTGATATTTTATCGCATTTTGCTATAACTTATCGCACTTTAAGATAACATATTTAAATTGTCATTATTTATCGCACTTTATAGTTTTATCGCATTTTCTACTTTCGTTATCGCTATTGAAGGTTATCGCACTTGGTAAACTGTCCTTATCGCACTTGGTGAACTGTCTTATCGCATTTGGTGAACAGTACTTATCGCATTTGGACAAAATCTTTAGATTTCCAAACCAACTTAACATATCTCATCAACACATATCTTAATTATCTTCAAGATCCAGATATGTCTCAACCACCTCACTTCAATTACTAATCTATCATATAAGATCCAGATATATCTTAATTTCTTGTCTTCAACAAGAGAAATGAGCACCCAAGCACCCTATTTATAGGAAGAGAATAGGGCAACATGTGCTTGTGTGCTTCTAGAAACTAATCTATCATATACCACGGCCCATGGGCTACTAATGAACCGTGGTATTTACTTAAACATATAGCCCATAGCAACCAATTAAGATAACATGACCAAGGCTTGAATAAACTCATGAAACGTGTTCCCAACAATCCCCCCCCTAAGTCTTGGTCATCTTGGTTGTTTGACGTCATCTTTGCTTCATTTGCTTTTGACGTCTTCATAATCTTTGTTCTTTGATCAAGACTTGAAATATTATAAAAACGTGTTCCTAACAATCTCCCCCTAAGTCTTGATCATCAATGTAGCTCGACGTCTTCTTTGCTTCTTTGGCTTCCGACGTCTTTATAATCTTTGATTCTTAGTTCTTGATATGAGATGATATGATGTTGTCTCGATCTGCCAGTCTCCAACGTCTTCTTGTCTTCTCCATCATGCTCATATATCTTTGACTTGTTAACTGTAACATGTTCTCACTTTTCAATCTTTATCTTGAGAAAGGTTGAGGTGCTTGAACTTTTGACTTTGCTATATCATATGTTGAACTTTTGATGTTACTGAGTCTTTGAGAGAACATTTCTTCAATATATGAACATGATGGAGTCTTGATGGTTGAACTCCAGCTCCTCAGCAGCAGCAGTAGCAGCAACAGCAGCATCAGCAGCAACAGCACGAACCAACCGGTACTTACAGGCTCAGACTTAAGATCATCAACAACATAGTGTGAAGACTTTCTCAAATCCTAACCCAGACCGTTCTGAAACGGATTCCCCCGAAAGGGATAACACGGACACACCGAAGTGCACCCACGATTCAGTGAGTCGCTGGAGATCACCCCACGACTGTAGACCGTTTGGAGCAAACACTAAGCGTAACCCATAAGGAGTTACCGAAGTGACCTGCTGTCAGAGTTGTTTGATGTTGTTCTGGCAGGATTTCCATTCAATCATTGATAATCACAAATTGTGACTTTTCTCATGAATGTTCTCGGCAGATTGCTAAGATCTGCGAAGGACACTTTCCTAAGTTACAACTGATGCCCATGATGTAGAACACCAGAGTAATTCTATGTGTTCCTAAGAGATCTTTTGATGAATCTCATGGCTCTAGACTCAATTAGTGCACATTTGTTTGGTCGTCGGAGGCGTGGAGCAGATTGCCTCCTTTTCAATATCAACACTCTCGTAATGAGAGGTCGATAGATTATGAAGGTTTCTCCGTGTGAATGAAACAAATGTCTTTTGAGAGACACTTGAGTGGCTTAGTAGGTTTATTAGTGCGTCACTGGGTCCATGACGTCTTTTAGTCTTCAATACCGGTGATGCTCATCAACCAGTAGATTATGAATTGAACCCGGTGTCTGCCCTAAGGTTGAACAAAATGGAGGGCTATTTCTTTTCACCCTTTTCTTTGATTTTCTTTTTAATTCTTCAACCCCTTCTTTCTCCTTTCATTCATTTTCTCCTTTTTAATATCATACCTAGGACTTTCTAGTTCTAAACTATTGGTATTGTCCTTGGGTAGATCCCTCCGGCTCTGGCGGATCATAGGACGGTTTTCCCTATCCTTAGTCACCTTATAACTCCATGACTATCCTAATGATGCCATAAACCAAATCCATTGAAAATCACTCAAAGTGTCGATAATTTGTAAAGACATTTTGTTGACACCTCGAGAGTTTGATGATTTTCAGAAAGACTCCCCCTTAACATGTGCGCATAAGTAATAAATTTGAAATTTGCACATGCCGGAAAGAGTTGGCACTTTTGAATTGAATGACTTTCACTGAACCTGATCGTCGTGAGACACGCTTACATCACCAGTTAGACTGGCTTGAAATTATTACCCGTACAGATCAGATTCAAAGATTATCGCTCGAAATCGGTACATTCTACTCAGACACGTCCTTTGCGAGACACGCTTACATCACCAGTTAATACTGGCTTGAAATTATTACCCGTCCGGGACATGTCCTTTCGACTACTGACTTTTCCTATCATCAATTCGAGGGTCAATTCTGAGTTTGAGCACACGAGATTCCAGCAAAGAGACACCATATTTTAATCATCTTTTACTTCTCCCCCTCAAAAATAGCATACTCATGATGTTTTTGGAAAACGTTTATGATTAAAATATGCTGTTTTTGAGTTTTAGGGAAGAATTTCAAGAACATTTATAAATTTTTGAACAAAGATTATATTTTTCAAATACTCCCCCTTAACAAGGGAATATTTGTCCTTATGAGCAGAATGTTTGAAAAACTTTGGAAAACATTCTGGTTTTTAATTCTGCTCATAAGTAAGAAGCTTTCGCTCCTTTTTCAGGATTGAGGCACTGAAGCGTACCTCAGGGTCCTTTCTTTGAGGTCCGGATTGTACACTGTTATGTGTGCACAAACCGTAGTCATATAAGAGCAAATGATGAGATAATGACAAAAATTGTGACAAGTAACACCATTGAGTTTACTTAGGATGACGGAAAGTGAGAATGTTTGGAATTCTAGCTCATCCTCCCACGTAATTCTCTAGTCTTCTCATCTGCATCCGATGTTGAAGTCGGGGATCTTCAGCTGCATTCTCAGTATTGGAGGTAGTTTGTTCTACTGTTGATGGTGATTATGTTGGATGTGCGTCTGCAGCAACTGATGTTGTTGTAGAGTTGTATCAGGTACTAGAATATTGACATGTTGTGCAGCGGAACTGGTGGATACATTTGAAGCAAGACTAACAAGAGAACCATCGAACAATGGAGCAAACAAGACTTCCAAATCCTTGCGGTTGAGAGAGAGAGTGGTGCAGCTGATTGATCAGGGAAGTTAATACGGTTTGAAGCGGGTCCTAAGCTGTTATGCTCAGAAGCCATTACATTAAGCTCGGGTCCGAAACTGAGTTATTCCGAAGCCATTGTCATATCTGAAAATCAAGAAGAGACAAACAGAGAACATGGAACCCTAAATGAATCTGGGTTCCAGATGTTAGAAGCATAAAGTTGTAGTGTCAATTGTCTTCTTGACACTTGAGCACGCGATTTCCATGGTATTAGTTTTTGGTGCCAATGTCTAAAATCTTTCCTGTAGGAATCCACCTAAGACCAATCGTTTTGAAAATTCTACCTGTGGGAACCCACCTAAGGTTAGATCTAGGAGAAGTTTTCCTTTTAGATGCAGTGGAATGAACTGTGGGAGCATCACTTAGTTGAGAAAATCTACATCTTATTTTGATCCACTTTTTAGGTTTCTGAATCTTTTCATTTGATTCAACGGGTTTGTTTGGTTTGATTGTCTTAGTCAATTGTGCCTTTGCACATGAATTCACTTCTTGAAGATATTTAGACACACAAACATTGCAACTACTCTTAGACGCTCGCCAATACCTATTTGTCTGTTGAGTGCTCCTAGGTATTGGTTTGCAACTACTAGCAGTGTTCTGTACAACAGTGGAAGGCATCACACAAGGTTTTGAACCTAGAATTCCGTCCTTTTGAAGTAGTGCCTTTTTTCTAGCTTTTTCTAGATCATAGTTCTTGTACATGTCATTTATTCCATAAGACTCTTTACTTTTAATGCTCGATTTAGACACTGTTTTTGAACTAATCCTAGATGAGCTAGGTATAACCACGTGTTGAGCTTTTGCAGAAACAGATGCATTTTCCTTAGGCCAAGAACATGATGTGACAGGTTTTGTTAAGTCATTTTTCTCAACAACTTGGAAGGCAAACCGAGATTTTGAAAATTTAGGTCGTTCAGATTTAAACGCAGTTGGTTGTCTAACCACTGATTGTTTTCTGATAGGCTGAAGAGACGGTTTCCCCAAGATTGATGGTTTCACAAACTTAGTATTCACACTCTGGCCATTTAATCTTCTTAACTTGTTTTGCAATGCAGCATATGCAAACACCTTTGCTTGAATTTGACCTTTTAACAACTCATTGTCCTTAATTAATGTATCCATACATTTACTTTCTTCATTCAAAGATTTACCATTGTTGCCCGAAGTTAAAGATTCGTTTTGCAGTTTAAGTTCAAGTGAGATGCAATGTGCCTCTAGTTTTGAAAAATCTTTTTGAAACTGGGCAATGGTCTTTTTGAGACAAGTATTTTCAAACTCGAGAGTTTGGTTTGATGGTACATTTGTTTTGTTTTTATTTAATATATCAGGCAAAGGTTGTTCGTCAACATTCTGATCAATCCCTCCTTCATTTCTGAATTCAGGTTGTTCAGTTAGTTGGCAAACATAAGCAGACATACTATTATTGACAACTGGTTGTACCTCAGCCATTGGCTCTTTGTCAAATATCGGCTCTGTGTCATGTGTGTTTCTGACATCTGCACAAGCATTTGTATCATTCATTGATCTGCTGGTGTCATCCTTGGCCATTGGCTCTATGTCAAATATGGGCTCTGTGTCATATGTATGTCCGACATCTGCACAAACCGCATCTGTATCATTCCTTGATTTGCTGTTATCATTCTGCTTTTCAGATTCAATCTCACTGCTTTCTGTTTCTATCCTACTGCTTTCTGTTTCCATCTTACTGCTTTCTGTTTCCATCCCACTGCTTTCTGTAGCACCCAAATTAGGTTCCAATGCTTTAACTGTAGTAGCTTGCTCTTCTTGAATCTGCAACTTCTTTTCATTCACTCTTTTGTCATACTCTCTTCTGTGAAGTACTCTTTCAGCAATTGACTTTTCAATCGAATCCATTTGTTGGGTCAGCATGTCTTTGAAAGTTTTAACCTCGATACTAGTGTATTCCAAAAAATACTTGCATGTCATGACACTGTCAAAATCTGATGATAACCAGGAAACGATGAACTGCTGAAATTGTTCCTTGAGCACTCTAAAGGCGACCGTGGATTCATTCTCATGAAATTCTTCGTTTTCAAGTAGCTTCTCCAGTTGATCCACGTTGAGGAACATCGTTTTTGTGAACATCTCAATGTCTTCTCCAAAGAGTGTTGAGAATGCCCATTTGAATCCATCCTCGGTACGAGTTCCTTTTAAGTCTCTGATTGAGAGGACCTTAAGATGTGAATGAAGAAATCTTAAACATGTCATGCATTTCTCTTTCGATTCTCTCTCTTTTTGTTGCATTAATACCTCTTGCGTATCTCTCTCTTTTAAACTTGATTCCATTTGATTTCGTTCTGATGTGAGATAAAGTTGATCTTGGATCTTTCCAAAGAAATAGGAGTTGTGGTTGTTGAAGGTTAAGGTTTGGAAATTCGTGACTTTAGTTCGTTCATTTGATTGATACATTTTCTCTCCCCCGTGATTGTTGCGATGAAATCGGAAGAATCAAACCAAAATGTATCACACTTAAGGTTGAACTCAGTTGTTGTTGTGAAGTTGTTGTCCTTTGCTGAAGATCGATCGAAGAATTTCTGAACGGTGATTTTGGTTTCCCTCCAAAATTTTAATTAGAAAAATTTCTTTACCAAAAATTTGAAATTCTCCAAAAAATGCAATTATAAGATTATAAGAAAATTTTGAGTTTTAGAAATTTTTACGCCAAATTTTACCGTAAAAATTCGAATTTTGACCTAAAAATTTAAATTTTCGGCCAAAATTTTCACTCTTATACCAAAATTTGAATTTCGCGTAAAAATTGAAAGTTAAGACCCGTGTGAAAAATAAATTTTCGACCAAAATTTTCACTTTTTTTTTTTTTTTTTTTTTTTTTTTTTTTTTTTTTTTTTTTGGAAATCTTAATCAATTGCGAGGGCCAAAATTTTCGATTAGGGAAAGTACACAAAACTGCTGAATTGCGATAAAAGTCTCTTGCTCAACTGCGATACCTCTCCCAAGCTGAAGTGCTATAAAAGTCTCTTGCTCAACTGCGATACTTTTCCCAAGCTGAAGTGCGATAAAAGTCTCTTGCTCAACTGCAATTGCGATAAGTTCAACTTGGTGAAATGCGATAAACAGCTAAGTCCCAACTGCGATAAGTTCAGCTTGGTGAACTGCGATAAACTGCCAAGTCCCAACTGCGATAAGTTCAGCTTGGTGAACTGTGATAAACGGCCAAGTCCCAAATGCGATAAAACCCTAAGTTATCTGAGTTGGAACTGCGATTATCTGAGTTGGAACTGAGATAAACCCTAAGTTATCGCGTTTGGGACGATTATCTACTTTCTTATACAAGAAAGTGGATTTTTCACGTGAAGATTAGAAGCACTTTTTATCAATTTCTTATACAAGAAATGATAAAAAAAATCAACTTTGAAGATTCGAACGAGGCTTTGAAGCACTTATCCACGATCACAACCAACGTCAAATACCAAAAAAAATCAAACTTCAAACAGGATCAAACTACTACCAAAAAAAAAAAAATTCCCACCAGCACACGAACACAAAAGGTTACCTTATTACTAAATCTACCTTTTTCCTTAAAAACAACTCTCGTAAAATTCAAAAGAGACAACAACAGTACACGTTCTATTGATTAAAACGCGACAAATTGTTGATTTTGATTTTTAACGAGACACACAAACTCGTCCTACCTCTTTGTTTGGCTCTTGATACCACTTATTGGTTACCCTTCTTAGATCAACTCACACATATATAAGAAAGATAGATAGATGAAGATATGATATTAGATAGAGAAAGAACTAGAGAGAATAATGAGAGAAAAGAAACTTGGATGATTTTATTAATGATAGTGAAAATGAAAAACACACACAAAGCTTCAACCCTCCTAGTGAAGTCTAGGAGGTGTATTTATAGAGCCAAAACACATGACTTTACAATATTGACGGTTCTAGTCCATGTGTTTGTGGCAAATAAGATAACTAATGTAATCACACATATGTTGTCACATTTTGGTGCGAGAAGCATACCCAACAATCTTCCCCCAATGTGGCAACATATGGGATTACTTACATCATATCCTACAAGTAAAAAATACAAATAAAGAAAGGTCTTCATAAGCTCTTCATGTGCTGAGGATGATTACAGTTGATGCTCTTTGTCTATATCTTGTACCTCGGCTTGAGAACTTTTCTTCACTTGTAGTCAAATGATGTAATAAACATTAATGAGGTCTAAGATCTTATTTTGAGTAGGTTTTCATTAATGAGTTTGTTGACCGAAATGCATTTGGCAGATCTTCAATTATCGGCATTGGGACTCAGTATTGTACTTTCTTGTATTAGAAAGTGATAATACTTCGACTTGGTTGCTTCTCTTCTCTTGTAGAAGAGTTGAGAATTATCGAACTTGGATTTGTGATAAAACTATCGCAATTGCCATAAATCATCGCAGTTTGATATCTTATCTTATCGCTGTTTGATATTTTATCGCATTTTGCTATAACTTATCGCACTTTAAGATAACATATTTAAATTGTCATTATTTATCGCACTTTATAGTTTTATCGCATTTTCTACTTTCGTTATCGCTATTGAAGGTTATCGCACTTGGTGAAGTGTCCTTATCGCACTTGGTGAACTGGTCTTATCACACTTGGTGAACTGTCATTATCGCACTTGGTTATCGCACTTGGTGAACTGTCTTATTGCATTTGGTGAACAGTACTTATCGCATTTGGACAAAATCTTTAGATTTCCAAACCAACTTAACATATCTCATCAACACATATCTTAATTATCTTCAAGATCCAAATATGTCTCAACAACCTCACTTCAATTACTACTATCAGCTACAGCAACATCCACAACAACATCAATTTCATCCTCAGTATCAACAACAACAAGCATTCGTGCAACAGCATCAATTTCTCTCTCCACAAGTATCCCCACAACAAATTATGCAACAGAATCAACAACTGCAGAATTATCCATCCTACTCCAGAGAACCTCATTGGTTTAACAAGATGTGTGAGGCAATTAGTAGTCAGCAATCACGTCATGAAGCTGGAAGTCAAGAAACTCCACCAATGCTAACTCCGGGTAACTACGTGCAATGGGCTAGTAGATTCCTCAGATTCGTTAAACTCAAAAAACCCCATGGTCAATATCTCAAGAAGGTCATTGAAGAAGGACCCTTTCCTATTCCAGCTACTGTTGTTCCAGCAACTTCAGAGAGAGAAGAAACAACAACTCCCACTCCTGTTGCCAACTACACAACTGAGCAAACATTACAACAAGAAGCAAACCAATTGGCAATGTCTTTCATACTTCAAGGAATTCCCAATCCTATCTATCGAAGTATTGATGCTCAAAAGACAGCCAAAGATATGTGGGAACATGTTCATCTTCTCATGGAAGGAACAGAGTTAAACCAAGAAGATCTTGAGTCTAAGTTGTATATGGAGTACACTCACTTCATCATGGAACCAGGGGAAACCATTGAATCTTACTACCACCGTTTCACCAACATTATCAATGACCTTGATCGTCATGATATAAAGTTACCAAAGATTGCTGTCAACTCCAAATTCCTTGGATGTCTTGGTCCTGAATGGCAGAAATATGCAACTTTTGTAAGGCAGACAAAGAAAATTGGTGATGTCAAATATGGACTCATGTATGATTACCTCAGACAACATCAATCAGAAGTGGATAAAGAAATTACAGCACGAGGAGGTTTCACACCCGCACCAACATCAAACTCACTTGCTCTCGTTGCTCAATCTAACTTCTCTTTACCACACCAGGAATTTGGCCAATCATCTTTTCAACCAAGTCTTCCACCCCAACCTCATAACCAAATCATTTCTTATGAAGCACCACAACAATACTCTGATAATCAGATGGTTCCATACAACAACACCGATTCAATGATGTACTCAAATGCAGATTATGATGAAGAAGAGGATGCTTTCAACTCTCTTAATGAAGCATTTGGATTGATTGCTAAAGCATTTGGCAGATTCACCAAATCCAACAACCGTCTTCGTTCATCATCAAATACCAGGAATCAGGTAGTTGTTAATGATGGCAGAGTAGAAATTCAAAACAGGTCTTCAGGCAGATATGGTTCGGGAAATCGTGGATATGGTACTCAACGGGTTCAGACAGGAGGAAATAGGTTCAATACTGCAGGGGCAAACAGAAACAATATGGGGAATGATCAGAGAGGAAATCCGACTGTTGGGAATGTTCAGAGAGGCATTGCAAATACGTCTATCACATGCTACATCAATTACTTTCACACCAGCTGCTCACTATACACAATCATCCATTGAAGAAGAAGCTATTAACATACATCTGTTTGTTAAAGAGCTCGTGAAATATGATCGTGATGCAGAGTTGGGGATTCATCACTGTTATTCTAAACGACAAGCCTGGTACAAGTACAAACTTACTCTCCAGAAATCACGGGAACCAGTTTACAGTGATCTCAAAAAAGTGGCCGTTATCAATGTGAGCGGATCCAGAAGATGTGATTATATATTTCTCGAAGAGATCACAGTAAAAAGAATTGACAACAATCTCTACACATTCTCTGAGGCTGATTTTCCTGATTTGAACCTGAATGATATCGAAGACATGTATCTGATGAAAGTCCAAGGCTCATCCCACAAAGGCTTGGTTATGGCACAAAAGATTGTCTCATCTCAATTTCAAAACCATCACTGACCTTGCCAAGTATAAATTAGTTGATGGTTTACCAATATTCTGATATGCCAAGGATCACTTGTGTTCTGCTTGTGAACAAGGGAAAAGTCATCGGGCTTATTTTCCTCCCAAAACAGAACACAGCACAGACCATGTCCTACAACTGCTTCATATGGATTTGTGTGGTCCAATGCGAGTTCAGAGTATTAACGGGAAGAAGTATATTCTGGTAATAGTGGATGACTACTCAAGATGGACTTGGGTCTATTTCCTTCGGAGTAAAGATCAAGTTCCTTCTATCCTCATCACATTTCTCACAAAGATTCAAGTTCAAGTCCGCAACACCGTCCGCATCGTCAGAAAAGACAACGGGACTGAATTTAAGAATCAAATCATTCGAGAATTCACTGAAAAACATGGGATTGTTCATCAGACTTCAATAGCTCGCACTCCTGAACAAAATGGTGTAGTTGAAAGACGAAACCGTACGCTCGTGGAAGCAACTCGAACAATGTTGATCAATGCTCAATTACCGGATTATCTTTGGGCTGAAGCTGTCAATACTGCTTGTTATACTCAGAATCGTGCCATGATCAACAAAAGACACAGCAAAACACCATATGAGCTTATACAAGGAAGAAAACCAAACATCAACTATTTTCACGTCTTTGGAGCATTGTGTTATCCGAAGAATGATAAAGATGATCTTGGTAAACTTAAGGCTAAAGCAGATATTGGGATATTTGTTGGATACTGTGAGAACTCCAAGGGATATAGAATTTGGAATCGTCGGACTGGGGATATTCAAGAAACCATACACGCTAATTTTGATGAACTCACAGAAATGGCTTCTGAGCAAGACCGCTTAGAACCCGCACATAACCGTCTAAACTTCCCTGAATCTTCGGCTGCACTCCTACCTTTCAACAGGAAGGATCTGGAAGATTTGTTTGCACCAATGTTTGATGACGTTCGTGTTACTAGTGCATCAGATGCTTCCACCAGTTCCGCTGCTCAACATGTCATACAACAAGCACCTGATCCATCAGCATCTACCTCTACCGTAGTTGCTGAAGATGCACCACAACCTGAATCATCATCATCAATGAATAAAACATCTCAACCAGCAGTTGAAGATTCTTCCCCCATTTCTAACAATGTTCCAACACCACCAGATTTTGACGGAAATGCATTTTTCAATCCATTTGCTCCACCCCCAACCATTCCCGACTCAGGAGAATCTTCCTCGAGCAACATGGAACCGTCAAATCTGCATCACAACATTCAACAATACCCATCTACTCATAAATGGACAAGGGATCATCCGTTAGTTAATGTGATCGGCAATCCAGATAAACCAGTTATGACACGACAGAAACTCCACACAGATGGTGAAACCTGCATCTACGCTCTCACCGTTTGTCAAGATGAACCGAAAAATATTAAAGAGGTCATGACTTACGACAATTGGATTGAATCAATGCAAGAGGAGTTGGATCAGTTCAAAAGATTGGAAGTCTGGGAACTCGTTGAAAGACCAGATGGAGTTTATGTTGTTGGCTTGAAATGGATCTGGAAAAACAAACTGGATGCTGAAGGCACGGTTATTCGTAACAAGTCACGGTTGGTTGCTAAAGGGTATAGCCAAGAAGAAGGAATTGACTTCGAGGAATCCTTTGCTCCAGTGGCTAGGCTTGAGGCAGTGAGAATGTTCCTGGCGTACGCGGCTCATAAGAACATCACAGTTTACCAAATGGACGTGAAGACAGCATTCCTGAATGGACAACTTCGTGAAGAGGTGTATGTTTCACAACCAGAGGGCTTCGTCGATCCAGAACATCCACAACACGTATACAGGCTTAAGAAAGCTCTCTACGGCCTTAAACAAGCCCAGAGGGCATGGTACGATAAACTCGCTGCATTCTTACTTGCCAATCATTTTTCTAAAGGATCTGTGGACCCGACTCTGTTTATACAAAAACACGGGGAGGACATTCTCATCGTACAAATTTATGTGGATGACATCATTTTTGGGTCTACCCATAAAAAGTACTCAAATGCTTTTGCAAAACTCATGAAACAAAACTTTGAGATGTCCATGATCGGTGAATTAAATTTTTTCTTAGGATTACAAGTTCACCAATCACCTCGTGGTATATTCTTGAGTCAGTCTAAATATGCACAAGAGATATTAAAAAAGCATGGCATGACATCTAGTGACACCTATAACACCCCTATGTCTTCCTCATCCCCGAAGCTAGATGCTGACATACATGGGAAACCCACTGACCCTACAAATTATCGTAGTATAATTGGGTCTCTCATGTATCTCACCGCTAGCAGACCGGATGTTGTATTTGCCACATACCTATGTTCACGCTATCAGTCTAACCCAACAGAAAAACATTTATCTGCTGTTAAAAGAATCCTTAGATACATCAAGGGAACCATTCATTTGGGGATCTGGTATCCAAAGGATTCTGGTTTTGCACTAACTGCTTTTTCAGATGCGGATCATGCTGGATGTATTGATACAAGAAAGAGCACATCCGGTGGTGTTCAATTCCTAGGTGATAAGCTGGTGTCCTGGCAGTCAAAGAAGCAAGATTGCACGTCTCTATCATCCACGGAATCAGAATATGTAGCCATGTCTGCCTGTTGTGCTCAAATCATTTGGATGCGATCACAACTGATGGATTATGGTTACATATTCAACAAAATCCCGATGTACTGTGACTCCAAAAGTGCTATCGCTATCTCGTGCAACACAGTGCAGCATTCCAAGTCCAAACACATCGCTATCAGATATCACTTCATCAAGGAGCATGTGGAGCATGGTACCGTTGAGTTGTATTTCGTGGGAACGGAACACCAATTGGCGGATCTTTTCACGAAAGCCTTACCTCATGATCGTTTTGTGAAACTGGTTCACCAAATTGGAATGAGATGTTTGACTCCTCAAGAATTGACAAACTTTCTCAAAAACAAATAAATGAGTCAAACATCCAAACTATCTTTGTAAATATATATTAAAAAAAAAAAAAAAAAAAAAAAAAAAAAAAAAAAAAAAAAAACACCAAAAAAAAACCTACATGCAAGTACAAACCCTTATCCAACACGTTGTTCATTTTTTTTATGTCACTAATTATTTTTGAACACGTGTTGAGGGGGAGACATAATTTTTCCCAAAGTTTTAAAATTGTACTTGCATACTTTCAGAAATTTTTGCTTCACAAAGTTTGGTGATAAGATTTTAAGATAGAAAAGTTGTGTGCCTTAAATATCAAAAAAATGAGACTTAGTGTTTGCATGATGGTGGTTTAGGACTTAATGTTCAAAGTCATCAAGGTTAGGGGACTATATGTGTAATAATTGCAAAGTTAATTGGTAGATATTTAAAGTCTAGAAAATTAATTCACCGCAGTTATTACTCTGCCACTTTCACCTACCGTATTCAATACACACCACCCACCATCATCAACGGCTTACATTCATTCTGCATATCCGATCAAGATCTTTGATTTCTGTGAGTGTTCTTATGTTTATCATGTCATTATTAAAGATGGTTTCAAACAGAATCAAGATCCAACGGCTAGAACGATCAGAATTGTGATGCTTAGTTTTAGGGTTTTGCGTAAAATTGGGGATTTATGATTAAGAGTGTTTGTGTTAAAAACAATTGTACGATAATGCTTATACATTGTTTATAAACCTATATTGAATGCTTAATTACTCCCAGAAACCACTAATTGTTCTAATTGAATTTTAGGGTTTAAGCGACGATTTGGGGAAAACTTTGTGAATGTGTTATTGTGTAGTTTGTTTATTGGAAAGTTGTTGTTTGATGTTTAATTGAATGTTGGCATGCTTGAATTGTACCCAGAAACACATTAAGCGAATTTATTAAGTTTAAGGGTTTATGAAGAACACGAACACCAGCAGTTTGATTCTTGCGTATTTGTGGTTCGTTTATGTTATAACTTAGCCAGAATACTCAAAATAGTCATTTAAGTTGTTTGTAAAAATCTGTGGACATAAATCATAAGTTATAATGAATCACGATAAGATTTGAGTGAATGTTCATCGTCAAATATTTTCGTAAACTCTTGTACAAGAGTTTATCGAAGTTGGTCAAAATTATCGCAGTTGGGATAGTTATCGCAGTTGGGATAATTATCGCAGTTGAGATTCTTATCTTGATTGGTTTTAATTATCTTGATTGACATAATTATCGCAGTTGGATAATTATCGCAGTTGGGATAATTATCGCAGTTGGGATGATTATCGCAGTTGGATAAATATCGCAGTTGGGATACTTATCTTGATTGGATAATTATCGCAGTTGTCATAATTATCGCAGTTGTCATTAATTATCGCAGTTGACATAATTATCGCAGTTGTGATCTGATATAGAATTTTGATCAATTTCCTTAGGTATATCCTTTTATACTTATCGAAATTAATCAAATTTTATAGAATTTGGCTAACTCTTGATAAATTCTTTGACCAAGCATGAAACAACCAATCATTAATACAATAGGGTGCCATGTGTTGCTTCTTAAGCTAACAATTTCTAACAAACATGCATTCTGTATATTTGTATATGATTGTTGATCCAGAAACACATCAATGGCAACTTCACAACAACAACCTCTTCCTGCTCTCACCAAAGATGAAGTCTTTCCTCACGGGTATACTCTGGAAATTGGAAAGAACAATTCACGTGTAGAACTGGACAAGATCAAGTGCTCTGACTCAAGTTGCCAGATTGCAGTAGAGATACTCAAAGCTCATAAATGCAGGGATCTTCTTGATAGCTCAGACACCATTCCAGAGCTATACATTCATCAATTCTGGGATACCTTCACAAGAAGCAATGATGACAAGTATTTCACTTGTACACTGGATCGTAAGAAAATCAGGGTCACACCTGCTACACTCCGTAAAGCCTTAAAACTTCCAGATGCACCTGAGCCTTCTAACCGATTCCACCCAACACCTTCAGAGTCAGAGATCATGCAATTCCTGGTAGACATTGGTTATGATGTTCAACCAGATACACCATTAACCACAATCTCCAAAGTCAATGCTAGATACATTCCTCAACCCTGGAGGACTATCTTCTTCATCATAACCCATTCCATTTCTGGAAGAGATAGTGGGTTTGAGCATCCAAGACTTTCTCATCTTCAAGTCTTATGGGGATTTATGAACCAGGAACCAATTGACTTTGCTGCTCTCATTTGGGAAGACATAATGTACTTAATGCGAAAAACATCCAAGAAAATTCCATTTGTACGATACACCAAAGTTCTTATTAGCTATCTACTTGATCATCATCAAGACCTTGATAAGCGTCCTACTGATCAAGAGGTTCATGAGTACAGCATGGATAAAACCTTAAGCAAAGTCTACTTCCCAAAAGAAAGCACGCGCAAACAAGGTGCACGGTTGCCAGAATTTCTGATGCCTGATGAGGTAAAAGAAACTAAAGCTTATCTTGATTACGACAAGGCATTCCGTGAACGTCGTGTGGGTCTTGCTAAGTTGGTTGAAGAATCAGGATCTTCTAAGACTCGTTCTCAAAGTAAGACTAAGACGGGTAGTGCATCAAGTGTCTCTGAACCAAAGAAAAGACATCCCAGAACCACTGTCATCAAGAGGAGAGTACCCAGTAAACCCCAACCAAAACCTGAACCGAATAGAATCGTTGATGAAGATACTAAATCTGACTCTGAATCATCTGAATCTGAAGAAGAACATATCTTTATGACTGTTGAAGAGGCAGAACTTCATAATAAGATCTCTCAGGAAAATGCACAAAAGCAGAGTCTCAAGTCTTTAAAGGAAGATGAAGAGCGAAGGGCAAGGAAAGTATTGGAACAACAGATGGAGTATGAGAGAACACATGGAGTTGGAGGATCCCAAACTGGTCATGAAGCAGCTTCAACCCAAGATAATCCGGTTAATCAACCCGGAGGATCTGGAGCTGTATCAACCAAGGTTCAGCCTGATACGATTAATCAACTCGATAAGGCTGAATCGGTCTCTTCTCAGCAAACAAGTTCGGTTAATCAACCCGACTTGGGAGCACAGACTCAGGAGGAGAAGGAAAAGGATCAGGAAAACAATATTGTGTTATCTGACAAGGAAATCTCTGATTCTATGTTTGACAACAATCACGGAGAACAACCACGTAACAATGATACAGAAGATTGGAACATGGAAGAAGAAAGGGATATTCTGGGAGATAAAACAACTAAAGCTGCCATGGATCTTGAGGAACAGGCAAGAAAAGAGGAAGAAGAAAGAAAACGTAAGGAGGATGTTCAAGCTAACCTGGAAGCAGATAGCTACATTCGTTCTCACACTCCAACACCTCCTCCTTCCCCTCCAAAGGACACAACCATATCTAAAGATACCATTCCTCCAACTGAACTGGCTATGGTCGTTAGTAACCCTCAACAGCAACAGGAACAACCACCAGTTCAGCCATCACCTGTTTCTTCCCCTAAGACACCTCCTGGGTCACCTCCTGAGAATCCAACACCTCCACCCTCACCTCAAAAGGACTCAACAACTAAGTCTGATGAACCAATTCCTTCACTAACTCCATCATCTTCAAGATCTTCATCACCCAAATCAAAAGCAACTATTTCTGAGAATATTCTAAAGGCTTACAAAGGAAAGAGTAAAAGAAGAATCGTCCATGTTACAAAAGTTGAAGTTGTGTCTCCTGCAGCAAAGAAACTTAAACAGGCAGTAAAGAGAGCACAAGCACAACGAGACAAACAAGCAACAACAAAATTGGCTGAAATGGAAAGTTTAGTCAAGAACTTGTCTCAGCAAGTGGAAGAGATGCAAGAAAGTAAGAAGAAGATAGATGAATTCCTTGGTTTTAATATCAAAGATCATATCACACGCAAGACAAGGCATTTTGTCAAGCAATTTCTTCCTGATCTTCAGCAAAATATAAATGAACATATTGATTCACAACTTGAAGACAAAATCAAAGAAGCCGTCTCATCTTCTTCCCAAACCAAACCGCTTCAAGATCTCACCACTGAATATATCGAGCTTGTGCTTCTCGACAGACTCTTTGAAATCACCTCTCCTTCTCAAGAAGAAATCAACCTGATCACGGCTCTTCAAGCACACATTGAGAAGAAATCGTGCAAGGAAGCTGCTGACAAAGGGAAACGTATTCGAGAGGATGACGAGGAAGATCAGGACCCAAACCCCGAACATAAGAAACACAAAAGCGGGTCTGGGATTCATATTCAGGAGCCAACTGGACATACAACATCATCTCTACATCCAAAACATCAATCATCTGGTCCCACTGAAACCGAACATCAAAATGAGCATTTCACGGCTGAAGATGTGGAATTTCAGCCGCAAGACGATCAACCGTATTCACCACTGTCATCACCAAAACCAAAGCCCTCCAAATCCAAGTCATCACACAGCAAGAAGTCATCTAATGAACCAGCTGTTGTCACCTGGCTTGATAATGATAAGGATGAGCTAGGAAATGAATGGTTTGATCATCTGGCAAGTGCTCAGATTCCGACTGAAGAAGCTTCCCGAGTTGAAGACAACACGTTTGCTGTTACTCAAGAGATCAAAAGAAGTCTTAACATTAAGAAGATGACCAAACGGGAACTTTGACGGATCAAGAATGATGCCTTCATTCTTCTAAAAGATAAATCCAACAGCGCAGCCGAACTTGAATATCACCTTGAAAACATTGCACGCGCAATGTCAAGTGACTTCGACTGGGCTAATCCAGACGTAGTCAGGGGAGTTGGCAAGAACCAACCTTTCATCACCGATTGGACTAAGCCGCTTCCCGTGATACGAAGATCTCACCACTCAGAAATTCCCTTCCAAGTTTTCTTCAACAACGATCTGGAACTTCTAAAGAACGGAGCACAAGGGAAGACAAATTATGCTACGTCAATTACTTTCACACCAGCTGCTCACTACACATAATCAGCCATTGAAGAAGAAGCTATTAACAGACATCTGTTTGTTAAAGAGCTTGTGAAATATGATCGTGATGCAGAGTTGGGGATTCATCACTGGTATTCTAAACGACAAACCTGGTACAAGTACAAACTTGCTCTCCAGAAATCACGGGAACCAGTTTACAGTGATCTCAAAATAGTGGCCGTTATCAATGTGAGCGGATCCAGAAGATGTGATTATATATTTCTCGAAGAGATCACAGTAAAAAGAATTGACAACAATCTCTACACATTCTCTGAGGCTGATTTTCCTGATTTGAACCTGAATGATATCGAAGACATGTATCTGATGAAAGTCCAAGGCAAACTGCAACATCTGACTAACGAACTTCGATATGCACTCAGTACCTCTCTCTGTCATTACATCAGGAGAACAATCATCAAAGAACGTGTAGAAGATCTCCAGCTAGGTGTTGAAAGTTATCAGACTACGCTAAACCTTGTTGAGCCACAGTTCCTACTCAACAGCAAAAAGGACCCTCAATACACCATGCTACATAGACCAGTCTTTGGGTTCGTTTACAGAAGCACAACAGATTTCCACCGTTTCATGGCATTCAATGAAATTCATAAGTTCTGTGACGATACCTTAAAGAGTGTACGTGATGGGTTAGCTAATCGGGTTCAAGATTCAGCATTGGGAAAATCAAGAAGATGGAATTCTAAGGAGGTGCGACAAGTTAAGGAATTTATCTGGAAGATTGAAGAATGGTTATATCATCGTGATCAGATGAGGAGGCTAGAAAGCTATGTTGGGGGTCGTCCACCTTTCGCTATCAGACTATTTCAGCGGACTGACCCAGTATTCTCAACTTTTGGCAAAGGCGGTTGATGTAAGAATATATTATCATATTACATTATTCTTATATCATTATTCTTTCCATATTGGCCTATGCATTACGGCTTGTGCACACATAACAGTGTACAACCCGGACCTCAAAGAAAGGACCCTGAGGTACGCTTCAGTGCCTCAATCCTGAAAAAGGAGCGAAAGCTTCTTACTTATGAGCAGAATTAAAACCAGAATGTTTTCTAAAGTTTTTTCAAACATTCTGCTCATAAGGACAAGTATTCCCTTGTTAAGAGGGAGTATTTGAAAACATAATCTTTGTTCTGAGAAATATAAATGTTCTTGAAATTCTTCCCTAAAACTCAAAAACAGCATATTTTAATTATAAACGTTTTTTCCAAAAACATCATGAGTATGCTATTTTTGAGGGGGAGAAGTAAAAAGATGATTAAAATATGATGTCTCATTGCTGGAATCTCGTGTGCTCAAACTCAGAATTGACTCTCGAATTGACGAATAGGAAAGTCAGTAGTCGAAAGGACATGTCCCGGACGGGTAATAATTTCAAACCAGTTTAACTGGTGATGTAAGCGTGTCTCGCAAAGGACGTGTCTGAGTAGAATGTACCGATTTCGAGCGATAATCTTTGAATCTGATCTGGACGGGTAATAATTTCAAGCCAGTTTAACTGGTGATGTTAGCGTGTCTCGCAACGATCAGGTTCATTGAAAGTCAATCAATTCAAAAGTGCCATCTCTTTCCGGCATGTGCAAATTTCAA
Source organism: Artemisia tridentata subsp. tridentata (assembly GCA_021014915.2). Lineage (NCBI taxonomy): Eukaryota > Viridiplantae > Streptophyta > Magnoliopsida > Asterales > Asteraceae > Artemisia > Artemisia tridentata. The sequence continues at coordinate 321,994,228 of CP139505.1, forward strand.
AATTTATTACTTATGCGCACATGTTAAGGGGGAGTATTTCTGAAAATCATCAAACTCTCAAGGTTTCAACAAAATGTCTTTACAATTATCGACACTTTGAGAGATTTTCAATGGTTTGGTTTATGGCATCATTAGGATAGTCATGGAGTTATAAGGTGACTAAGGTTAGGGAAAACCGTCCTACGATCCGCCAGAGCCGGAGGGATCTACCCAAGGACAATACCAATAGTTTAGAACTAGAAAGTCCTAGGTATGATATAAAAAGGAGAAAATGAATGAACGGAGAAAGAAGGGGTTGAAGAATTAAAAAGAAAAGCAAAGAAAAGGGTGAAAAGAAATAGCCCTCCATTTGTTCAACCTTAGGGCAGACACCGGGTTCAATTCATAATCTACTGGTTGATGAGCATCACCGGTATTGAAGACTAAAGACGTCATGGACCCAGTGACGCACTAATAAACCTTCTAAGCCACTCAAGTGTCTCTCAAAAGACATTTGTTTCATTCACACGGAGAACCCTTCATAATCTATCGACCTCTCATTACGAGAGTGTTGATATTGAAAAGGAGGCAATCTGCTCCACGCCTCCGATGACCAAACAAATGTGCACTAATTGAGTCTAGAGCCATGAGATTCATAAAAGATCTCTTAGGTACACTTAGTATTACTCTGTTGTTCTTAATCATGGGCAGCAGATGTAAAATTAAGAAAGTGTCCTTCGCAGATCTTAGCAATCTGCCGAGAACATTCATGAGAGAAGTCACAATTGTGATTATCAATGATTGAATGGAAATCCTGCCAGAGCAACATCAAACAACTCTGTCAGCAGGTCACTTCGGTAACTCCTTGTGGGTTACGCTTAGTGTTTGCTCCAAACGGTCTACAGTCGTGGGGTGATCTCCAGCGACTCACTGAATCGTGGGTGCACTTCGATGTGTCCGTGTAATCCCTTTCGGGGGAATCCGGTTCAGAACGGCCTGGGTTAGGATTTGAGAAAGTCTTTACACTATGCTGTTGATGATTTCAAGTCTGAACCTATAAGTGCCGGTTGGTTCGTGCTGATGCTGCTGTTGCTGCTGCTGCTGCTGAGGAGCTGGAGTTCGACCATCAAGACTCCATCATGCTTATATCTTGAAGAAATGTTCTCTCAACGACTCAGTAACTACAAAAGTTCAACATATGAGATAGTAAAATCAAAAGTTCAAGCACCTCAACCTTTCGCAAGTTTAAGATTGATAAGTGAGAACATGTTGCAGAAAAACAAGTCAAAGACATATGAGCATGATGGAGAAGACGAAAGGATGTTGGAGATTGGCAGATCGAGACAACATCATATCATCACTATACAAGAACAAAGAAACAAAGATTATAAAGACGTCAGAAGCCGAAGAAGCAAAGATGACGTCGAGCAACATTGATGATCAAGACTTAGGGGGAGATTGTTAGGAACACGTTTTGTAATATTCAAGTCTTGATCAAATGCGATAGATGTTGCTTAGTTTGGACTATATTGTTTGTAATTATGGTCCGGTCCATTAGTAGTCCATGGACCGGCCACATTAGTTAATTTCTTCTAGAAACATGCTAGGGAATATTCTTAGCATTATTCCCTTCCCATTGCCTATAAATAGAAGGCATGGGATGCATTATCATTGTCGGTTTTTCATGCATTGTGCGAAAGCTCTGCTCGTTTGTAATTTGATTAAGTGAAAGCCTTCCATTCTTCTTATTCTCTTCTTTAGTTATCTTATTATCTTATATCTCTTAATCGTAGCTTAATATAGATAAGTAGTACGTGTTTTATTAGTCATAATCGTGTGTGTGTTTGAGATATTAACGTGACCAACATTAATTTTGTTGCAGATGGAATTTCGACCGAGAGGGATCATTTTGTTCCAGGCTGGTCTCTCACCAATGACCTTCGGTTAGACACCTTCCGAGCCTGTCGTGAGATGATGTCACACCTCGCGACTCCTGCCAAGCGGACCGCACTCGAAGAGTTAACCAACAGCCAGCTGGTCCGCTCAGCTTATGTAAACGTTGGATCTGGGATTGTTATGCAAGCGGAGCTGCTGCGCAGGTTTACCCAGCTCATCATTGAGTACAGGGAGTTGAATCATGCTCGCAAGGCTGCCGAACAGGAGCGCAATGCGCAGGTTGGGAAGTTTGAGCGATTGTTGGGGGATCTTAGGGCTGTGGAGAAGGAGTTAGATAATGAGCGTTCTGCTTCTACGGTCCGGGAGCAAGGTTTGGCCGATCAGTTAGAAGAAATGGAGAAAGACAGGAATGAGTGGAGGGCGGTGTCCGCTTCTCAGGCTGAAAGGATTAGGAAGCTGGGGGAGGAATTGGGAGAAAAAACCAAGGCCGTTGAGAGGTTGGAGGGGGAGAATAAACAACTGGTTACGGAGGTTGCTCAGTCAGAAATGGTTCATCATAACACTGTCAAAGACTTGATTCCGGCCGCTTGCCGTAGGTTGTTTAATAGTGCCGAATATAAGATGAGCATGGGGAGAGTTTACAGCTTGACCTACACCGCTGGATTTTTGGACGGTGTTAAGGCCTAGAGTAAAGAGGATGACATCCAGAGACTGGTTAATAAGATCAAAAATATCAACATGCAGGCTCTGATTATATGAAAGGCGGAGTACCGTAAGCTTTTTGAGGCTGAATATCCATACATCAAGAAGCTTTCGGAATCTCACCGTCTTCCCCTTGGTGATCTGATGAACCTCTTCCCCGATATACCTCTCCCCAAGACAAAGACTGCAGTCCCCAAAGAGCTCCCCCCCGTTCAAGGGACCGGCACTTCCTCCAGCATGAAGGATACCGCAGAGAACGCTCCTTAGCTTCTTTCGTTTTTTTCTATTATATGAATGTAATTGAATAATATTGTAATTGAATATTTTTTGTATGCCAATCCGCTCATGACCGGGGATGTCATGTTTTTGTATTGTTGAATGGATGTAATTTACGTTTCTCGTTCTAAGTATTTGAATTTTGTTTATATATTTGACGACGGGGTGTTTTTACGATCCGCTTCTTAGAGCTGGAGTGTTTTCCACTATCCGTTTCGATTTACCGACGGAGTGTTTTCACGATCCGCTCCTTAGAGTCGGAGTGTTTTCCACTATCCGTTTTGATTTGCCGACGGAGTGTTTTCACGATCCGCTCCTTAGAGCCGGAGTGTTTTCCACTATCCGTTTAGATTTTCCAACGGAGTGTTTTCACGATCCGCTCTTTAGAGCCGGAGTGTTTTCACGATCCGCTCTTTAGAGCATGTCGTGAGCCTGTCGTAGGTGGGTCCAACTTCTGTGTAGTATCCTTCGGAATGACTCCTCCGGACGTTGTGAACTCCTACACACAAGAAACACGCACGTTAGACTCGCCTTAGGTTTTATCCCAAGACTAACCTCCGACATGAAAGTAAGTATAGGCTAATATGAAGGATTGAACAGTAAATGAGAGTAAATATTGTAGGTGAAAATTGAATGCGAATCATAAATGAGGTGTGGGTATTTATACTACCCACACTTGTTGCTTGTTTTCCTTGAGACTAAGCAAGCCGACCTATGCTTAGCCTAGTAGATAGGTGTCAGATCATGTGGGAGACACAATCCTGGGAAATCTGGGATGGCGGCGTGACGGCGGTTGATGGGATTGTTCAGTGGGTAAACGGCGGCGACGGCGGTTGTCCTTTCGGCAAGCATGTCCGGAGGTGCGAGTATGGTCCGGACGAAATGTGGTGTTCGGACAAGTAGGTTGGTCCGGACGAAGTATGACGTCCGGACACATACGCCAACATTAGGCTTGATTAATTGATTATTTGCAATTAGTAGTTTATGTTTGGATATTATGATTTTTATAACTGTTTTTATCGTTGTTAGTATAAATCTGACCTAATTAATTGATTATCATTTTTGTTTAATAATTATTGCGATGACTAGTTTTGTTGTGTTGTGTGTTCCTGTTATTGTTTTTGTTGAATATCATGTAGCGTAATCGGTTGTGACTCGTTTGGATAATGTGTTCATTTTAGGGTTTAAAATAGGTTAATGGTGTTCAATTATTAGATTGTAGTTGTTGATCGACAGTTTGGTTGTTACTGTTATCGTTTTTTATTTTCGTTGATGTCACGCCCTCAAAATGTCGCATCGGAAAGGTAACCGGGGGCGTGACTTCATAGCACAAAGTCACCAAGTATAAAGAACGACCTCTATATGAGTCGTTTCAAAAGATACAACATTTGATTCATTAAAACACGGGGTTTTCAAGACAAAAGTTCTCAAGTTTCACAGCAACATAGAAAAAAATAGTTTTGGGGAAATACAATTTTCAAGTGATGTTAAGTCCATGCAGAAAATCTTCGTGAATGTAACCGCCAACGACGACTCTAGTATGGACTTCATGCATGCCAAACCAAGAAACTTACAAACCTGAGAAATACATGCTAAAATTGTCAACATAACGTTAGTGAGTTCATACGTTTAAGTAAAAGTAGTGTGGATCACAAGATTTCTACGACTATTGTATCAAGTACGAGTTCATAAAAAGTATTACTAAACTCATGACACCGAAACCTTGACAGTTTGTTTGTTTATTCGCCCCCACCAGGTGTCTTGTCAAGGACCTGTACGCCATCAAATGATATGCGTCCGTTTGACCAGTTGGAGCGACCAACCCGGAAAGGAGAGTTTACCCCCAATATATCTATTCACATCATTCACGCTTACAATGTAATTAACAGTTCAATGTAATTAACGGTTCAGGATAGCAGGAAGCTTTATTTATTTATTTAAATGAGAAGTATAGAATGGAATATATATATATATAGGGAAGGGTTCTTTTCAGAACCAAATAAAGGTACAGAACTGCGAGAACCAGCATCAACCAATCAGATTTTTTTGAATATTTATTTTTATTATTTAATTCAAAAGGGCATAATAGTAAAATTATATTTTTTAATTTCTTTTTGCTTTTTTTTTAATAAAAAACGTTTTTTAGTTCCTAAATTTTAGGGATTTTTTTTTTTTTTTTTTTTTTTTTTTTTTTTTTTTTTTTTTTTTTTTTTATGAAATAATTTTTATTTTCAGTATATATGATTTCAAAAGTAAGGTGCATATGTGTTTTTTAATATAATATATGTTTACGTATATTTGTAGTGTTCAATTTACGTGTATTTGATAAGGTGCATATGTGTTTTTTTAGATAATGTAAATTTACGTGTGTTTGTAGTGCATGGAATGGCAAACAAAAGTATTTTACATGTATTGTTTACAATTTAAAACTAAAACATTATATACAAAATTTAAAAATCATGTGATAATACACTTCAAATACAAATTTCTAACAGCAAAAATGTTGTCATATACGCACATGTATTTTCCCTCGTTGGACACTTTGTATTTCTTTGTATGTATATGTGCACTTGTATCTGCGGCTGCACTTGTGTCTTTAATCTTTAAATCTTTAGCTTAACTCTCTTATCGCTAGATAGTATGTACAAAACACATGTGCACTCTTCATATTGCTCATCATACTCGTACCTGTAACCACAAAACACAAGTGCACACTTAAAATACATATGCACAGAAGGCATCAAATTCACCAGAAACTGTAATAACACATATGCACTCTCAATAACACATATGCATACTCTTTCATGAATGAACAACCTACTATAAAACACATATGCACCCTTCATTTTTTTAAAAGCTTCTCACTTTTTTTAAAGTTTCCTTTATTCGAAAAGATATCTTAAAAAGGCTTTGTAAGTTAAAAGATCAGGTAACCCCAAACACCCATAATCAAGGATTATGTTCGGTTTAAAGTAGTTTGATAAAAAAATCTCCTAAGACTAGCACATTAACTAAGCCCGTACACATTGGCTGAGATTATTATACCAGTTACCATATATATAAATCATCTAGATGCCATATATTCCAAGCTTTTACAAAGGAATTAAGTTACTACAACCAAAATTAACTGCTGAACAGAATTAATTCCAACGTAAGCCACCAACAGAATTAACATAGCAGAATTAATTTATTTCTTTAACCAATCACAATCGATCCAAAAGTCAACAAGAAATCTGCTATGATCGTGTCTTCATAACAAGGAGGCCCCACGAATTCAATTAAACAAAACAGATCCAAGTCCCACACGTAAATGAATTAATACCAGTACACGACAAATCAATTAATTTTTCGTCAAACCTCACGTACATAAACGACAAACCGAATTTGATACTCCCTCCGTCCCTTTTTAAATATCCACTTGGACTTTTTTTGGTCTTTATTATTCAACTTTGACCATAAATATTTTTGTTTGTGTTATATAATACTTGATGCAAAATATATGAATGAATTGGGTTTTAAAAGTATTTTCATTGGTATAATTTTCATCAAATATTATATAACACAAACAAAATTATTTATGGTCAAAGTTGAATAATAAAGACCAAAAAAAGTCCAAGTGGACATTTAAAAATGGACGGAGGGAGTATATCACTGGCACACACTTTGACCAACCAATTTAATTGTCGTCCCATAATACGAGAAGATTAAATAATCAACATCAGCAATGAATTATTCAGTACGAGGTTTTGTTGATGAATAAGCCAATTTAAAATCGAACGTACTACGTACAGCTCTTAAAAAAAACGATTACCTTAACTTCCAACAGATCTGCTCCATCTCCAATAGCATTCAAAACCTAACGAACATCACCAGATCTGTTACTGTTCTTCAAATCTATACTTCACAAGATCTTTATTTTATGATCCGGATATTTACAGATGGTGAAAATGGCGGCTAGGGTTATGATGAAGATGAAGATGAAGGCAGTTGAGATGATGGTGGCTATGGTGGTGACTAGGTTTTTTTATTCAGAGAATAAATCACAGATCTGGATTATAGTAATTATAGGACGGTTTTCAAAAATAACTCATGTAAAATGACATAAATGCCCAAATATAAATAATTTGTGATTGTTTTATTTACCAAAATGCCACAATGATTTTCATCCATTGATCAAATAATAGATGGCTCAGATCGGTTCTCGCAGTTCTCTACCTTTATTTGGTTCTGAAAAGAATGCTACTATATATATATATATATATATATATATATATATATATATCAAGCATAGACGTCTAAGTAAAAAAAAAAAAGTGTCTGGTTTCGAGGCAATCGTTAGTTATCGAGATGTTGACTATTGTAGACATAGAAGATAAAGAATGTAACTTTAAATTAAATAAACAAGTCCTTCATTGCTTGTATTAGTGGACCGATGGACCAAATAACATCCTGTAGACATGTTTGAAACTAATGCTTTGTTAAATAGTTTGAAGTTTTTTCAAGATAAAAATAGTTTGAAGAATAGTAAAATAGAGAGTATATGATGCATAGTATATATTTTATCAATGGACCGTTGTATAAAAATGTATTAGCAAAACGTATTAGTAAAACTAACATGTACTCGCAAGTTGCATCGGCAAATACCATAAATATTTTTCGCATAACATTAATTGTAAAAAAATTAATTGCAGGGTACCCGCGATAATAAATAAGTAAATTAACACCAACTTGGTTCGATCCAAGTATGACGGGTGAGAAAATGCTTTGTTCCAAAGAAATCCGCAAACTCTTCTTGGATGATTTTGTTATTGAAAGTGTGATACCTGCATGTTTCTAGTGAATAGAACACCATATTCCCGCTCTCGGAAGACAATCTTGGAAAATAGATCTTGTTCTCCATCTCTGGAATCTTGGCTTCAATGCAAAGAGATGACGCACTACAAATAAAAATCATATGTTTCCCTAAACTATCTATTTTCACCCATTCTTGTGTAGAACCCTTCAACTTGAATACCTCAACTTATTCTCCAAACTTGCCCACGATGACATGTAAGAGATGCTCGTCACATCTTACTTGGTAAGACTGGGGCAAAGATGTGCGGCAGCTTGTCGGCGCTGGAACTGCATAACGCTCCCAATATAAATCTTCTTTTCCCATCTCTTTATAAACATCAAGTCTTCCATCGGCTCTCATAGCAAAAAGATCATGGCCATACAATGTTAAAATCGGATAGGAACATAAATCATCAACATCAAGATCCAGAATAACATGCCGCCAGGATGGTTCCCCATATTCAAAATAAATGAAAACATCAAGGTTAGCTAATACAACAACCATACGGTCAGGAGAAGTAGGTGGTGCTGAGAAACAAAAGTCAGCTTCATAACTGAGTTTTGGAAGCTCACGGATATCACTTGTGAAAGGGTTAAAAAAAACAAGTGAATCATCAGGTTTTAAGATCAGCAACCAACCATACCTCGCACACTTTATTTCAAAATCACAAATCAATTATGGAGGTGTTTTTATAAAATACTTGTCACCAAACATGGGATCTGTAAAAGTCATAACGCCTCTATGCTTGTCAAACACCATTAGCCACGAAGAAAGAAATGTTGGCAGACCATAAGGGGTAGAAGGCCAAAGGGATAACCGAGACATTAATGATTTGCTAGCATCGATCAATACTCCTGGGGCTGCTGTGCCTCCTGTCCTTCCTCCCCGATTGGTTAAAGTTCGACAGCTCAAAGTTATACGAAGGCCTCGGGTTGACGTTGTCGAAGAATTGCTCGAACACAGGCAACAACAACCCGAGGCCTTCGTATAACTTTGAGCTGTCGAACTTTAACCAATCGGGGAGGAAGGACAGGAGGCACAGCAGACCCAGGAGTATCGATCGATGCTAGCAAATCATTAATGTCTCGGTTATCCCTTTGGCCTTCTACCCCTGATGGTCTGCCAACATTTCTTTCCTGTCTTCTCCTGTTTCTTTGGACATTGGCTCTCCTTTCCTGGAAAATAAAACAAAAGTATAATCAGTAATTTATATTATCTAAAACTTACAATCAAAACACTAGATAAAAAAATGTATCATATGATAGATCATCCACTAGATTACACGAATTCGGTCTAATGCGAGTTCAGATCAATAATCATTAATTATACCAAATCAACCAAAAACTAGATCACTGTTATAACTTATAAATTTAGATCAAGTCTAGAATTAGTTTAGATCATCAGTTAGAACAAATTAACAAACAAAAATTCAGTCTAATGTGAGTTCAGATCAATAATCTTTAATTAAACCAAATCAACCAAAAACTATATCATTCTTACAGGTTCAGATCAAGTCTATTATTAGTTTATTGTGAGTTCAGATCAAGTCTAATTATACCAGAGCAACAATTAGAACAAATTAACAAACACAAATTTAGTCTAACATGGGATCAGATCAATGGACACCAAAATAAGATCAATAACTATACCAAATCAAAAAAACAGGTTATCAGTTACAACATACTAACAAAATTAGATCAATAAGTTGTACTAAAATACTGTAACAAATTCACAAAATCTAAAAAACATTCAACAATAATGACAATAACATTAAGAAAAACTAAATCTACGTATAATAATCATTAAGATTAACACAAAAATAGCATGATCACAATTTAAGAACAGCTAATACAATCAATAGAATCAACATTTATAAAATTGTAACAAAATCAGTTAAACAGTTAAACAATTGTAACAAAATTTAGATCTAGGTATAATAATCATCAAGTTCACAAAATGAGGGGTTTTTATAAAATTGTAACAAAATGGGATTGAGTGGTTTTTATAAGTGAGTAGAGTGGTGTGTTTTGAGGGATCCGAAAAAATCAAAATCCCCCTTAGAATTATTTTGATATCACGCCAAAATTTCAAAATTTTCAAATGACCGCCCGCAACCCTAAAAGTCTTGATTAATTGCAAAATAATCCTTTTTATTAATAATTGCAAAAAAGCCCTTTTTATTAAAATTATTGTAAAATACACCGATACTTTAAAAAATAAAGAGAACAACACCTGAAGTTGTAGATCTATGTTATTAGACCATAAACAAATCTCATGCTGGAAGATAGTCACCATCACTCGTGACGAATCTTGGGCGTTGACACGTCACAACATCAGTGCACGCTTTTAGGGTGTCATGGGGTGGTGATGTTGGACGGTTTTAGCAGGAAAACCATGTTTAGTGGGTGGTTTCAAGCTGAGTATAACGTGGAGGGTTTTATGGTGTGTTGTGGTGGTGATGGTGGAGGGTTTTCGCATGGAAACCATATTTGGTGGATAGTTTCAAGGATTTCAAAGGTAGGGGTTGGGTGGTTTAGATCTGAGATAGCAAGAAAAAGTAAGAGACGGCGAGAGAGATAAAGAGAGGTAAAGAGAGGAGGGATAAGGGAACACAAAAACACAAACTAGTTATGTTTAGGTTTGGGCTGGATTTACTTTTTCTTTTTTGTTTGAGTAAACTACAAAATACATTCATCTGGTTTGGTCAATTTCACACGATACATCCCTCTTAAAAAAGTTGCGCCATACACATCCCTCTGTTAGTAAAAGTCAGACACAATACATCCCTCCGTTAAAAAAAGGACTAACGGCGCAAACCATTTCTCCGTTATCTCCTAACGGGATAGAAAATGTTTACACCGTTAATCCTCTGGGTTAACTCTATTTGCACCGTTAGTCCCTTTTTATGTTTTCGTCCGTTTTTTTTACGTTTTCGTCCACTTTTTTACGTTTTCGTCCATTTTTTTACGTTTACGTCCGCTTTATTACGTTTTCGTCCGTTTGGTTTCAAGGATTGACTTAATCAGCTGACTCGAATCATTTATAAAAATTCGAAAAAATTTATAAAAATTCGAAAAATTTATATAAATTCAAAAAAATTTATAAAAATTCAAAAAATTTATAAAATTCAAAAAAACTTATATAAATTCGAAAAATTTATAAAAATTCAAAAAATTTATAAAAATTCGAAAAAACTTATATAAATTCGAAAAATTTATAAAAATTCAAAAAATTTATAAAAATTCAAAAAAACTTATATGAATTCAAAAAATTTATAAAAATTCAAAAAATTAATAAAAATTCTAAAAAACTTATACAAATTCGAAAAATTTATAAAAATTCAAAAAATTTATAAAAATTCGAAAAAACTTATATAAATTCGAAAAACTTTATAAAAATTTATAAAAATTCGAAAAAATTTATAAAAATTCAAAAAATTTATAAAAATTCAAAATTATTTTTAAATTTTTTAACTTCGAAAATTTTTTTAAATTCGAAAAAATTTTTAAATTCGAAAATTTTTTAAAATTTTTTAAATTCGAAAATTTTTTTTTATAAAAATTCGAAAAAATTTAAAAAAAATTTCGAATTTAAAAAATTTAATAAATTTTTGAATTTTTATAAATTTTTTCGAATTTTATAAATTTTCGATTTATAAATTTTTTGAATTTTTATAAATTTTTTCGAATTTTTATAAATTTTTTCGAATTTTTATAAATTTTTTGAATTTTATAAATTTTTTCGAATTTACATAAGTTTTTTGAAATTTTTATAAATTTTTCGAATTTATATAAGTTTTTTTCGAATTTTTATAAATTTTTTTAATTTTTATAAAGTTTTTCGATTATAAGTTTTTTCGAATTTTTATAAATTTTTTTAATTTTTATAAATTTTTTCGAATTTATATAAGTTTTTTCGAATTTTTATAAATTTTTTGAATTTTTATAAGTTTTTTCGAATTTATATAAGTTTTTTCGAATTTTTATAAATTTTTTGAATTTTTATAAATTTTTCGAATTTGTATAAGTTTTTTCGAATTTTTATAAATTTTTTGAATTTTTATAAATTTTTCGAATTTATATAAGTTTTTTCGAATTTTTATAAATTTTTTGAATTTTTATAAATTTTTCGAATTTATATAAGTTTTTTCGAATTTTTATAAATTTTTCGAATTTATATAAGTTTTTTCGAATTTTTATAAATTTTTTGAATTTTTATAATTTTTTTTGAATTTATATAAATTTTTCGAATTTTTATAAATTTTTTGAATTTTTATAATTTTTTTTGAATTTATATAAATTTTTCGAATTTTTATAAATTTTTTCGAATTTTTATAAATGATTCGAGTCAGCTGATTAAGTCAATCCTTGAAACCAAACGGACGAAAACGTAAAAAAGCGGACGAAAACGTAAAAAAGTGGACGAAAACGTAAAAAAACGGACGAAAACATAAAAAAGGACTAACGGTACAAATAGAGTTAACCCAGAGGACTAACGGTGTAAACATTTTCTATCTCGTTAGGAGATAACGGAGAAATGGTTTGCGCCGTTAGTCCTTTTTTTAACGGAGGGATGTATTGTGTCTGACTTTTACCAACGGAGGGATGTGTATGGCGCAACTTTTTTGGGAGGGATGTATCGTGTGAAATTGACCAAACCACAGGGATGTATTTTGTAGTTTACTCTTTTTCTTTTAATTAACTTAAATATTCTTTTTCCAATTTATTTACCGTAATTTATTATTAGACCACTTCTAAGGCGTTATGCCTGCGTTAAAGTGGGGCTAAATCATAAGAAAAGGGTTAAGGTGAGTTAATTGTTGGACCTTGCTGCGCTAAGTTATAACTTTAACGCTGCGTTAAGGGTTAAAAAAAAACAAAAAACAAAAAAATCACTTTAGCCCCTTTTAAGGGTAGTTTGTGTAAAAAAAAATATTTGATATAAAGATGAGTTAAGGTGTGTTAAAGCTGAGTTATTATTGGGTGTGTTAAAGCTGAGTTAAGGGTGATTGTGTTAAAGCTGACGTGGCAGTGCCTTAAAGTTTAAAGCTGAGTTATTGTTGGAAGTGGTCTTACTAGTACGTCTCTTTACTGTATATTTAGTAAAAAAAAAAATCAAATTTATTTAATTAACAGATTTTTTCCTGTGATCATGTGCTTATTGGATATGTTTATGTTTTGATATATTTGTTTGTACAAACTGCTTATTTGAAGGGTGTTTGTGATTGCTTATTTGCTCTACTTATATTTTTTTTTAGAGAAAAATAGTTTCTTATGTTTTGATCATGTTGTCTTATAGGATATATTTATGTTTTGATATATTTGTTTTGAAATTGTTTGTGCAAAGTGCCTTTTTAAAAGTCTAAGAATTTTAGCTTAGAACTGCTTATTTTAAAATGGTTACTATAAGGCAGATTGAGTAAGTGATCCCAAACACCTTGGAAAGATATTGTGGGGGTGAATGACTTAGCTTATTAAAGGTGCAATTTACAAGACACCAGTTGGTGATCTCCCTAAAGATCTTGAAGGTACTTCTGCATTATTTCAGTTGTGCACTTTTGTGCCAAGTTCAGAGGTCTTTGAATGAATGTTTTCCTTTAGTATAATGTTATTTTTGGCCTTGACAGTCAAAAATGGCGAAAGCACATCAGAATACCATCTTCTTTACGAAGTTACTCATTTATTTCTAATTATGTATTATTAGATAATCACTTTCAATCACACATCCAAACAACACCTTAATAACTCAAAATTTTCAATAAACATGCCCGAAAGATTTTATTGTAATAGTAATATTTTATTATTTGTTATTAACAGTCATTGAAGAGCTAAAAGCTACTGGAAAATTTGACATGATGGATATGCAAGTTGACGAAGCTGAACATAGCATGGAAATGCATTTACCGTATCTTGCCAAAGTATTTCGTGGGTAAGTTTAGTGTTTTCTATAAGAAGCTCTCTTCCCGATGCATTTACCGTATCTTGCCAAAGTAATGGTTGGTGCTGTAAGTGCTGAAAGTGAAGCCATGTATGGACGACTGCTGGCTAAATATATTGATGACCCGAAAAATTTCTTCTCAGTTTCCTCAGATTTTTGTCATTGGGGTTCTTGGTATGTTTCAGTCTTATGATCCTTTTTTTAAATAGTTTACTAATTTATGTCGAATGTGTGATTTATATTACTAGTATATAGGTTCAATTACATGCATTATGAACAAAAAACATGGAGCTATCCATAAGTCAATTGAGGCGCTAGACAAAATGGGGATGGAGATTATTGAGACTGGAGATCCTGATGAATTTAAACAGGACCTTTTGGAAACTGAGAATACCATTTGTGGACGTCATCCTATAAGTGTTTTTCTCCATGTAAGTAAACTTTATTCCCTTTTATGAAATTGCTTGCTAATTTTCATTTAGTGTTTGAAACTGATCATTTCGACATTAAATCGCAACAATCAGCTTTTTAAGGTTCCACTAAACAGATTTGCTTCCATTTATTTGTCTAATAATCAGTTTTGATCATTGAATATTGTAACATTTGCAACAAAGCTGATAATGGATGAACAAGTTACTTATGTACCCCATTCTTCTAACTTATTCTCAGATACATTCATTACCATTTTACAAGACGTCTCTGCATTTTTCACAAAAGTGCCAATTTTGCACCTTTATCCTTTGGATTCTTAAATACTGGTTCTTGTCAAACAACAAATTAAACAATTTATTATCACAATTTCAAATAGAAGAAGCACATCCAAATACTAACAACCTGTTTTATTACAGCTAAGATTATCTTCAATGTTTACATATTCACTTCAGAACACACATCCAATCATCCAAACACCCTCTTCTATTTATTTAAAAGCCAAAAGTATATTTCAATAGTCGTGAAAAAGTCTCGTAGACATCTGAAATGTAACGAAACACTTGAGGTCACTTGGTGGTGTAATCTATCTTCCTAATGTATCTACCGTTGATAGTGATTTGTGCTCAATATTATTCTGGTTTTTTCACCTTTTTCATTTCTCCTAATAAATCTCTTTGATAATGCAGATGTCAAAGAATTGCTCACCAAAGATAAAGATAAAGTTCCTTAGGTACGAATCGTTGAGTCAGTGCAAAAGTACACGTGACAGCAATGTGAGCTACGCATCTGCGGTGGCAAAGTCGGATAGCTAAATCCAGTCCCAAAGTTCATCACACATATATTTTCTAACCTTTTTTCGTACATTTGATTCCCGTCTCTTTGGTTTGTTTCTTGTCAATAAGACGACATTTTCAACTCTTAACTGAAGATCATGTTTATCATGACTGAACAACTTTTGTAAAGGAACACGCTTATCGTGTTTTCTAGGTTCTGGTGCATTTTTTAGGTTTCAGTAGTGTAGGATGACCTTTTAGGAATTTGAATTAACTCTCAAATAAAGGTCTCTATGTGCATTATTAATTTCACGTATTATCTTAATGCATAGTTTCTACCACAATATTAATAGCTGTAGATATTGTAGATGATGATAGTAACATTAACAATAACAATAACATCACCAAAGAGTGTCTGAAAAACTGAATGGTCGTCCTTTTCTTGGTATCCAAAATTAGGTGTTTGAATCTTTGAGGGTGAAACTAGATAAATAGTTGAAGGGGGTCATGAAGAATTTATAATCTCAATCACCAAACACTTTTATTAATAACTTGAGCAAAATAACACTCAATAGAGTTTTATGCTTTACAACTGGAACAAGAAGGAGATTAAATACAGGAATCATAACGGCTTCAACAAAGCCTTTAACATAAATAAATGTGCAGCCCATCTTTTCAGATCCACGCTTGTATCTTTCCAAGAGAAGAGTTATTCTTTTAATCTTTCCAGATCCACGCTTGTAGCTATCCAAGAGAAGAGTTACAGCACCAGTCCTTGAGTTTTTTAAAGTATCCAAAGGAGACCCACAAATACTACAAAACAGAATAAAGAAAAAGACACAAGTAGACCTTGTACTTAAGAGGGATAAAAGTGAACATATATTTTAACATCCCCCCTCAGTTTTATCCTGGTAAACATCACACAAATTGATTTTTTCACACAAGAAATCATGTTGGGCAGTAGGCAGACCTTTGGTCAGAATGTCTGTAAGTTGGTGTTGTGAGTCTACCCAAATAGACTCAATAACACCATTTGCAATTTTCTCTCTCACTAAATGCAAGTCAATCTCAAGGTGCTTAGTTCTTTCATGAAAAACAGGGTTAGCTGCAATTTTGATTGCAGCTTTATTATCACAGAAAATTTTTGCAGGTAAGGAATTTTTAATACCCAATTCATTTAAAATTTTCAAGACCCAAACAACTTCACAAGTAACTGAGGCCATGGCCCTATATTCTGCCTCAGCAGAGGAAGTGGCCAAGGTCTTTTGTTTCTTGCTTTTCCAGGCAATTAAAGAGTTACCAAAAAATAACATGTACCCAGTAACAGACTTTCTAGTGGAGGGGCATTTGGCCCAGTCAGCATCCACATAGGCCTTAAGACCAAGGTCATCATTTTTATTGAAAGTAATTCCTTTACCTGGTGACCCTTTTAAGTATCTAAGAACCCTTAAAGCAAGTTTAATATGAGATTGAAGGGGCTTATGCATAAATTGACTTAAGGAAGACACAGAATAAGAGATATCAGGTCTAGTTAAAGTGAGATAGATCAACTTCCCTAGCAGCCTTTGATAGCCAGTGAGGTCAGTAAGTGGGAGATCTTCTTTTTCCACAGCTCTATTTTTTCTGTTCTTCCTTTTCCTTCTAACAATATCTGAGACAACAAAGTTAGTTTCAATAGGAGTGGCTGCAGGTTTGCTTGCAAGCAAGCCATACTCTGCGAGCAACTCCAAGCAGTACTTCCTCTGGTTTAAACATAACCCAGAGTCAGTGTCAATGACTTCAATGCCCAGAAAGTACCTCAATTTACCCAGGTCCTTGATTTGAAATTTAGTTTTCAGAAAAGTTTTAAACTTCTCAATTTCACCCACATTATTTCCTGTTAGAACAATGTCATCAACATACACAAGGAGGGCTATAAAGAGTTCTCCTTGTGTTTTAATAAAAAGAGAGTAGTCAATTTTGGACTGCTCAAAACCGTTCTCTTTTAACGCACCAGTGAGTTTCTCATTCCACTTTCTAGGGGCTTGCTTAAGCCCATACAAGGACTTGTTGAGTTTGCAAACTCTTTTATCATCCTTGTTGAAATAACCCTCAGGGAGGGTCATATACACATCCTCATCCAAATCACCATACAAGAATGCATTATTTATATCCAGTTGGTATAAATTCCAACCTTTGTTAACTGCTAGAGAGATAATGCATCTTACGGTTGTCATTTTTACAACAGGGGAGAAGGTTTCATCATAATCCACACCTTCCTTTTGACCAAAACCTTTTGCAACAAGTCTAGCTTTGTATCTTTCAATATCACCAGTGGATTTGAGTTTGAGTTTCCAAACCCACTTGTTACCAATAGGTTTTCTCCCAGCTGGTAACTCAGTAATGGTAAAAGTTTTGTTTTCATACAATGCTTCCATTTCCTTGTTCATAGCAGCCTTCCAATTTGGATTTTGGAAGGCCTCATGAACATTTTTTGGTTCAGAGACTTGACTTAGATTAGAAACAAAACAAAGGTTTTCAGATGAAAGGTTAGAATAATTAACGACCTTTTCAATCCCATATTTAACTTTTCCTTCAACCACATAGTCTTGAAATTTCTGTGGCATTATAGAGTTTCTTTTTAACCTTCTACAATCCTCAGAAACTTCATTAGAATCAGTAGGATCCTCTGATTCAAGTAAGGTTGCTGTCCTGGGTTGTCTACCTTCACTACTTGATTCAAACAAGTTCCCAGTCTGAAGGTGTCTGTCTCCATTGTTTGACTCAGGTAATGTAGCCGACGGGAAAGAACTACCTTCCTTACTTGAACCATTTGGACTGGCAGCTGCATCTAAATCAGAATTATCACAAGAATGGTGAGTATTATCTGTTCCAGGAGTACTACCAAGTCCATGAGAATCTTCATCAAGAAGATTTTCATCATTGGAAAGATCATGGAAGGTATAAGGAGTATCAAAAAAATTCAAATGATCAGTACCCCCACAATCAGCCAACTCCTCCTTTTCTAATTTATTCATTTTGTAAGGAAAGATATTTTCATAAAATCTTACATCTCTAGAATAAAAAATGTGTTTATCTTCCAAAGACAAGAGTTTGTAAGCCTTTTTTTCAGAAGCGTACCCAATAAGAACACATTTAGTAGCCCTGCTACTCAATTTGTCTGAGATGTTCAGATTGGTAGCAAAGCAAAGACAACCATAACATCTCAGGTTTTTTAAAGATGGTTTAAAACCAAATAGAACTTCAAAAGGGGGTTTACCTTTAAGAACAGAGGAAGGAAGTCTATTGATTAAAAACGCAGCAGTAAGGATACATTCAGTCCAGTAGCATAGAGGAATTCCCCCCCTGAAAAAGAAGAGATCGAGCAACATTCAGCAGGTGTCTATGCTTCCTTTCTGCCACACCGTTTTGTTGTGGTGTGTAAGAGCAGGAGGTTTGGTGCAAGACACCCTTTGAATCAAAGAACCCTTGAAGGGTATGGTTAGTAAACTCAGTCCCATTATCACTACGAAACACTTTGATGTTAGCATTAAATTGAGTATGAAACATGTTGAAGAAAGATATAACATATTTGCCAACATCAGATTTATTTCTTAACATGTATACCCACACAGCTCTAGAAACATCATCTACAATAGTGAGGAAATATCTAAAACCATCCCTGCTGGGAATCCTATAGGGACCCCAGACATCTAGATGTATGATGTCTCCAATATTAGTGGCTTTGTGATCACTAAGGGGAAAGGGTTCCCTGGTTTGCTTGGCCTTATGGCAAATCTCACAGGGAGGTGAAGATTCATTTTTGTTTAAATTTAGGTCCGAGCTAAGTAAATTTAAGACTTGGTCAGCAGGGTGACCAAGTCTGTGATGCCAGGTGTATTTAGATAAAGAGCAGGTAAAGGAAGATTTACCCTTAGAAGTATTGGCATCAAGATAGTACAGACCATTTGACTGGCTACCAGTCCCCATACTTGTCATGTTTCCCAAGTCCTGAATATAACATTTTTCTTTATCAAATCCAATAAACAAATTGCTATCTCTAGCAAGTTTGTAAACAGAAATCAGATTAACAGAGTATTCTGGAACAACTAAAACATCATACAAGGTGATATGATCATTGAGTTTAAGATTCCCAACTTTTTTAATTTTTGCAGAACTCCCATTAGGATGTTCAACAGTGAGTTTTAAGTCACTGATGTCAACCACAGAGTCAAGAAGATCCTCAGAGAGAACCATATGTTGGTTTGCACCAGAGTCTATAATCCATTTTACGAACTCCTCATAAGTTTTAAATCTACTTAAGAGGGAAGAAATACCTGACATATTAGCTTGAACATTGCCAGGTCCTGTTTTGTCACTGATAAGATTCACCAGTTGCATAATTTGTTCATGAGTAAATGGTG
This sequence comes from Artemisia tridentata subsp. tridentata, assembly GCA_021014915.2. NCBI lineage: Eukaryota > Viridiplantae > Streptophyta > Magnoliopsida > Asterales > Asteraceae > Artemisia > Artemisia tridentata. Next base: position 322,013,460 of record CP139505.1, read on the forward strand.
AGGAAGTACTAGCTTGAGGACTATCACTACTACCATTATCATTTACAAAAGCATTGTTACTAGAGGATCTTCTTTTAGCCCATCTTTTCTGAAGATGTTCAGGATAACCAATAATTTTAAAGCATCTGTCTTTTGTGTGTCCTGTGTAGCCACACTCCCCACAAATGACAGGGTTTTTATCAGGAGTTTTAGCCACAAAAGAAGATATTTGATTTTTAGAAGAGTTTGTGAAAACAGAGTTTTTGTGAGACTCTTCTCTGACAATAAGAGAAAATGCAGTTTTAACATCAGGTAGAGGCTCAGTGGTCAAGATAGTACTTCTAAGTGTCATATATGCATCATCAAGCCCCATTAAAAACTGCATTAATCTGATTAAATCATTATGATTTTTTAAATCTTTTGCACCTTCACAGGTACAATTTGAAAGTTTAACCATAGCATCATATTGTTTCCAAAGGGAACTGAGTTTCTGATAATAATCAGAGACACCAGATCCAGTTTGCCTGAGAGAATTAATTTGATGATACAAATTGTATATGACACTACCATTCACTTTATCATAAGTTTCCTTGAGTTCATCCCACACTTCCTTTG